>JARHVA010003377.1:1010000-1377500 GCA_037957365.1 Torreya grandis | reverse complement strand
AGATGAATAAACAAAATAAGTAGAAATAAACAAACAAACAATGTAATAAAAACCCTATAAACATTGATTGTAGAAAATAAGTAACAACTTTATTTAAAAAATGGGGGAATATAAGAAAAGGAAGGGGTGGCCGAGGTATCTACATATGCACTTGGCAAGTGGACACTGCCTACATAGTTCCATAGATGTAATATCCAATTAAAAACTTCAGGCCAAATATAGTTCTCCTAGGGAATGGGAAGAATGTGATAACTAATTAAAACAAATAGAATGGATGTGATAGAAGAAGAGGAATGGTCTTCAAAAATGGAAGGTGAATGAGATAAAAGGCTAAAAAGGATGGGGAAACTAAATGACAAGTGATTTACTTGTAACTTAGTAAGGGCTCCCAGAATCCTTAAGGCAAAGAAGTGGTCAATGTTTTTGTTCTTTTCTAATTATTTTCAAATATTTTTGAAAGTCTGGGAGTGTCTCAACTCAATCAAGAATGATGAGACACTAAATGGATCAAGGTTGAAAAATGGAAAGAGCATTCAAACTTAGGTTGCTCACAAAATGGTGAGAGCATGGCTGAGGTTACTCACAAAATGGTGAGAGTGTGGCTTAGGTTGCTCACAAAATAGGGATAGTGTGGCTTAGGTTACTCACAAAATGGTGAGAGCATGGGGAAAAGGGTGACTAAACTAACCTCAACAAGTATGGAGCACTACCTACATATTCTTAGAGTAGGACCTCAAGTCACTGTAGTTTTACCCCTACAGTGGAGGAATTCGATTAGTGCAACAATCAATTCAAAAAAATAGGTATAGTTGGTAAAAAAGCATAACATGACATAAGAAGTGGCAAGTTGGTATGTCAAGGCTTAATTTTTCCATAGTTTTCTCATAGGTGGTTATAACTAGGACACGATGGCATAGATAAAAGGTACTAATTTTCCCAAAGGTGGCTATAATTAGTAGTAAGACCGATGGTAAGAAAGAATAATAAATGAAAGATACAACTACCAAAACTTCTATCACACTATCCCAAAATATGATTTTTGTCTGAAGTTCTTGAACAAATTGATGAACTGATTAGATACCTTGATGTTAAAACTATGTAATAAATGACAAAAACCAAGGTCAAATAGGTTAGGTTTTTAGAACACACTAGGTTGATAGGTTGGAAGTAAAAAGTGGATATGGAAAAGAGGATGGATAAGGATGGTATTTGTACAAAGAAGAATAGTGATAAAAAGGCATAACTAAAATGGTCCTTACAGATAATACACCTTAGCATTCAAGCATAGTACCACTTAAGATGAATAATATTTATTGGCTTTAGAAGTTTGTCACAATTTGGTGTGGTGAGCCTATATGCTCTTGATCCATAATCTATAGTGATGATGAAAGGCCCTATCTAGTTTAGTTTGAATTTACCTTTATGTTTCTTCTCAGCCATGGTATTCTTTTGGTTTTATTTAAGAACAAGATTACCAAGTTCAAATTTTATATTCTTAACACACCGATTATAGTGGCCTTTGAGTTGATTTTGATATGTTTGAAGATTATTGAGCATGATTGTGTGTTTCTCATAAAGTAGGTCTAGCTCTTTCAAGCTAGCTACTCAATAGTCATGATCATCCAAGACATGCTTTAAAAAGATGTGTAGTGAAGGCAATTTAACCTCAATGGGAAGGATGGCTTTAGTACCATAAACTAGTGAGTATGGAGTGGTTCTTATGGGGGTACGATGATTGGTATGGTATGTCCAAAGAGTAGGGAATATCTGGAGGTGTCAGTCATAACCAACGTCATTAACAATGTTTTTGAGAATATTGACAATGGTTTTATTGGACGCCTCAACTTGGCCATTACCTTGAAGCTAATATGTTGTAGAAAAATATTGGGTGATGTTGTATTCAATACATAACTAGTATACATCTTTGTTCTTGAATGATCCTCCATTATCATATATAATACCATAGGGGATAGCATAATGATAGATGAGGTGGTTGAAGATGAATTTAGAAATTTGATTTCTAGTCACATAAGTGAGGGGTATAGCTTCAACCCACTTAGTGAAATATTTAGTGATGGTAAGGATATGCTTATGGCTATCAGATGAAGTGGGGTTGATCTTCCTAATGAGGTCAAGGCCCCATCTAGAAAATGTCCATGGTGTCAACATTGGTTTCAAAGTTTTTGTTGGGGCATTAATCTGATTAGCATATCATTGACATTTGTCACACTTTTTTACATATGCAGTGGCATCTACATCCATTATGGGCCAATAATAACTAGTATGCAAGAGCTTTTGAGATAGGACTACTCTGCTAGAATGAGCTTCACATACTCCTTTGTGAACTTCTCTTGATGCTACTGTAGACTTTGTCAAAGTTAAACAATGAAGCAAAGTTTGATCAAAACTATGATGGTAAAGGGTGGATCCAAATAGAGTATAATGATTAGAATGATGAATTAAGGCTTTGGATTGTTTTTGAGATAGGTTAGCTGGTATAACTTGGTCATAAAGGTAGTTGTAAAGGTCTAATTACCAGATAGAAATAAGAATAAAAATATCACAAATCATGGCAAAAGTTAAAGGTTCATGAGCTAGTGCTGACAAATTTTTGATGAGGAACTAATACTCTCTAGCTTTATCTATTTTTTAGATCAGATATCTAATAGTAGCCATGGCATCTACAGTTCTGTTACTAGCCCTTGGTATATGCTCAAATTAAATGTTGGCAATTTGTTGCTTAAGAGCATCAACCATGGCTTTATATGAAACTAGTTTGTCATCTTTGGTTTGAAAATGATTTGTAACTTGATTGATGATTAATTAAGAATCACCAAAAAATTAGAGATGAGATATATTCCAATGCACTGCTTGTCGAAGTCCTACAACAAGTGCTTCATACTCAACCATGTTGTTTGTACAAGGAAGTCTAATTCTAAATGATTTAGGCATTAAATCCCCTTATGGTATAATAAATAATAGGCCTACCCCCAATCCATGTGTAGTGAATGAACCATCAAAGTACAGATTCTAGGGCTACTCCTCATGGGGTGTATCAATAATGGTCATGATGGATTCATCAAGAAATTAAAACTTGAGTGGTTGTGTGTCCATGAGAGGTGCTTCAACAAGTTGATCTGTAAGAACTTATCCCTTGATTTCTTTTTGATTGACATACTCTATGTCAAAATCACTAAGAATCATGATCCATTTATCCATTCTACCTTTCAAATCTATTTTAGATAGTAGATACTTGAGCATATCTATCTTTGAAATGACCATGGTTTTATTATTTAACATGTAATGATGCAGTTTTTGAGCTATGAAAACCATGGTTAGAAAAGCTTTTTCAACAAGGGCATAGTTATATTCATATGTAACCAAGGTAAAACTTAGGTAGTATACAACATGCTCCTTTCCATTATCATCATGTTGAGCCAAGAGTCCCCTAGGGCATGATCAATAGCTGATAGGTATAACAAAAATGGCTTTCCTGGCATAGGAGGTAATAAAATAAGCAAATTTACAAGATAGTCTTTGAGTTATTAAAAATTTGTTTGGCAATGATCATCCTAGTGAAATACAACTCCTTTCTTCAAAAGGTGTGTAAATGGATGGAACTTATCTTCTAACTAAGAGATGAAGCATCAGATGGACTGGATCTTACACTACAAACTATAGAGTTGCTTCAAATTGGTTGGTGGTAGCATCTTGGTTATAGTATGGGCTTTAGCTAGTTTGACTTGAATACCTCTACGAGACACTATGAAACCAAGTAATTTGCTTGAGTTTATACCAAACACATATTTATTTTGATTTAGTCTAACTTTGTACTCTCTTAGTCTTTCAAATATCTTGCATAGCACTGCTAGATGGTCAGCTCTGGTTTTGGATTTTCCTAATATGTCATTGACATAGTCTTCAATAATATCATGCATCAGATCATGGAATATGATAGTCATGGCCCTTTGATATGTATCTCCAACATTTTTAAGGCCAAATGGCATTACCTAATAACAAAATGTTCCCCATGGAGTGGTGAACACTATTTTATGCTAATCTTCTAATGATATTCTGATCTGATTATATCTTAAAAATCCATCTATGAATGAAAGCATTTCATAGCCTACCATGAAATTAATGATCATGTTGATATTAGGAAAGAGGAAATTATATTTAGGACAAGATTTGTTGATGTCTTGAAAATTATTAAAAATTCTAATTCCTTTAGGATTTTTGCTATCAGGTACCACATTAGAGATCCATTCAAAGTAGTCAATGGATCATATACATCCTACTTTTAAGAGTTTTTCCAACTCTTTCTTTAATAATACAACAATGTGAGGATGCATCTTATGGAGCTTTTGTTTTACCAGTTTGGTCTCATGATTAACCACAAGGTGGTGTATAACCAAGGTGGGGTTTAAACCTAGCATGTTAGAATAGGCCCATGCAAAGATATCTACATATTCTCTCAACAAAGATGTGAAGATGTCATGTTTCTCCTTAGTAAGGGATGTGCCTATTTTTATCCACATTAGGTCTGATGTAATCTTGACATTTACCTCTATTATATCTTTGACTAGAAGGGTCAAACTATCTTCAAAGATAGTGGGCAATGACTTGAACTATTGGATTATGTCAGGGTCCTTTGTTAGGACTTGTTCTTCAACTTCTCTAGGCATGATGACTTTGAGTCCCCTAATGGGAGATCTAGCCATGTGACAAAAATAGTTGGAAATTCTTAAAGTATTTTATCAAATACTTGTTGTTGCTTAAAACTGAAATCAGATCTACAAGCAAGTTCATCGTTGGTGGTCTCTTGGTCTAAATTTGAAGAAGAATGAACACCCCAGTCTAATATCACTTGGAACAAGTTTTCACCATCAGAATGACCTTTATTTTTAATTTTTCCCTGGTCAAAAAGTGCCTCAAAGAGGTTTTCACTTTGGAACCTCAATGTTTTAATTTTTTGTTTTCGGCTAAGGGTGTTCACCCACTCTCCAAAATAGGCTACAAGATTTAATGTGATTGAGAACCCTAATTTGTGATCTCCCAATGAAACATTGTCTCTAAGGCCTAAGAAATCACATAATGCCTCATCATTCTAGAAATCATCAATTAGCAGACTAGATTCTTTTTGGTCCCAATATAACATTTGGGGATAATATAATGGCAATGGGTTGTAATGAATGATCAAGGTAAGGGTACAAATGGCATTGTTATCAAACAGGTTGGTTTTAGCTAGGTCATGAATGGTGAGGCTATGATTAGACTCTACTTCACTATCAGCATCATCATCATTATTCATTGGTGATGGAGTTTGAATAATATATGTGGGGTTACCCCTAGCTAATTTAAATCCAAGTCTGTAAGGTATTTCATACTTAGTCATGGAAATTGGCTCAATGGTTCCTTGTTAATTTGGTCCAACGCCTCTTCCCTCATAATTGTGATGCTCCATGATCCTATTAGGAATATGGTGCTTTGCACTTTTATAAAAATCAACTTGGTTTTAATTATATAACCATGATTCATCTCCTTCAAGAGGGTTAGGTTATAGGCCTAATGTTGGCATAAATGGGATAGGTCCCTTATCTTTGTCTTTTTGTTTCCAATACATATGTGGGATGACCTTAGGTCACCCAAAAGTTTTTAGATTCTAAGGGAGATTGGCAATATGAAATGTATCATGGGTCACATACTCTCCCAGTCCATTATTTGAAATGGTGAAATGATTAGAAGCTTCAGGGGTGGCATGTGGGAAAGGGAATCCAAGGTATTAAGATATATGCAATTATCTGTTGAAGGATCAATCAGTATAGCCTTTGCTTTATCTTGTTTGGAACTTGGATTCATGTCATACTGATAATTATAGCTTTGAAACTTAGCCTCAAGATGCTTGCAGTGTTCATACGGGTGTAAATCTCCCAAAATGTTTACCTCCATCCCTGAGTGGAAAAACTTACTACATTGGTGTAGTGTTGACAAGATTGCATGAATCTCATGTAACAATGGCCTACCTAAAAGCATGTTGTATGATAACTCTAGATCAAGCACATGGAAAAGTGTATCATGGTTCAAAGGCCCAATGATAACTAGAAAACTAATGGTGCCTTGTGACTCTCTTTCTTGATTATCATAGGCTTTAATAGTTATTATTTTTGGTTAAAGATCTATCATTGTGTACCCAAGAAGCTTGATGAGCTTGAGAGACACTATGTTGAGGTTGGATCCATTGTCTATAAGGACACATTTCACTTTATGTCATCTTATATAAAATTTTGTGTATAATAGATTATTATGGAGTAGACCAAGGGAAGACATATCACTTTGGTTGAATGTGACTTGTTGGGCTAGAGCTAGGTGTCCAACTAAAGTTTGAAAGTTATCAGGGGATATGTCACTAACAATAGTGGATTGGGTCAAAAACTCATTAAAGATGTTTTTGTGGATTACTGACATTTGTAGAAAATATAAAATAGAAATTTATGCTAGTGTCTTCTATAATTATTCCACAATATCAAACTTCTTGTCTTGGTCAGTAGTGAATGGTTTATTTTGAGGTTAAATGATTGGTTGGATGATAGGGAGAGTGGTGGATGGTTGTGGGCCTAGGATAGCAATCTTAGACCTATGAGTTGTGATTACAAAATAAAGATTAAATACTGGACCATTATTGCTAACTATTGTTGGAAATGGTGTGGGACTAGACAAGATAAGTCTCAGTTACCAGTACACTTGCATGTGGTCATGTGGCAAGAATGAGTTGTCACTATAAGATCTAAAACAAAAAGTCCTAGTTTGTTGGTTTGCCTATATACACTCCTAGGTCAAATAAGTATTATCCGTGTAATTTAGCTAGATAGTATTGTTTAAAATGGTCTAGGCTGAGTAGTACTAATGGAGATGATATTAATGCTACCCCTACAATATGGCCTACAACCCTGTTGTAGTCATATGCAACTGTATGATAGGTTTTTTAGTTTTTACCATTCTAACCTTAGTTTTTTCCATTATTTTGTCATTATGGATTTTGTTTCTAATTTTGTTGAGTTTGTTGGTTTAGCCTTTGATTTTGATACTGTTGATTTTATTATTGCACTAGCCATTGTTATTATTGCTGATTATTTTACTGCTATTGATTATTATTTTGGGAAAAGGGGTTTTGATAGATCCCAAGAGTTTTATTGAAAGTGGAAGCACCATTATCCAGTTTAATCTCCCCATTCTCCAACATATTATTTATTAAATGCTTGATTTGGACACATCTTTGTATATTATGCCCGTTGACCTGATGATAGTCAAAAAATTCATTTTCATGGTACCAATCAAGATAAAGAATGCCTTGTAGATAATGCTTTGCTATAGGCCAACTAATCATATTAGTAGCAACAAGCTTGTAAAATATAGACTCAATAGGTTCTCCTAGGTCACTAAAGACATGATGTGTAGGCACAATTCTCTTAGGAGGAGGGGTTTGCAATGGTAATGGTTGTTGTATAGGTTTTGGTAGTTGTGCTTGCGACATTGGTTAGAGAGATTTATAGGTATGAGTAAGTTGAAAAGGTTGTGTGGATGATGTTTACATAGTTTAGACATGATGATATTTGGTTACTCCATTTCCCACAACATTCCTATTATGATTGAATTGCTTCAGTCTTTCTTGGTTATTGGCTTGTGTTGGTTGTGAGGCTTACACTTGATTAGGATGTTGTTGTTGGATATTTACATGATTGGTATAATTAAGCTTGATGACTCCTTTATTGATGAGCACTTGCTTGATTAACAAACCTTTATCAATGATCTCTTTGAATGTATGTGCACATTGTAGATCCAGATGGTAAGATATCTCACTATGCAAATTTTTGGTAAACACATTGGCTAATTATTTATCTGGTAAACTATGGGTGAAATGACTTATAAGGGCTCTCCATCATTGTAAATAACTTACAAAACTCTCCCTAGCTTTTTGTTTTGCTTGTGTCAGGTCCACTAAAGAAATCTCATGCTCAAGATTATAGGAAAAGTGCTACATAAATTTATCAAAAAGACCATCAAAGTTCATTATTGAATTCTTGGTCAACTTAAAAAACCACTCCAAGATTTGTCCAACAAAGCTCCTTGAAAACAACAACAAAAGGTCTATGTCACTATATGCCATTGGTTGACATGTGACAAAGAATTCAATCAAATGAGCCTTAAGATCACCTATCCTTTTGTATTTATCAAATTTCAATGGTTCATATCCTAGAGGAGGTGGTATCTACAAATACTCCATGTTGAATGGATAGGAACACATGCCATCCAATTTGAACCTTTTAGTCTGCTTCCCAGCCTGAATGGTAGTAATTACATCCTTCATCTATTGTAATTTTTGGGATAGGAAACTAGAAGGGATATTGGTTTGAGGGAGAATGTTAGTTTGGGTAAATGGCTAAGATATCACAAGTGGGACACTTTGACTAAGGTATGATGGAGACACCTATTGAGGTATATTGGTTTGGTTAGGGAATGGACCAGGAATACACATCCATGGATTAGGATGTACTAGAAATTGCACATTTGGTTACATAATATTCTAGTTTGGGTTGGTGATAAAGGTTTGAATTAGAGGATTTTTTTGTTGGGATGTAAGGATATAATTATACTATGCCTATTGTGGATGAAAAGGGACATGTTGCTGACTAATCAAACCTTACTATTGAGTGGGAACTTATGGACTAAGACCTTGTCTCTAGATTTTTGGCACATTTTGAACCAATGGTTATCTAGTAGGTACTTGAGAAACATGGGGACCTCCTTGTTACACAAATCCCTATGAGAAAGTGAAAGTAGGATATAGATTCGACATTTATCATTGACCAATATTTTAACATTGTTGACTAGTCATTACTTGGTTTTGAATTGGCATATTAGTCTGCAAATGAAGAGTATGTTTGTCATTACCTAGTGAGGTTGAACATTAGTTTCCCCTAATTGAGGTGGTAATGTATTTATCCTTTATTGAATTGATACACTAGACTATGTTTGTTGTTGTGGAATAATACTTGCTACTTGTTGAGGAGGAGTAGGATTCATCACATTCTATCATTAAGGCATGACATTGGCCATTATTTGATTACCTAATGCCATAGGTTTCACACATGAGGAAGTAGTTGGTTGAGGTTGGGGTGAAAAAACTCTTATTCCTTGGTATGATGACCTATTCATAGGATTAACTATAGGCACCTATTGTTGTCTATTTGTTTGTGTGTTAGTACCACTATGATCAAGATTGGATGTTGTTTGCACATTGTACACTATGTTTGGCTCACTATTTAGTGTAGAATTTGAAGACACTTCTTTAATAACTGGCATATGCATTAAGTTATCTATAGAAGTGGTTTGTACAAATGGGTCAAAACTTAGATTTTCTTGTCTAGTTAGTTCCATCAACACTCCTATTGAGGGTACTAAGTCAATGAGGGGCTTACTCACCATGTTCATATAATTGAAATCACATTCTAAATTTAGGTAGGTTTGGTATGCTATTTTCATTTGGTTAAAGTTATCTTTTATGATGTTTTTTCTTCAATTAGATATATTGGGGTCTTGATATGTTGTTTGAACTAGATCCATAGGATTGCTAGAAGAAGCCTATTGATCATAAATGATATTATGGGGCATTTTTACTAGACTCGATAAATTTTCATGAGGGAAGTCTACCAAAAAATTGGCCCCTACCTCTATGGATCTAACCAAAATTTTGTCTTTGTTCTCTAACAAATGTCACTCAAATAAAAATAGATCATATGTGGGAGATGTATTGGTAGAATATGATTGTTGAAGAACTCGCTCATCCACTGTGGGTATTATAGTTAGGTATTGCATGGTTTGTTCTTGGTCTTGTTCTATGTAATGTGGTATGTTAACTAAATAGTTAGCCAATGGATCTTGGCTTTGTGCCCCTAATTAAGTATTACAAGGGGGATAAGAATCCATATCATAAGTAGTATTATATTCATAGGGGTATTGCACCATTTTTTCTTGCGTAACTACATTACTAATCCCTAGATTATACATGAGTCCACTATGAGTGTAGGAATACATGTTAGGATCCATAGTCAATGCTTTCTGATAAAAGGTCAAAGAGTTCTACAAACTTTAAAAAGGACAATGTCTAAAATATATGATGTTTCAACTTGGTATAGATTTGTCAAAAGGATCAATAGGCTTATGCAAGGCTTTGTGAGGAAATAAGCTAGAGTGAAGTATCTAACATTTCACTATTCACACAAAGGTAAGCAAGTAAATGGACCAAAAATCAAAATGCCAAACTCTAAGGTTGAAGTATTTCAAATCAGTCTAATTTAAGAATTTAAAAGTTACTAGGTCTTTTGGCCAAACACGATGTCAAAAGCTAGGGTCAAACAAGGCATGTGCTAGGACTCTTGGCCAAACAGTATCAAAAGCTATACTTTTGAAAATAGATGGAAGTTTTAACCTAATCGATTTGAAACACTTATAACAAACACTAGGTATTTGATTCTTGGTCATGAACTTGATCAACTAGGTAGAAGGTATGAAACAAAAGGTACTTTTAGAAATAGTTTATTTTCTCATAAATAATGGTATAAAACTTGGTTCTTTTGACAAATAGGCTAGATAAAGGTGAATGGTATAACTATTTTAGACAAAAGATCATAAAATTACACTTGAATTGGTTTGAAAATGTAGGAACAAATTTGGAACTTTATCCAAGAGGGTCTATGAAAAAATGTTTGAATTGATTTGGGCAATGTAACGACACTACGCTACCCAAAAGGTGTGACAAAAATTTTATTTTAAAAACTCTCTAAGTCAAAGACATTTTTGACAATTTTGATAGCATAACACTACTTTTCTTAACTCAAAATATGATGGTGCATAGACTTAAAGTGCAAGTGTTTAGAATAAAATGGCTTAAGTCTATCAAGTGATGATAATGATTATGAGTCTTAAACAACCTTCAAACCAAATTGGAAATTAAACCTAAGTTCCCTCGAGTTTAGTGCAAATGATGAACCAATTAACACATCAACCCTATGAACTTGTAAAGGTGTAATTCTAAATTTGGATTATAAGTGAAGGACTTAAACAATGTTGGTAAAGGTCTAGACTAAATTGGGTAGCATAATTGTGCCAAAGTGGATGATATGACTCTCAAACTTTTGATGTACTTTTGAACAAGGAAAATTGATGATCTCACGTGGACAACATAATGCCTCTTTGTTCAAAGGAAAATTTGGACTATGTGTTTGGTTTAGATTTTTTGTTTACACCAAGTTTTGACTACAAAAAATACTTTAAACTAGGACAAGACCAACTAATTAATCTCCTTTTGATTCTAAACTGACAAGGTTACTTGGTATTGTTGGAATCCATCAATCTACATCATTTGAGAAGATTTTAAGTGTTCATCCAAAATTAAATCCACATTATATAGTAGGGTTTTTACACCACCCCTTCTCTCAAATGACAATACTATGAAATGGACCTTGACGTGCACCTTGCACCAATAATACTTCCATAGCAAGTGGGGATTTTTCCAAAATCTAAAAAGTTTTCAAATGATCTAGGGGAATCAATTGCGCAATGACTTTCATAACAAACAATGTAAAAGAAAAGCATGGATTTTGGGTTCGTATCACTTTAATTATTGCAAAAAGATGTAGTATTTTTTTCAACCACTACATCCTACTATTCACTTAGTGTAGTACGATGTCCAAAGTGCCATTACATCCCATATTCAACTCCAAAGGAACCAAATTTAGTCAATGCTATGAGATGAAACCTTGGGTCAAATCTTCCCTAGAGAACTTGTGAGAGGTGATGAAGTCCCCCTCATAAGCCAAGATGCATAAATTAAATAAAGCATGAAAGTAAAAAGACTTTAGGGTCATTTTCAAGATCACCCAAACTTTGACAAGTTTTTGTGGAGTGTTTTAGATGACTTTCTTTCTAAGCCTTGGACTAGGCTACTTGTAATAGGAATGGTGCTTTTGATTCCAAGGGTTCCCTACAGGGGACAAATGAAAGAGCATAATGCAACATTCCTCTTTTTTCCAAATAAAATCTAATTAAACAACTATTGTAAACATTGTTAGGTTATGGAGCTAAAAGCTTCACCTAGATGCAAACATGGAGGGTTGCTAAGTGTCACAGTCGCTGATGCCGGTAGGCCACACTGACGTCGGGTAGGGGTCGATAGAAAGTAACCAACATCGACAGGAGTCAGTCAATGTCGATCACCTCCAGTCAAATAGGGACTAACATTGATCGCCTGTGCAGTTCCAGAACTGGTTGTTGACGAACATTCAGTTAGTTGAACGGGTTGTTTGCATGTTAAAGACTACTTCAAGTCTTGAGCTGCTTGTCTAATTATTGTATGCATGGGATCTATATAATAGACTCATGGGTTGTATTGTAAAGTGTAAAACTAGGAGAGTTCTTTCGTTGGTAGAATCATAGGGGTTCTTCCAGGTATGTAAGATCAGGTTTGATCTGCAGGGTGTTGCAAGATCATGGTGGAGATCTACATGTGATAAGTACGATTAGGTTGGTCTACATGGGTGTGTGTGTGCGAGGGTCAAAATGAGATCTATGGGGGAGCAAGATCTAAGGTGAAAACAACACATCAAGGAGCAAGATCATGGTGAGATCTACTTGGAGTACCAGTTTGTACTTGGTTGTATTGGTCGTATTATACTGACTAGTTGAGGTGAACAATAGCTCTGTGTTAGCTATTTGTTGTGACCTGTCTTGAGAGAAGATAACTCTTGAGGGAAGATTACTGGTATGCCCATGAAGTGGAAGAAGAGTGTGATCTCTTTATTTTAATTTCCTTCTATAATGAGTTGAATACAATTGTGTGTTGCCTCTCATATTATGTGCTATTTCTTATTTCTAGTTACTTGTACTTCTGGTTAATTTCACATTTAGTTGCTAATACAAAGGTAATCAAGTGTGATCTTAATTCTGACAAGTGGTGTGACAAGTGTGTTTTAATTTTTAAACCCAAATGAAATATTTGGTGGTGTTCATTTGACCCCTTGGTCTTAGTTGTAAAATTTGAAAAACATTCACCAAAACCCCCTAAATTCTTTGTTAAACATCAAAACAAAGCTCCTAATCAAATTTTAAGCATGTAAAATTGATTTAAACATGTTTCGAGCAAATATCCCACTTGGTCCTATAGAAAAATTGTTAGCATGTCCTTTAGCTTTGAAGCTCTTTTGAGTTTGAAACAACAAAGTTTGAAAAAGTAGGTCTTAGGTCTATGTTTTTTTGAAAAACACAGTGACCAATGTCAATTTTTACCACCAATGTTAGTTACGGCTAATCAAGATCTAACTAATGTTGATTCTTCTGACTGATGTTGCTTAAGCTAGGTAATTGATGTTAGTATTTCTACTGACATCAGTTACTGTGTAAAAACCATGGTAACCAAAAATAACAAAATAAAGTTAAAAAATCAATTTTTAGGAGTTTTAAGAGCTCAAATAAATATTTTAAAGTTGCAAAAGGATCTCCTTTATGTGTAAGATGTGTTTGGGCCCACTAGGCATGCCATCATGTGATCTAGGAATATGACTCAAGAGAGGATGGTTAGTATGGTGTTAGTTCCAAAATGAAAACAAAGTGAAATAAACACACTAATAACATAACATCTTTAGGTCTAAACACTAGGGACAACTTAGTTAACAAAAAAAAATGACAAGCACAATTAAAAAGTAAGGAATAAAACACTAGAGTTCTTTCACCTTCCTTGGATTCCCCAAATGCCTTTGTGGTGGTGGCTTGCTTGGCTTGTGCTCATGAAGTCCTTAGCAATGAAAGCTTGACTACCTCCATCTCTCCTTGGCACCTTTGGCTTGTAGCTTGGCTTGGCTTGGAATAAATTTGGCATTATAACTTTGAATAATCAAATCTTTGAAGATATTTTAGCATAATAACTTTGCACCAATAAAGCTTAGAAATGATGTTGTGAGGCCTCTTATTTATATATTTTTGGATTTGATTAGAATCAACCTCAACTGTCCATCTCAAGATTGAGATGTGTGGTTAAGGATTAATTAAATTTTTATAATTAATTTTGTAGTTATCCTCAACATGAAATTGGAAGAAGGGGAAATTAATATGCATGAAGGGCATCATGGAAGGCATTGATGAGGCATGGAGGGCAGGAATCCTAATATTTATGGCATTTATGGCCTAGGGATGTCTTCCTAAGAAATGAGGTCACCTGATGATGTAGTTATTTAATTTAATTTCTAAAAATAAGTATTCAACAAGTTTCCATGGAATTTTTTATTATGCCTTGATTTGGGTTAATTAGGTCTTAAGCATGATTAAGCACATTGTGCACAAATTACTCAAATTGATCAAAATACCTTGTTATTGGTCTTAAATTTGACTAGATTGGAATTAGAAGGTGATGTTAGATGTGTTGGAATTTTATTTCCATTTAGTATGTTTCCAAAAACAAATAACAAAGGTACAAGTCTTATGTAAAAGGTTTTATAGGGAAGAGCAATCCAGACCACCTAGGTGGCCCATAAATTTCATTACCCCATTTAGGGATACCCTAGCCAAAATCAACACTTGAATATGTTAGTTTCACATCATTTAGCATGTTTTAGTGTTTTTAGGTCAAATTATGGATTTTGGGTGAAAATTGGCCAAAACCTTGATTGGAGGTTATCAATGGCCATATTTAGGTGTCGACAAATCATAGATCTAAAAGGATTTGGTATCATCTTGCTTGTGAAACTAATGTTTGATAACCCCTTGATGTCTAATAAAATGCAACAAGGCTGCATTACAATTGCATTACATTTTTCTTCCAAATGCATCAAGTTTATAAGGTGATCGTATATCTTGTTATCAGTTTTTGGGTAACACTTAATTAAAAAAAGGTTTTGTTTCTTAGGTTCAAAATAAAAATAAGATATTGGACATACACTACATGAAATGGGGAAGTTCCTATAGAAGACTTAATTTTGGTCTTATCAGACCATAACGCAAATTTTAAAACATTATGCCAATATCTAGGATTCTTCTCCAAGATTCTCTTAATTACATTAATAAAAAAATTATATTTTGGCTTAGCTAATCCATTAACTTATGGATAATAGTTGGATGAAAACTTAAGAATTACTTTATTGTCATATTCCCATTCAATAAATTATAGTGAGGAGAAATCATGACCATTGTCACATACTAGGATAAATGGCATACCAAACCTAGTGATGATATGGTCCTCAAGGAAGTTAATCACCACTTCAGTCATGCAGTTTTTGAATGCCTTGGATATATTATAGTGGGTGTATTAGTAGTTTATTGTGAGGATCAATTTGTGTCCTACCTAAAAATTATCATTTTTGACACCCATGAATTCAAGTCCACATCTTTCAAATCATTGAACCTTTGTGACATGATGCAATGACATAGTTGGGGTGTTTTATCTATGTAGCAACTTGGTAGAAGTGATAGATTATGAATTTAACATGGACATCCTTAAAAAAAATGTGTTCAATAATATCCCACTCTAAGTATTTGGTGATTTATGGCACTGCCAGAACCATGACCAGTTCTATACTTCCCATAGAAATCCTAGGGTACTCTAGCTACCTAATCTTTGTTCAGGAACCTAAGTTATATTATTTAATGATTTAATTTATATAGTATGCTTGATTTGATCATGAATTGGTTTCTTTTCAATCATATTACTCTGATTAAAGTGGACTTCAGATGATTTGGACATTCATTATTTATAAAATAATAGACTATGTTTCTGTACCAATCATCACTAGTGATGTTATGCATTACATATTATTGGTAGATAATTTGTTGATCCACGTCAACCATTATTTTACTAAGATCTTGAACTCTAAAAATATTTGTTGGTTATATATTTAGATAAAATTATTATATAATAGTTATCCATTTTCCATGTCATTCTCCTAACTCACTATACATCATCATTATCTTAACAAATAGATTAGGCACAATGACAAATACTTTATTGTGCATGATGTAATGTCTAAACGTTTTGATAGCTTTGATCAAGTCAAAATCCTATTTTTTAATGATTGATTATTTGAGTTCATCATTTTTGAGTGAGGATCTCATAAATGAGATAGTCCTCTCATTTGTAGCTTCTTTCCTCTATGTTAGGATTGAAACACTTGAATGATCTAAAGAGGAGTAGATGTAGAATTTTTGTGTGTAATCTAGATTTGTGATCATTGGTGTGTCAATAATAGATTTATTTATTTCAAAAAAATCCACTTACACTTAAGGGGTCCATTTAATCTTAGCATCCTTCTTGAGCATGTTGTTTAGTGGATGAATGATCTATGCAAAGCCATAGATGAACTTCCTGATAAATTTGATCTTGCCAAATAATTACTTCAGCTCCTTCTTGCTGGCAGGCAATGGGATCCTTAGAATCCCTTCAACTCTCTCTAAGTATATGAAAATATAACATTTTAAATTGATGTGTCATAGTAATTTTTATATAGTTAATCTCAATATACATTTCTTTTGGTCAAACAATATATTTTGCTCTCTCCATCTTAGTAAGACAATCCTCAAGACTTTCATGTGGTAAACATAGTCCTTAGAAAATAAAATCAAGTGATTCATGTAGGAGACAATGCATTTTACAATGAGATATTTGTATGAAATGTCCATGGCACATTAGAAAGTGGCACCTACATTAATTAGGCTAAATGACATTCTCTTATATGCAAACATGCCTCACTTCATTGCAAATGTTGTCTTGATTATGTCTTCATAATTGATCATTACCTAATTATATCCTAAATAGCCATCTAGGAATAACATCATTTGGAATCCATTTACTATTTTTAAGACATAATCTAATGAATTCAATAGATAATTATCCTTGTCTGAATCCTTGTTAAGGTTCATGAAGTCTATGAAAATTTAGATTTTTCCATAATTATTTCAAACTAGCACCCAATTGGACACTGAAGTGGAGTATCTAAAAGGGTATACGATATTTACTGATAGTAGTTTATGCACTTCATTGAGTATTATAGGTTCTAGTAATGTATTGACTAACCTCTATCTTTAATGAAATAGTTTGACTCCTAGTATTATAAAAATGGTGTGATTAAGGATGGATGTGTTAAGCACCTTCAAATCCTCATAACTACATGTAATAGTATCTCCAAAGTATTTTGAGGCCTACACAATTTATTGTTTCTCTTTTTTAGTTCTAGTTATACTTAAAAGCACATGTTTTGATTCATCTACATTTCCAAAATTTCAATGCTCAAGGGGAATACCTTTGATAGGGGTTGTTTTGTATTTTTCACCATGATAGTCCACATTGAACAACCTTTTTAGTGATACCATACCTTTCAATATGTTGTTGGTTTTAAAGTTGACCACTCTTTTCTAATCTAGATAAAACTCCTCTTTGTCACCCTAATCAATGATTTGAGATTAAAATATGTCAGTATTGGTGATGAATTCAATGATATATTAGTCATAATTGAATACTTAGAAGTTCTTAACATTATTTATAAAGGAGTAGAGACTAACTCCACTAAAAATTGTCTCAATCTAGAGTTAGTAATAGGTTTTAGGGTCATAATAAACATAACCAATGAATCTATCATGTAATTGTTCCTTCATGATAATTTCTATATATTTAATGCACTAAATTATATTACCAGGTTCCACACTCTTTCATGGTATCTAAAAATATGATTGTCATTACAAGCATATTGGATTTTGATTTATTTGACCACAAGTTATGAATCCATATGGACTTTAGGTTCTTTATATTCTTATTTAGTATCAACTAGAGGCCATACACTAATGCTTCATAATCAATTACATTTTTCATGAAAGCAAATTGTATTTGGAAGGCTACCAAACATGACCTCCCTCTTGGGATAATGAGCTCAACATCGAGACCAAAATTTCTTTTTGATTTGGAGAAATCAAAATTTAGGGTCCATATGTGATCATTAATGGTATACAATGGACTTTTAAAGGTGAATATTTTAGATATGTTAACCTCTTCATTTTCTTCTCCATCTTTTAGCTTGGACACACTTTTATCTTCAGCTAATATAGAACTTTTGGTTTGATCTTTAGACACCAAGGTATGCTTTGGGATATTCTAAATGGAAACATTTTTTTCCTCCAAAAATTTAGATGCTTATTTCCCCCAATGGAAACCATGTTTGATGTTATTATATGTTGAGTTAGTAACATGAAATAGAAGCATGTAATATGGATAGAAGATATATTCCATATCCATTTGATCAAGTTATTTAAATTTTAATGTTTCTTACATAGTCATCATATTGATGGATACTTTACCATTAGGATCTTCCTCTTTCCCATTAGGATCTTCCTCTTTCCCAAGTGTATAAACTATTAATTTAGACTCTTCAAACAAGATCTAATTTATCTTCTTGAATTATATAATCATGTGACCAATATTTGGTTCTCTTTCAATCCTAATATAATTAGGCATGCCTTGACATAGAAGCCACATGTGAGAGAAATATGTTTCCATGTACTCATAAAGTGTCATAGACAAAATCTCAATTGAGAAACATATTATATGCCTCTAGAATATCAACCATATAAATTTTGATGAATAGGACCTAGGGTAAAAAGCTACCTACATATAAATGTAGTTGATTTCACAAACTAACTTGACTTATGACTTGTATAGCTAAAAAACATTTCTATTTGATTTGGTAGGTGTCAGTCCAAATTGATATAAAATTTCATAAGGAATTACATTCCCTAAAGAACCTAAATCCACCAAATAATTATGTAATTTTTTTCTAAAAATTACAGTCATTAGCAGGAAATGAGGGTTTTCATTTTTATATTTATAAACAACAACATGAACATAATTTATGTTATATTATTTATTCCTAGGAAGAGATAACTCTTAAAAATAAGTCATTTTGGGTAGACATATGGAGTAACTCAGACATTATTATGTTGGCCTTAGCTTTTATAATGTCCTCACCATTGTTATATCCTAGTTTATTTTATTCCAATGTTTTGTTATTTATGGAGAGGGATAATTTTTCTTGGATTGATACGAGGTAGAGGGCCCTCTAGGTGGTAAACATTTATTACTTGAGTTTTCATCAGTTGAAACTTGAATGTTGTTTAGATGAGTATAGTTAGTCAAAAGAATCTACAACTTAATCCTTAACTAATAATTGTTTCCTCTTTGGATTTGTTTTAAAGCATGGACTTCCTCCAAGTTATCCTCAATATCATTATCACTTAAAAATTAAAATTCATAGGTCTCTAAGACCATAGAAATTCTTGGGTTATATTCACTTGGGCTTGATTTACCATTGTCATGTATATGAACTATTTCAAGATTATCCATCTATTTTTGGAAGATGTTTGAAGCTAATGTGAACTAAGCATAGTATATCTTAGTATTGTTATTCATATTATGTAATTTGTATCAAGTGGGTAAGTGGGTAAGGATAGGTCTGTCATGTTTTCTAAGTTTGAGACACTATTAAAATTTTGGTTAGTGTTGTCAATGAGACTAGGTACATTTCCATTATTAGGCCTAATGTTCCACTACCTATTATTAATTTAGAAGTTTTAGTTATTATTTTTAGGTAGGTTATTTGTAGCCTGGTTAGTTTTTTGAGGCACCTACTATCATAAGTTAACCATGTCATTGGTTAACCTCTAGACCATCTACTATAAATTATCTACTTTAGGATTCACAATGTCACTTTAGTTACTCCCAAATTGAGGTTGTTGGTTAGACATTGGTGAAATAGTATTTAAAAACATAGGAATAATATAATTATTATTATGAGAAACATAACCATTTGATCCATGCATGGTAGGCCACAATAATAATTTATTGTCTTGTAGGTTCTAACAACACATGGTTTAGAGGGAAATAGGGATAGTTTTAGGCATATGGTTCAAGTGAATTAGATTATATAATTAATTTGGACTTGAATACATATCCCCTAGCATCATATTTAATGAATAAGTGTTTTACATAAGGTCTTGGTTGATCATGGGGACCTAAATATAGGCACTTGGTCTCCCTAATAATGGCAAGGGACCAATACCATATTGTTGAGGTACCATCTACTTCTAAATAATAAAAAGTTAACTGTAAGCTAAGGACAAAAATGTGAGTGTTTTTAGGGTTCTCATAAGAAACATAGAAGTCATACAGTCTAGAACCCTCAAATAGGTTTGTATAGTAGGAAGCTATGTCTATGTATAGGGGGTATTTAAACCTCTTATATAGCTTATGGAAATGAGTATTGAAAATATTCATGGTCTCATTATGTTCCCTATGGAAATATTTAAACTAATGATATAGTGTTGTAGGGTCTATCAATATCCTAAAATGGTTGATGAATACAGTCTCAAGATCAATCCAAGAGGTGTGGATCCATCTAGTAGACTAAGGTACCAATAAAATGTATAATAATCTAAGGTATATGGGAATAATTTACAATCAAACTCTCCATGTTGGACTTGAGTTTATATTAAATCACCTTTAATGGTTTGAATATGTTCCTCTGTGGTTTTATCCTTAACATGGATGTAAGTTGGACATAATTTATTTGGGTTTTTAGGGAGGTCATGATCAATTCCTAGAATATTCACAAGATAAATACCTCCTAACCAAACATGATTGGCCATTTTTATGATTTGAGGGATGACAAAAGGGTTAAAGAAACGAACACTAGTAGTGGGAGAGGTACTAGCTAAATAGTTTTGTCTAGTTTTAGACTTTCCTATATCATTTCAGATTCTTCTATGTTTTTGAGAGTTGTAATAACTCAAATTCACCCTCAATAGACTTTAACCTTGTGATAAATATTTTATTTTCTAGTTTTATAAACATGGAATGTTCCTATCTAAGTAGAGCTTGTAAAATCCCAAACACGATCAAGCATGAATATCAAAGATCACTTCATGCAATCTTTCCTTCTAATGTCATTCTTATTGAAGTGAATTTGACACACACCAATATGTAGGAAGAAATAGAGAAAGCTAAACTAGTGAGGATTAACCCTTGTACCTCTCTTATAAGTAAGTAACATTGAAACAAATTCCCTAAGGTCTCTATCTAATAGGTAATGGAAAATTAGATACCTCAATTGGTTGATGAAAGTTATTTCATATAAGGAGCCTACTTAGAATGCAATACGATACTTTAAAAAGAAACTAAGACTAGGAAATAATCAGCTTGTTCAGATATATCAATGTATTCCTCACTAAGTAGCACTTTTCTTCAACATACTAGATTCAACAATTCTTTAAAACAAAATACAAGTAGTAACATGCATTCTAGATGAAACTTGTAAGCATTGATTGTGAATGAGCTATTATAAATCTAGATAAAAAGTAGTTATAAAAAAAGATCAAAATATGAAGGATAGAGATAAAGAGAAATGATCTTATATTGAAATATAGATAAACTTGGTTCATTCAATTAGATAAATCCCATGAAACTACTTTTCTATCTAACCAACATTCACACAGTTGTAAACAGAGATGGTGTTAAATTATAAGGAAAATTAGACTATGAATATAGAGGGAAAATACTACCATATAAATGTGTACAAAATGTAAATTAACTTCATATCCTTTAAATTTATGGATGTATTTTAGAAGGAACAATGTTTAGGATCCACCCTTCTCAATTGAAATAGTAGAAAAAACACCTCAAAATAACATGTCTCGGAAAAAGATAAAAACTACCTAACAAAAGGCAAGAAATAAAAGAAATGAAAAAAGGTTTGGATCCTCTACTCTAGAGTATAAATATTAAATCACCAATTCATACAATGAATAATTGGTCATGTATAGACACTTAGTCCAAATGATCCCAAGCTCAACCCCTAAATGGGCAGCTATGATAGCTCAATGAGCTAGGTCCACTTCAGACCAACTCAAGTTATATTTCAACCATAATAAATATATCATGGTTCATTTTGATTGAAATTATATTAAATTACAAGTAATGGAATGTCATTGGGATCATTATTAGGATCACTAGTTGGCCATATTTTGTGTAGTCAGTCAGAGAACACACCTTGTTAAATTAGAGATTATATTTTATTATCCCCTCATGATTATTAATCACATGCCATAACTTGGTCTAAGACACTTCTTAACTACCTTGAGTTTTGCATCCCATGATATCTATACTAGTAAGGAACAAATCATAACTTGATCACCCCAAACATATTTGATCATAATCTAATTTTTGGGCATTGGTATCCTTGATGATTTGAGATGGTAATAAAATTCAAACCCAGATAATTTCATGGAGGTACAAGTATCCACATTAGGAAGGGTGTGCCACATGGACACTTTTCAATACTCTAATATGCCAACATGTCTTTATGTGTCAAGGCCACATTATGTGGTAATTTTTTGTTGTTTTGTTGATTGGCCCAAAGACCCATATCTTTTGACTTTTCCTTGGACCCTATGTAATGATATCTCACCACGTGGCATGATATTTCTCAATTGAGGCTCACTAGACCTGAACCAAGGTTCCATATATCTTGCTTACTCTAGATTATAATACATGACTTTATATTAGGCATCTAAGGATTTTTTGTTTATTTGGACTATTCTAACCAGCCCTAAGGAGTGGGGATACAATATCATGCCACCTATTGGAATCTTATTTAGTCAGGTGATAACTAAATAACAGAAGTGTTTTAACTACCTGAGGGATGTGATGAAGCAATATGTTTTCATGTAGTATAATTTCAAATTTATAGGGGCTCATAGGCCTCAACCCAAGGATTTTGATGCTCAAATGAATTTGGGACCCTAGATCTCCACATGCATCCACATCTTACTCATCTATGGATCAAAAGATGTGACATAAATATTGAAATGGCCTAGAGATGTGCAGAAGTGATATTGTGGCACACATATTCATATTATTTATCAGGGGATAATGGGACCTAACAATTTTAATGAGAAAGACAACTATCAAATTTAATCTCACATATTATTGATTAGGATGTTAACATGTCCTTAGTAGGCATGGTCATGCCATGTGATAGCTATCCATTCATATGGGGCATGTATAGGGTCCAAATTGACTTATCACCTTTAACATGCCTAGTGATATGATATAATGACAATATAGAGCCTCAATGAAGCATTAAAGACACATGGGATACCCCTAGGGGGCACAAAAACTAGATCAAGACATGTGGTACCATCTCACCTGCCTAGGGATTAAAAGAATTGGCATGAATAATGGAGGGGATGGAAGCCATGGGATGGAAATATCCTAAAATTTGGCCACATATATCTCATATTTTGGCCCATAGACCTTAAAATAAAAATGTAGTCATTCAGATGTAAATCTTTAAATATAAACAGCTAAGGTAAAAATCAATTTTTCAAATAAAAACAACTAAGCACATAAAACCAAAAGGAATGAAAAGGTACAATAGAATTATCATAAAAATAAAACCCATTTATTAAATTTGAATCCAAATTAATCCATTTTATGAAAAATTAAATAATTTTAATACATAAATTAATCTAAACTATTAGGCAATTATTCAACTAGGATCATAAATAGACCAAAATCAAGTAGATTTAACAAATAAAAATAGATCCATATGACTAATTTAAGTCAAAATTATCCCATTTATAAAAAATAACCAAGTATAAATATGATCCATACAAATGAATATCCAATTTAAGTTATAAAATAACATAAATGGGCCAAAATGAGAGGATAAAATTGCCCAATTGAATAGCCTTTAGTCAATTTAGCTTGTTCATAAGAAATGTGACCCAATTTGAAAATAAAACTTTATAAAAATCTAGTCACTATAAGGTAATATGAATCATAAATATACCAAAACCATATATTATAACTACCTTAGCAACCCAAAACCTTAGCTAGTTCAATCTAGAATTCCTAAAAGGGATCAATTCTAAAGATGAAACATGGTGAGCACTAAGTTGATTAACCCTAAAAAGAATTAAAAGAAAATCAAATTGTCAATGAAAAGACACAAAATGGAAACCTAAAGACAACTAAATAACCCAAAAAAAATACCCAAGTCAATTCTTATGTCTTGATAGTTTTGATGGACTAGGCAACAATCAAATTTAAGCTCATATACTACTAACTAAGATGCCAATGGGTCCTTAGTTAGCACATTCATGCCATATAATATCTCCTTAATAATATAGGGATAAAATTGGGCTTTAATATACACTAATTATATTTTATCTAATATGTATCAAGATCTCACCATGTGATGTGATCTCACTCATATAAAAGGTCATGAGTGCAAACTCAAAATCTACGAGGTACTAACTATAGTGGGGCCATGATATCATGACAAATGGAATCAAGTAAGGCATATAGAAGGTTGTAAGTGTGGTCAATGTGCATGGGCCACTTGAGGATATGAGGACACTATATTTTTGCATGTGGAAGCATTCCTCTTACCCAAAGGTCATTGCTTGTAAGTCCAAAGTGTGATGATTATCATGGGGCCATAGAGATGCAAGAATTCACCACATGTCATCATCCCATGTATCTAGGGATCAAAGACCTGAGATCAAAAATAAAAGGGCCTAAGTGAATATATATGATCAATATATTTGGTCATATCTTGGGCACTTGGGAGGTTAGGGACTCTTAAAAATAAACTAAGTCTCAAAACCCCGTAGGCAAATGTGAATGTGAAAAGTGGTGACCATTTACTCAACTATGGCCTATGATAAATAAAATAACCATTATCCCTTTTAAATTCAAGTGAAAATGGTTATTGAATGGTTGATACCAAAATCAAAGGTAGATATAAATAATGAATAAAATTTTCCACTTGTTTAAACTCACAATAAATTTATCCTAACCTAAATAAAAATGACTAAGTCTAAAAATGGAACTATGAGAACATTTAGTCATTTTCATTCAAAAAGGAGCATAAATGGGATAAAATGGAGAAAAAATAAATTAATAAAATATTTCATCTACTCCAAAATATAGCCAAATCAGTCCATTAATAATAAAAGCAACAAACTCAAAGATGAAATAATAGTAAGAACTTAGTCAATCATCCCGAAAGGGATCTCTAACAGGGCAAAATGCTTAGGTGAAAGATGTAGAATCTCTGAGAAAAAGTTAGATAATTTTTATAAACCTAATTTAAAATGGTCTTATAATGGAAATTTAGTGCACTTTAAAACATGTTTTAAAATAGACCAAACCTTATTTGATGTAGACAAACTTGATTAATTAGATCAATGTAGTCCCAAATGAAAACTCTCTTAAAACAAGTGTCTTTGATGAACATTTCAAGTTTAAAATTAGTTAAAAGAGAGAGAAAAAAATATGACATTATGATTTAAACTTTGTAATGACCCTTTCAAATTATCTTAGCAAATAAAATAGGCCCAAGACATAAATTTCATTAAATTAAAAGACTAGACTCTAGATCAAAAAGAGATTCCATGATTTCATAATGAAATTAGGGCATACTGTGTAAGAAACAACAATATGCCTTCATGTATCTTGTTATTATCTCTATATTCAATATTTAAGTGACTAATCCATGTATTTTCATATATGTTAAATGTCATTGTATCATAAATGATGATTCTTTAGTGTGCTTAATGTGCTTACTAAGTTCTCTATGTAATTTCATTGTCTCATTTTTTTTCACATGACTTCAATACATGGAGTGTTTTATCTCTATATTTTTATATATTTGGCATGTATTATTTCAAAATTTTCTTACCCACATGTTTTACATATATTATTTTCCAAGATTTATATCATTTTAAATTATTATCATATTTTTCTTTGTTTTCATGATTCTTATCATGCATCCATTGGAGGTAAGATATTATAATCATGATTTAAAATGTTATATATTAAAATTATGATTCTATATGTATTAAATCATAACCCCATATAAGGCATAAGATTCTCGATCTTATATTTATTACATAATGGGCCTTTATTGTGAAACTTATTCATAACATAAACACTTACAAGTTTACATATTTATGTCATATATTAATGAAATCATGTCTTATCTTACACATGGTGAATATAATTAATTTATTTTGAGATGTGAGCTTCACATTTTAATCTAAAATTTCAAAAGGGGGAATATATCTTACCCATCATATCCAAACACATGCTTCTAGGGCATGTTTGTTAGCACATCAAAAGTATTATAACTTAGATTTTATTTTAGTTTTATTTGAGATGGTTCAAGAAGATGATTACAGTAGGATGTTAGTTATTTATATTAATATTATTTAACTAGGATGAATACACTAGGATTTTATTTAGTTTATTTCGAGTGATGGAACTAGGATTATTATACCATGATGATATTTATTGTTATTTAGATACACTTATAATTTTACATAGGTTTTTATTTATATTTATTTAAAATGTAGATAAATATTGTAATAAAAAACTTATTTAACAATTCATTCAATTTTGGAAGTAATTATTTACATATGGTATTATTATATTTGTCTCAACTGAATTAGGTGTCTCCATTTTATATTTTCTAATTTCAACATATTACTTTTGTTTGAAATTCACTTATGTGTGTCTACAAAAATAAAGAATATTTTTTTACATACCATGGACATTGAGATTTTATTTCCATAGATGTGTGTACAAAATTTTTGTTTCCATACCATATTTATTTTATATTTTGATGTGTATATGTCCACATATATACATCAAAGTGGAAAAAATGTAGACACCTAAAAACTACCCCAATGTATCTATTAGTCATTAAATCACATGAATTTAGGAAGTTTTTGTACTTTTTTATTAATAATTTTTTAGATGATATTTTATAATTATATAGCACCTCAGTCTTGTACACTTGGAAAACTTAGACCTTAGTTGTTCCTCTTAGTTATTTACCTTTCTTGCTTCTATAAGTCTCATATATGATCTATCTTTATACCCTTTGACCTATATCTCTTAGTCAGATTAGTCTTATGTTGATGACTCAGGTCTTATATATTTCCTAAAATTCTTAAAATGTACTTATCTTCCATCTCTACAAGCTTTTAACTTGTACCTACTTTATTTCTCCCTAGACACTAACATTTGGGATAGACAGTAGTGTCAATGTTATTATCCTATCTCAACACAAGTGTCTAGTGCCCTAAAGTCATCTAATTTTTAAATCAAATGTATCATAATGATCAGCCTAAATGTTTTAATGTGATCTATTACTCCAAAGGGATTGATATAAATATAAGATCAACCATCATTCATTCCGCACCTATGAACCACCTAAAAAAAGACCAAAGAGACCAAGGAAACTTATCAAAATCACTCTATCAAGCATTAAATTGAATAAAGCTTCCCTATTTCCATACTAGTCATAGGTAAAAAAACATCTACAAGTCTGAAGTACTAATGGAATAACCCAAGAGCCTAAATTTCCAAGTTATAATCTAGGTCACTATTGTACTTTATTTACACATTATATCATTCACACACAAGATAACACATATGAGATATATACATGAGTCTAAGTCCCTCTTATATATTATTGGCTATGTAGGTATCACCCACTAATAATGAGGTCTTTGGGGTCAACTCAACACTATGTGCCCACTAACCCATTTTCCCCAAGGTCATATTGAAGATGAAGAACTAGGGATTTAAAAACTCATGAGTATTTATTGTCCATGACACATATCTATATGCACTAGAGCGAAGGTCAAGATAAACCTATAAGCATTTAGGTAATTGCATCTTATTTTAGTAGATATTATGTACATGACACTAGTGTTGAAACTAGATACTAGTGTCATTGTAAATTGTCCTAGGCTGAAATTACCATCTAGAGTTCTAGAAGCATCAAAACTAGAATCTTGTGGCTATTATAGAATTTCCTTCCTATTTATTATCTATTTTTAATAGATATAGAACTACATTAGAATTAGAATAAGCTAAGTACATCACTTATTTTTATTTCTATATCTACCATAGTTATTTTTTATATTTATATTACCTCTACATAATAAATTTAGTGTGTACTTATATGTAAGTTTGGCATCTAATTGGCTGGGTATAGATTTGATTTTCATCCTTATGCCATTTCATTTATATATACCCCTTTAACCTTATATAACCCCAATCTATATTTTCTATGTTTAAACATTTGATGAATCTAATCCATGTGAACACAAAAAAAATTGAATCTATGGATTCCAATCCTCCTTGGGTTTTAATTGGTTTTCATGTATTTTTATATGTGAAACTTTACCCTAGGGTTTTACACTCCTTTGGTCATAAGGGATTCGTGTGCATATGCTTACAAATGGATTACTCATTGATTGGTATATTTCAACGTCTAAATAGGTTAATTTTAAAATTCCTCATATTAATTTTTTAATCAATTTGATATAATAAAAAAACTTTTTTTTGTCGCCAAAATTTGATATGGATTTTTTAATTTTTAAAATTTACTATTTTCAATGAATATTGGCATACAAAGTGAATGGTGTGCTGAAATTAATTTATGGGTTTCATAAAAAAATGTTATCTTAATCAAAAACCTCTCTCATATCTCTACAAAAATACTCTTGATTTATCACAATTATTTTTTCTTTATTTAGAATATTTTAGGGTTTTACCTGTGAAGCATTCACAATTGTTTGCATAATTTATAACTCATAATAACTCAAATTTAAAATTACTAATAGATTTTTTTTTATTTGATGAGGTAAAATATAGGTTTTATAGGGACCTAGAACCACTAGAGTGTAGTATAAAAGTTTTAATAGACCAAAAATAGGGTTGTGCAACCAAAAAGTAAAAAAGTTACAATACTAGAAAAAGAGCAAAAAATAGGAAACCAAAAAAATTAGGAGGAAAGTCCCTCATGAGGGTCTTCATCATATTTAATGTCCTTTGATAGAATGGTTCATTCTTTCCTTAGAAACTTTTGCTCAAGTGCGGTTCCTGGGGCCTTCAACAGCTTCATCGGGCAAGATCATTGGGGGGTGATTTTTTCCTTTAACCTGCATGGGGGATGATTTAGGGGGGGACCCCCTTGGGGGAACCTTGAGGGGGGATATTTTAAAATGTTTGGTGATTAAAAGGTAGGGGACTGAGTGAGTGGGGTAGATTGGATAAAATCTTGAACTATGGGTTTGACCTATTTATGTAATGAGTTCTAGTCCTAAATGAGTTTGGCCAGACCTAACCCTGTTTATTGAAGCTTAGAATTAAAGTTTTATAGCTAAAGTTTGTTCCTTTATAGATCATAAATCACAATGGATTTCCATTTCTAGGTTGTCTTTGTTGGGGTACCTAGTTCAAGTGAGATAGGTTTTAATTTAGGGATAAATAACTTAAGGGGAGGTCATCAGGGGGAACTTTGATAAGCTGTCCTAGGGGGTATGATCAGAGGGTTGGTGGGATCCTCCACTGGGGATTACTACCCATATAAGGAACCCCTATGGGCAACCTATTGACCATAAAGGTATTGGCCATGCTTGACTATAAGGAGAATCAAGCTGTAGTGAAGGACGAGATTGGTGTCATTCACTTGGTGTATCAAGATGGTATCTCAAGGGACTTTATTAGAAAGTAGGGTAGACTAATTTTGTATCTAATAAAATGATTAAGTATCAAAAAGTGGTGGGAAAATATAAGAGTATATTTACCTTCAAGCATCATGTAATGCATGATTTGAAGGCAAATGCCTAACTAGTAACATAGGAGATTAGCCCGAGGAAAGCATTTTTTGTTCATTTGCACAAAGTCATTTATCCTAAAAAAACATTGTAGTGACTCTTGATTTTTTTATTGATCTTTGAAAGCCTTGGTGCCTACACATAACATTCTAGTTTCTTTGCTGATGAACTACTCTGAAACACTGATAGTGATACCACAGATGGTTACTTTCCACTTATTTCAAGCCACCACAAAGTCTCAAGACATCTCAGCATTATGTTCCATTACTCTATGAATTTAATGAGTCCCCATTTTTTAGTAGCTTCCATACTTTTTTTTTATTTTCAGACCTCCTTGTAGGAAATGGGTTCCAATCTATCCCTATCACCACCTATGGATAATGTGTGTGTAGATTTGAAGTGAGTAGAATGAAGTTTTTAGATAGGGAAGATTTGAAAAAATAAAGAATGGTTAGGGAATCCCACCAAAGGCTCATAAAAAAATTAATTCCCCTACTTTTAGAATGATTATGGATCGGCCTAATTAAGATTTGCCCCTTCGAGATGAGGTCACACATGTGTGGAGAAATGAATTTTTTAACTCACATTGGTACCTTTAGCTCATATGACATTAAGGACGTTAGATAGGATGTTGCTTGCATCATGTAGAGAAATTACCAAGAGGTTTTTATTTATTATATTTATATATAAAAATGCATCTTTTATTTTCCAAAATATCATATGGATTTGTAAAATTTAGAAATTTACCATTTTTAGGAAATTTAGATCTATAAGCCATACCTATACTTTTGTTTTTCTATTTTTTTAGGTTCTTCTCATTTCTAGTTTTTACATAAAACCTTATCTTATATTTTCCAAAAATATAGCTTATAGTGTAAAATTATTATATTTTTATTTTATCATGGTGGATTTCTCCTTAGCATTTGTATACCTTTGTGATCCTTTTCTCATATCAATTTTTAAAATATTTCAAATGGATATAAAGGAGACTCTTGGTCCTCCTAACCCTAATAAGGGTGATATATCTCATCCCTCTAACCAAGTCTAGGCTATCACTTATTCAACGGGTAAGGTGGCCAACTCTATAGTTTCAAATGAATATATTCAATCTAAAATACCTATGGTTTTTGCTTATGAAATTATAAAAGAATAAATCAGTACCATGAATAAGTTAATTCATGAGTTATAAAATCAAAATCAGTCTTTAAATTCAAAAATCACCTTAATGAAAAATTAGATTTCATATACAAAGAATCCACATTATGTTAAAGTGAATCATGTGTTTGTATCTTCATCTATAAATGTTGTTCCAAACAAGGTTTTTTATCCAAATTCAAAGCTACAACAAAACACACCTAAAACAAGTGATCCAAATATTATACTAATGGTTATTAATAAATCAAGTGAAATCCTAATGGAAATGATTCAAGACAAAGTGATCAAATTACCTCCTCTACATCCTTTAAGGATATCCAAGTACTATTGTGCATATTATAGAATGCATGGGCATCATATTGATTATTTTTTTACGTTGAAGAACTAAATACAAAATTAAAAACATAGTGGTGATCCTATCATTGATACATCCACCAAAAAACCCACTCACTTTATGAGTACGTCTCTTAAAACACAAGTGCCAAAACATAAAATATGGGTACCAAAGGAAAATTTAGAGAAAAAATAGTTACAAATACCAAAATTAGAGAAATAAAAGGTTTAAAAAGACAAATCATATCAAGAAAAGGATACAAAATTACCCCTCAAAAATGATACTTAGCTTTCCAAATGGTCTAGGTTTAGAATGAAATATTTACAAAAATTCAGTTATCATGGTCAAGGTTTGGGAAAACATTCCCAAGGCATCACTCATCCTATTTCCACATATGATCAGAATGCCCATCAAATATTTGGATTCATTGGTAATACTAATGAAAATCATTCAAAGATACATTTTGCTAATACAAAAGATCAAAAACCTACAAATGAAAATAATATAAATAAAGAACAAGTTTGAAAAGAGGAAAAAAAAACCTAAAAAGGATAATGTCAAATGTGTTCCTTCATATGAAGAAATTTCCAATCATTCCTCAAAACATAGAATCATTGAACCTCACATTGAGGGAAAGTGATGTCAAAATATCATGCTTGACCCAACTTGTCAATTTAATATATGTACATGTAAATTCTTTACATCTCTGGGATATGGCAATGAACATATAAATAAAGCTACTACACCTGATCTTTTTATAGGATATTTTAAATGTAATGTCACACTTGAATCTAAAATATGAACTATTATTATGCATATTAGTCCCCTTTTGATATGTAATCGTAATCAAACAAGTGTTGTAGTAGCAAAAATCACACTTGTAATTGGATCAAAACCTTAATGTAATGATTTACTTAAAATTGACATTTTAAATGATTACAGAATTAAAATTAGTTTTTAAATATCCAAAATAGACAATTTAAGAGTGAATCAAATAAAGAGACAAAAATCAATAGAAAATACCAAACATTATTTGATAATGGAGTTCGGCACAATGGCATACGTATCTAGATCTACTCCAATGGGGGATTGGTCCTTATTAATTATATCAAAAAGCACTTTAAAATATTAATAAGTCTTCAAAAATCATCTTATTGGCTTTAATTTTTTGAATAGATACTCTCAAAACAAAACTATGTTGTTCGAGGCCTTTAAAAATCTCTAAGTCCCTCTATCACTCTTATACATGCCTTGTCTCCATGAAATAACACTAAAAACCATACTTCAAAAATCACCTCAAGCTCAATTTATAATGATTGAACCCATGGGTGTATCGGTCAAGTCCTTATCATTTTAACCAAAAAGGACAAGTTTGAATCCCACTTTCAACACAGTTGGTGGTCATATCAATCTAAAAGCCCACATTTTGGAGGTGGGTGTAATTTAAAGTTTTTAAATGCCATGAAATTAAAGGTTTAACATGCCAAGTATTTGGAATTGGAATAGATTTTGGTGGATATATTGTGTCATGGGCATTTCACATGGAATGTGTGTGGGAATCATGGGAAATACGTGGAAACTTGGTTGAATAGAAACTTTGGTTGACATGTAATATGGATGGAACATGGAAAGTATGGATGTAACATGGATAGTTGGAGGGTCTTGGATTTTTTAGGGGCTTTGGCATGAAATTTAATTAATTACATAATATACAAAATTGGACCATAGTGAATGGTGGCAAGCCATGTGGTGGCTTGAGGACCCACCATGTGGTCTAATCTCCTCTCACCACTTGTCATCCACTCATCGGTTGTTGAGCACTCACCACTTGTTGATGTCTAAACTCTATTTTTTTTAATTTCCCAATTCAATCTTCCATGTGTTATAACTTGTGCATATGAGCTCCATTTTGTGATCCACAAAATGCACCAAAAATATCTTGACAAGCCCTTCACCATGACAATGATCAACCTAAAATTTTATGACTTATTTTTTAGAGAAAAATATAGGTCCTCCTAGATAAATCCTCCCCACTAGGAGCTTTTGGACCTACAAAATTTGATTAATTGGTAAATAACTAAGGGTATTGCTCCCTCAATCTTATGACTTCCATCCATTTGGCCTTATTTTAGTGCATCCATTTGAGACCAACATGAAGATATTCAACATCTCCCCTTCACAAAGTTTGAACCTTCCTATCAATTATTGTATCTTCTTACAATTTTGTTAGATACTCAAGAGAAAAATCATCAATATAAGGAATAGACACACTCTCATCATGATCTACAATCATCAGAGGATCATACAATTTCTAATTTTCCACATTCACAACTGAACAATTCTACATATAAGATGACAAATCCAACTAGAAAGCATTTTTACCAATCTTTTCTGTTATTCAAAAAGGACCATACTGGATTAGTTTCAAATTTTTACCTTCACCTATTAGCCTTTCCTTACTGATGTGAAGCCATACCAAATCACTTACAACAAACTAGTGATCAACATGATGTTTGCCATGTCTTGCTTTGTATTTTGCCTAACTTTTCTCAAATTGATATCAAACAGTTTGGTGTACCTATTGTATCTTTTTAATGAACATCTTGGCTTTAATAGCATCTTTACGTTCATCAACAACTAGATCTTATTCATAATAAACATCTAGAGGAGATTTAGGCAAGTACACATAACAAAATTCAAAAAGAGATTTCATAGTAGAAGAATGAAGTGCACGGTTGTAAGCATGTTGTATAGAGAATAAATTCTCATCTCGCAACTTGAGATGTTTACTATAATAAACCCTATGTAAATGTACCACTGTGTAGTTTAAAACCTTTATTTGACCATCGGTCTGTGGATGAAATGTAGTGCTCTTTTTCAACTTAGTGTCCATCAATTCCCATAGTGTTGACCAAAATTCCCTAAGAAATCAAGAATCTTGATAAAAAATAATAGAAGTGGGCAAACCAAAATGAACCCATACATGCTAAAAGAACAAGTGTGTTGTACCTTCCCATGTAATCTACTTAGTGTAAGGAATAAAAATACACATCTTGTTAAATCTATCCACTACCACATACAAGTACTCATGTTTCCTCTGTGACATAGGCAAACCCCCTAAAAGATCCACAAAAATACTTTCCCAGTGATGAGTAGGAATAGGTAAGGGAGTGTAAAGTCCCAATTTCCTATTACTAGGTTTTTTTGTGGCACAAAGAACACACCCCTTGATACATTTGGCAACATTTTCCTACATACAGGGCCAATAAAAATACATTTTCAAATGTGTAACCATTTTACCAACTCCAAAATGACTAGAAATAAGGGAAGTATGTGCTTCCATAATCATGTGCACCCTTTCATTTTGAGGAATAAAAGTTTTACCCAAATGATACAAGAGTCCATTATTCATATGATAGTCTCATTCTTCTACATGTTTACCACTCATCAAGTCTTTATACACATCCTTAAATTCAACATCATCAACATACTATTCTTTATATCTTTCATGAGTCAAATAACTATGCTATAAAAGAATAGATGCAACTATAATAGGAGGCCTAAAAAACATGTCAACAAATTTATTTTGAATACCTTTCTTATACCTGATCACAAGATGAAATGGTTGTAGGAAACCCATCCAACAAAAATTCCTAGACTATTTTAGCTTGGCCTATGACTGGAGATATTGAAGGGGATGATGATCTATATGTATTACTATCTCCTTGCCCATCAAGTAATGTTTCCACTTCTTAACACTTTAAATCAATGCATACAATTCTTTGTCATCAGTCAGATAGTGTCTTACCACACCTGTGAAGGTCTCAAAATGATATCATACTGGCTTCTTTCCCTACATTAGAATAGATCCCATAGCACAATCAATTCCATCCATCTCAATTTCAAATAAGTTTCAAAATAGGAGTAATACTAATCTTTGTCTTCAAAGTGTTGAAGTCCCTTTGTTGCTTGCCTCCCCACTAAAAGACCTATTTTGTACTAGTCAAAAAATGCAAGGGTGATGCAATAAGTGTGAAATTAGCAATGAATTTCCTCTAGTATTATACTACACCAATAAAACTTCTAATCTCAGTTACATTATTGAGTTTATTCCATTTAACTATATCCTCCACCTTTGGAGGATCGATTTTTAATTCATCATGTCCTACAATATAACCCAAGTAAACCAAAGAGGTCTTGCCAAATTTACATTTAGACAATTTCAAATAAAGTTTCTCCCTTCTTAATGCATCCATGAATTTCATAATATGAATCACATGATCTTCCCAAGACTGACTGAAGATCAAAATATCATCTAAGTAAACTATAACAAAATTATCAAAGAATGGCCTGCAAACATCATTCATCAATCACATGAATGTAGCTAGTGCATTACATAACCCAAAAGTCATGACAAGCCACTCAAAAAATCCTTATTTTGTCTTAAAATTAGTTTTCCAAATATCACCATCATTAATCCTAACCTAATGATAAACACTTTTAAAGTATAACTTAGTGAAATAGATAGCATTTCTTAATTTCTCTAGCAAATCATCAATACGAGGAAGAGGGTAATGATTATTAATAGTAATTTTGTTTAAAGCATGAAAATCAACACCAAATTCACCATGTGCCATGTTTATTTGGCACCAAAATGATAGGCAAACCAACAAGAGATGTACTAGGATTAATAACACCCTTTTCCAAAAGTTCCATTACCTGCTTATTGATTTCCTTGTTTTCCACCACTAATAACCTGTACATGCTAATGTTAGGGAGAGGAGAATCTTGTAACAATTGAATTTCATGTTGAACTCCCATTTTGTGGGGTGATCCTTTAGGATCCTAAAACAAATCATCATAATTTTAAATGATTTCAACCAATTATTTCTTATGTTTAGGATCATAATTTTCCATAGCCTAGGAATATTCTTTTTCCTTAGACTTAATCAACATGAGACAAAAATTCTTGCTTGAATTGAATAGTCTTTTCATTTGACCTAATATAACCAAGGATAGACTCATATTAACATGATGTGATTTGGATATATATTTAATTCCATCCTTAACAAGTAAGTAATTATTCTTATCCAGACAATAATTTAGGTGACAATTCGGGTGATGGGTCCACCCCAATTGATGATAAAACTTTCGAGAGCCATAACTTTTGCACCATGGCTCCAATTGAATCACTGTTTGAACTGTTGGAAATATAAGAATGAGGAGAATATAGTGATATTTCATTTATATCATTTTGATGGATTCTTAACCTTGAAAACTAAATGGAAGTGCCCCAAATTTCAATTTTAATAGTGTAGTCTAAAAATAGTAAGTTTCTAAAAATAGTAATTCCTCAAATTTTGTATTATTGTAAATCAATGAAGTCAAACCACTTAATCTCCCTCAATATTGGTGAACTTAAACATCCTCATCCCACCTTAAAAACATGTATAAATTAATATGTAGCCCGAAATGGAAATCAGACATCTCTTCTCAGAGATAGGCATATGTTTGGGTCTACAAATTTAGTGAATAAAACATCTCTTCTCAGAGATAGAATTATTATTATTGTGTTTTTCATATTTATTGAATTATCTTTAAAATAAATATTTTTATTTTTAGATCATATTTTTCTCCCTATAAAATATTTCTTTTCTATCATAAATATAAGGAATTCCTAAAATAGTCCCACATATGTCTAGAGGGATTACATCTAGATCAACTTCATCCATGAATTTGGATGCGATGAAAATTTTTAATCTATAAGTTTTGGTTGCTTGCAGTTTTGCATCATCACACACTCAACCAAGTGGATAGGGTATCAGATTTAGAGTTACTTTTAGGCCTAATTTTTTAACAATCTCTTCAAAAATGAAATTTTCTTGTTATCCACTATCAAATGGAGTATCAATCTTAGTATGTTTTTCAACAACCCTAATGTGGAATAAATCATTTCTTTTCTTATCATCATACACACATTTTTTTTTAAGAGGAAACAACATTAGATGACTTAGTGTTAGAAAATGAAGAACAATTTTGCATACTCATAGCTATGATCTTAGTTTCATCCCCAGAGTCTGAACCCAGATCCTGAACTATAATATTAGTATTCTTATCTTTCTTCTTAAACTTGTTAAAAGGACTTAACTCAGGATGTAATTTCCAACACTTAGACGCATCATTATTTTTATTATAATGGTTGCAAAATGGCTTACCCTCTTCTTTATGAATAGTAATAGTGGATTTTTGTTTACCCTTTCCAAAACTTTGCCCTTTAGAATGCTTAACTTTAGATTGCTTATTTTTAACTTTAGGAAAAGATTCTTTTGTCTATTTTCCTCTAGCCTCTAAATGAATGGCTTTAACACATGATTCATCTAAACTAGTGGGATTGAGAACCATAATCATGTGTTTTAAGTAACTATGCAACCCACCTATATACTTCAGCAGTGTTTCCTATGTATTAAGAGGAATATTCAAAAGTAAAGACTTTTTCCCTAAATTATTTTGTATAATCTTGAACACTTTAACCTTTAGTTTATCTAAAATATTTCAAATTCATCATGGCTTATTTCATATAGCCTAAAGGATAAAATTACTTTATGAGTACATCAATAAATTCACTCAAAGTGGAAATCAAGGTACCTGTATCAATCTCACTTTCCTTCAACTTAATCTCCCACCAGATGAGATCTATGCCTACCATTCAAAGAGTAGCTAGGTGAATTTTAGCCTCATCATCTGCAATCTTCTAGACCTTGAAATATACTTCAATTTGATTTATCTAATTATCTAGTATTTTTGCATTAATCTCACCATTAAACATTGACAATTCAAACTTAATATCTAGCTTTAGTGAAGGAAGAGATTCAACATCTTTTTTTTATTTACCATCACCCAAAGAGGAGGAAGGTTTCTCAAAAAATTTACCACCTCCATCATGCTCCATATTAATTCATCTTTCATGGTAAATTTCCTCAATCATGTCCTTCATTTCCAAGAAAGATTGTCAGAAATGTCATTCAGACTCAAAGTCATCTCCCATTTCCATAGTATGTCTTTCTTGATCCAATCTCTAGATCATATTCTACTAATTCTCCTTCACCCTACTTAGATCTCGACCTTGTCAACATACACTAGCAATCCACATGGTTAAATACAAATTCCACTTTGATACCAAAAAGCTGATCCATAATCATAATCAAATAAGTGTCATAGCAGTAAAAATCACACTTGAAACTAGATCAAAACCTTAATGTAATGATTTACTTAAAATCAACATTTTAAATGATTACAAAATTAAAATTAGTTTTTAAATATCCAAAATAGACAAAATTTAAGATTGAATCAAATAAAGAGACAAAAATTGATAGAAAATACCAAACATGATTTGATAACATAGTTTGGCACAATGGCCTACATCTCTAGATCCACTCCAATGGTGGATTTCTCCTTATTAATTATAGAAAAATTTGCTTTAAAATATTAATAAGTCTTCAACCCATGGGTGTATCGGTCAAGTGCTTATCATTTTAACCAAAAAGGACAAGTTTAAATCCTAATTTCAATGCATTTGGTGGTCATATCAATCTAAAATCCCACATTTGGGAGGTGGGTGTAATTTAATGTTTTTAAATGCCATGAAATTAGAGGTTTAATGTGATAAGTATTTGGCATTGGCTTAGATTTTGGTGGATGTATGGTGGTCATGGGTCTTTCACATGGAATGTGTGTGGGAACTGTGGGAAATATGTGGAAACTTGGTTCAATAGAAACTTCGGTTGACATGTAATATAAATGGAACATGGAAAGTTTGGATGTCATGGAAATTTTGAGGGTCTTGGATTTTCAAGGGGCTTTGGCATGAAATTTAATTAATTACATAATATACAAAATTTGACTATAGTGAATGGTGGAAATCCATGTGGTGGCTTGAGGACCCACCATGTGGTCTAATCTCCTCTCGCCACTTTTCATTCACTCGTCAATTATTGAGCACTTACCAATTATCAACGTCCAAACCCTAACTTTTTTTACTTGCTTGGTTCAATCTTCCACATGCTATAAATTGCGCATATAGGCTCCATTTTTTATCCAAAAAATGCACTAGAAAGATCTCGATGAGCCCTTCACCATGACAATGATCAACGTATAATTTGACGTCTTATTTTTGGAGTGAAATATAGATCCTCCTAGATCACCTTTTAATAAAATATAGTGGAAAATGTCTTGTAATATGGTTACTCATAATAAATAAAAACATATATGAACCAAAAAACCAAGTACAAATATACCAAAAGACTATGATATAGTTCCTAATTCTATTATGCACACATATAACACATCTTATTCTATAAAGGCTACACTTACACCATTTCTCGATGATTATCATCAATTAAATGGGATCATAGGTAGTCTCTTTATCTATTCTAAAAATACTAAAATAAATAAATAAAACATCCATGTGTTAGTTCTATGTTGATAGATGGCACATTTAGTTACTCTAACATACACGTGTCACATTTATACTTGAGTGTGATATATGCATACATATATACATGATACATTAATATTTTAGATGTTGGTATTTCCCTCTACTCTTGTCATATGGATATTATAGGGATCTTATTCTTACAGACAAGTTATATGATTCAATGATCACTCTACATTATCATGTTTGAGATTACATATTTACTTAAACATGCCTGTCATCCATGATTATATATTACACAAGGTTTTTGATATTCTATACACCTGACATAATTTTCCTAACATATTTGATCGATGGGATACTATAAATTTTTTATGTTGGTTGCTTATGCTTTACTTTATGCACTTCTTTGAGTGTCTTGCCTTACTATTGTATTCCTTATTTGAGCATTTAAATATTCTCCTTTGTTTACAACCACTGTGCCTATGTATGCTTTAATTGACATTTTCATATGTCATTTTTTATTGTATGGACATTTGAATATGCCATTATTTCTTTCATGACATTTTACTAAGTCATGTCCCTTTGATTATGTGACATTTAAACATGCCCCTTGTTTGGGTCTCCCTAGACCATTACATTTTGACTTGATTTTGAGTACTCTTGTGAGTGTGATTATTTACTTATTGATCTTGTAATTTTACTATCTATATGTTGAAATGATATTTGTCATGCATATTAGGTCTACATGTGATCATATTGGTTATATGTGCTTTAATGAGACATAAACCTAGATATGTTCATTCTATATGTTACATGGTTACATTCACAGATTATATAGTTGTCTTTCCTTTTGAGGTGAGGTAACTACCAGTTCCTATCTTTCTCTCACCTCAAAGGGGGGTATATTATTGGGTTATGTTATAGAGGCATGTGCTCCACACTATGAACAATTTTCAAATTTAGTGGGAGCATGCTTTGGAAACATGTTCTCCATACTTATTTAGTATATGGTATTTATATCAATTTTAAAATTTAGTGAGAGCATGCCATATGGGAATGGATTCCACACATTCACATTTTTTTAAAAATTAGTGGGGGCATGATTTGGAAGCATTTTCTCCACACCAATTCAATATTTAGCATTTCTAGATTATAGTGGGGGCATGTTTTGGAAACATGTCCTTCATATTGGTACCTATATAAATTTTCATTTTTATTCATATATATTAGGGGGAAACTTTGGAAGCATGTTCTCCACACTTACATAATTATCTTAATTGATCAGAACACACAATTATACAATTTAGATTCACAATTATGAAAAAATTCTATACATTGGTACTTTTTTTATACACAATTTCAGCACAAGGCATATCTAAGGTGCATATGCTATGCAACATGTGCCTAATATTTTAAAATATGAATCAATTTCAGATTTCAAACCTTTTTATGGACTATTAACATATCATGGACTTTTTCATATTGATGCCTTATGGACTTTTATGGATTTTTATTTATCCAATCTCCTACAATAATTGATTCACTTTTGGTATGGTTGAAGTGATCAAATCACTCAGTCTCGCCAAGTTTTTAGGTTGTAATTGATGATCCAACCTCACTAGGTTATAAATATCATTAGGTTGCATGATTGAGCTAATCTCAATTGCTAGGTGGCAACTCACTTTTCATCCAAAGCTGGGGGCATGTACCTTTCAATATATATATATCTCTATATCTATCTCATTAAACATATGCACTTTAAAATATTTATCTATATTTGTCCTAATCTTAGTTTTAGAGCCTTACAATGATACATTTTTACAAAACAACTTACCAATAAGCAAGGTTCTTACATCAACACACAAGTGTACTCATAAAACTTGCTATTTTAATTTCAATCTATTTCACATACTTCCAACTCAAATTATATGCACTACTTTTCTACTATAACATGTTCTTGGTTGTATGTCAGTCACTAGCAAAGCACTCAAATTGGCCACCCATAAAGATAAACTATGCATACATACTCAGGTACACATTCCTTTCCTATAAACTATTAACTTCATTACTATATTAAAGTGGGTAAAACTATATATTTTATGATTATATATCACCTTAGTCTTGTATACTTCGGAACTTAGACCTTGGTTATTCTTCTATGTTTTTCACCTTTCCTAATTCTATAAGTCTCACATCTACTCTATTTTTGTTCCCTTTATCCAATATCTTAATCCAACCAAAATTATGTTGATGATTCAGGGGTTACATCTTACCTAGAATACTTAAAATGTATTTAACTTCCATCTCTATAATATTTTAACATATTACTTATTTCCTACTTCTTAGACACTAATGTCTGGGATAGACTTTAGTGTCAATGTTACTATCCTATCTTGATGCAAGCATCTTATGCCCTAAATTCATAACATTTGAAAATGTAACATATCTTAATGGTTTGTCTAATTTATTTAATACAAGTTATTACCCCAAAGGGATTGATATAAATACAAGATCAAACCTCATTCATTCCTCACCTACCAAGCAACTAGCAAAAGACCAAAGAGACCAAGGCAACTTATCAAAAATACTTTATCAATCATTTAATTAAAAAAAATCTCTATTTCCATATTAGTCATAGGTACAACACATCTACAAGTCTAAATTACTAAAGAAGCAACCCAAGAGCCCTATTTGCTAAGTTATAGACTAGGTCATTACTGTATTTACTTTACACATATTATATGATTCACACACAAGCCAACACATAGGAGAGAAATACATGAGTCTAAGGCCCTCTTATAGAGTATTGGATATATAGGAAACACCCAATAATAGAAGGGTCTTTGGGGTCAAATTGACACTGTGTGCCCACTAACCAATTTTCCCCCAAAATTGCATTAAAGATGAAGAACTAGGGTTTTCCAAATTCATGAGGAGTGACTATCCATGACCCAAATTTGAATACACCAGAGTGAAGGTGGATCTAAACCCATAAACATCCAAGTGGTTGCATCCTATTTCAGTAAATATTTTATATATTACACTAATGTTGAACCCAAATAGTAGCATTGATATATTTGTCCTAGGCTGATGTTCCTATCTAGAGTGCTAGAAACATCAAAAATAAAATTTGACAATTGTTCTAGAATCTCCTTTCCACCTGATTTCTATTTTTTCTAGATCCAAAACTACATTAGCATCAAAACAAGCTAAGTACATCACTTTTTTGTAATTTATATAGCTAACATAGTTGTACTTTCCATATTTAGACTATCTCAATATAATGAATTTAGTGTATGATTATATCTAAATTTAACATCTAATTGGCCTACTATAGATATAAAAAATCACCCTTGTGTAATTTCATTTATATATACCCCTTTAACACTATATAACCCCAATCTAGATATTTTAGGGTTAAACAGGTTTAAATTAGGAATTATTTAAATGTTTATCAAATTTTTATGATAATGTTAAGCCTATTTTCATTACCTCCTTTTCTAAAATTCATGTCTTTGATTATGGCATATATATGACTTATATCATAAAATTTAAAACTATGGAAAGGTCCCACTCATTTGAACTTAGTTGAATATGCATTTTATATTATCTGAAAAACATGCGATTATTGCATTTGAATCAAATTTTACTTCTAATGCTAATTAAGTGGTTTTAAAAAGCATGAGTTAGTTCTAAATGAAATTATTTTTTATTTTTAGTATCAATTTTAACAAGTCATAGTCATAGTTGGCAGTGTATTAAGTGATTTAAAATTATCATAGTATCTAGTTTGAGTTTGATGTATACATAGTGTTGACTCAGATAAACAATTTATATTCATGATAAATTATACCATCGATTATGATGAAGTAATTAGATGTTCAGATAAGATTTTGGTTAATTTTTTGAACAAGATAGCTTTCACAAATTCATGTCATTTAATATCGAACTTGATGTCATAATAGGTTTGATCAAGTGTTTTTTAATAAGAGGATATTCAAAACTTAATTTTACATAAATCATATTGTTATTAGATAGAAATTCATGATTAAAAAGAGGATTTATGGTGTTCATAAGCTTATAACATTTTTAAAATGGTTTACAAGTCCTAAAAGTTAAGATCAATTGCCTAACTTATAAATGCTTTCTAGACCTAAGGCATTTCCCAATGTCATTCATGACTATTACCTAGAGGGTAATATTAATTTACTATATGTATTAGTTTATAGTATTGATATTTTATTTCAAATATGGTATATAGTTGATATGCATATTGATTTAAACTTAAGTCAATATTGATCATAATTAAGCTAGGTTTGAAGCAGATTTTGGGAAGTGTGAAATTAATTCACCATGGATTAGGTGGTTGATGCATTGATGGATTACAAACTTGATACTTGAAGTGGTATATTTGATGATATTGTGTACATTACATCTTTGTAATTACCTTGGAAAATATATTTAATGGTTCATTTGGTAAACATGTAAATAAACTACTAAATGGATTAGTGAAGTCCTAATTTTGGAATGAATGGCTAACAAATTTGGTGGATTATGAAGTGTTGGGTGAATATTTTGTCACCAACTAACTAAGGGAAAAATAGGTGTTTCAACCATAGCATAGGGAGATTCATCGGCCAAATGTGCAGGTCTACCACATCAAAAGGGGACAAATCTATCCTCTCATCAATGGGAGGTTCCCTATAACTATGATTTATTAATATACTATAAATATAAGCTGAAAATAAAACTCAAGGTAGGATAACACCATCCATCTCTCTTTTTTCAGAGATGATGTTCATATACATAGGAGAATTCTTGGGTGATTGTTGGAGGTACTTCTCTTCTTTCAGAAGTAATACTCAGTCAATAGCTAGATTCCTTCCTGGGTAGTAAATGTAACAGGGCACAGTAACTAGTAGAATGAGGTGTAGCATAAAGTCTCCACCTCAACTACCAAAGAGTGAAATATATGAAGGATAATGGAGGCACAAATTCATCCTAAAATCCTTTACACTATAACAAACTAAAAACACACACACTAAAGACAATTGTGGAAGCTCAAAGTCTTCCCACAGTTAGCTTAAGGACACCTTCCAGGTTACTTCCACTAGTTCTACTTATTTAATTAAATGGACAAGAACGCATTCAAGAAATAAACATAAGAACAATTTCCTCAACAACACAAGCTATTTCAGCACATAGTCTGAAAGGTCACTTGCTTTCTCTTTCAAATAAAGAAATATGATTAATAATCTGAGCTCAAAGTCTCAGTAATGCCTTTCAATTTCGATAGAGTTTTTCTTCCGATAACAAAAATATCTCCCTTTTATCAAAGCAGAGATTACAATATATAGCAGCCAAAATATTGACTTTGGCATTTTGTTTAATGAAAACGGCCCATGCTGAATTGAATGCCTTAACTTTGATGTACAAAACCATCTTGAATGTCTTCTCTTAAGCATGGGTCATCTGGTCTATCTTTAGATATGTACGTAGCTATCCCCTCACTTTTATTCAAAGGGAGAAAAACATGCTCCACCTTTTAATGTTTGTGCACTCTAACATCTACTTGGTTGACTATTCCACCTACTAGAATAACTCCCCTATAGATATTTCAGTATTTATTATTGCATCTTGCCCTTTCCTTGCAATCTGAGCTCTCGGGCTATCTTCTCACCTTCAACAGGCTCTTTCGGCTCTTTCTTTAGCTATTTACTGAGTTTTGTCTTCAAGTTTCGTGCCATATTTGAAAATAAATGAGCATTTCATTACCCTAAATTTGATGTCCATGAGGGCATCATGGTCACTTAGACACTTGAACTACTTTCAACCTTAAACCTTTAAAGTGCATCAGTTCAATGGTTTGGCAGTTCATTTCAGCTCCTTGGTTCAATCTCTTTCTTTCCTCTTCGGTTGAACCATCTCTTCAAACTTGTCTTTGGAATCTTCCATTTCCTTTGCTCGAAGCTTCCTTTCAAACTTTGAAATTCCTTGAACCTTTGAACTTTGAACCATTTTGGTTCAAAGTTCAATGGTTCATTCTCTTTCTTTGAATCCTTTGGTCCTTCAAATTTTCTAGATCTTTTTCTTTTTTGTTGAACTTGTTGAGCCTTTGAATTTTGAACCTTCTGAGGTTCAAGGTTCAATGGTTCAACCTTTCTTTCTTAGCTCTTCGAATCCTTTGTTCTTCTAAGTCTCTCAAACTTTATTGAACTCATTGATCCTTTAAACTTTGAACTCTTTTGGTTCAAGGTTCAACTGTTCAATGGTTCAATCTTTCTTTTTTGAAGTCTTTTTTTATTTAAGTCCTTTGAAGCCATTGAACTTTTCAAAGCAGTTGAACTTTGAACTTGCCAAAGTGCTTAACTCTTTAAGTCTGTTGATTCCATTAAACCTTTGAACCCATTGAACCTTTGAACCTTTGGAGGTGGGGTTCAATGGTTCATTCCATTTGTTTAAAGCCTATTTATGGACCTTTTGGTTGAATTTTGACGTTGAACCAACCTTGAAATTGCCTAAGTGTTTAGAACTTATTCCTTTGTGAGAGCTTGCTTGTTGAAGTTGTTAAACCTGTTGAACCTATGAGTCCCTTGACTAAAAACACTTGAATAATTGAAGAACTTGAGCGCTTAGAACATTTTTTGAGAAGGGAAGAGAGATTTTTGGCTTGCAAGACCAAAATAGTTGATATTTTGTCTCCAAAAACTAGTGATGGATTTTGGGAACAACAACTAGCTCTAGTTGGGGAACTTTCCTCAATTGTAAAAATAATTGAAGGGAGTAGAATCTAGAATCTTCAGTGCCTTCATGTATGCCATTGGGCTATGGAGTCATGTCACCCAAAAAGAAAGGCACCAAAAACAAATGAAAATGAACAACACAAAACAAGCTAAAGACTATACAAAAATTATACATATGTGCAAGCTGATCTTATCTAATACTTTAAGGATTGAAGTGCTTTAAATACTGCCCACTGTGAGGTAGTGAAAATGATGTTTTATCTTGATATATCAGCAAAAAACCATTTTCTCCCTAGAATCGATGATTGGCGAATGGACCTCTCCACCAGGAATCAACTTTTCTGTGCATTCCTTTTGGTTCTCTCCTCTTGCCCTACAGTAAGACTTGATTTCTAGTTTGAAAATCTTGAATCCTTGTTCTCTTTTAGAAGAGTTTTTTTCCTAATTTTGACATGCAGCAGTATGGTCTATTACCATAATTCATTCTTCTTCTAGTTCAGTCCAACACATGATTTGATTGTCAGCATCAAACACCTGCCAATGATTGGCATTGTCAGGCACACTTGGTTAAAAGACCATCTTGATAGTGTACTTTTTCTCTTCAAAGTCTTTGTGAGGAACCAAGAGGGTTATAGAGATAGCTAATGAATTTGCACGACTATGAAGCTCTCTAGGCACTATAGATATATTGAAAGCATCAAAACTTTCAATACAGTCCCATACCAGATTGTGGTAATGGCACAATCTTTCATTCTTGGTTTGATATAGGTTCCTGATCTAGCAAACCATCATCTCAACATCTCCTTTCATGTGAAGGAGTTTGATGCCCCTGTCTTGGGCAGTCTTTAATCTGAGCATCAGTGATTCATATTTAGTAGTATTGTTGGTGATGCTAAACTACAACTTGTATGAAGAAGGAAAAATATCTCCTTGAGGAGATATTAGAAAAATCTTAACTCTAGCACTGATAGAGGAATAGCTGTCATTGAATTCCAAAATCTAGACATCATTAGAAACTAATTTTTCCTTAGATTTTTCTTCATTTAGAGGGGAGGATTCCTCTAGGCTTACACTGTGCTCTATGAAGTCTTCTACTATTTTGTCTGAATCAATTATTAGATTGTCACATTCAAAATTTTTGTCAGATGCCACATGAACCTCCTTCGTGGATAATAAGTAATTACCCATGCCTAAAGTCTCAAATAGAATTTGAGATTTAGGGGCTAATGTTTGGGTGACAATGTACTTCGACTCCTTCTTAGGGAATAGCCTCTTCATGACACCTTTAATAGGGATCCTTGCCTCAGACAGGTCCATGCTTAACTCGTCACCAACATCGTTTCAAAAATTTCACCCAAGAAGGATGCCGTAAGAGGCTAGGATGTCAGCCACCAGGACTGTCATTTTAATTCTCTTATCTGGAAAGTTCACGAATGCAAACTAGGCATCTTTGATTTGTCCCATCAAAGGGACTTGTTTTTTTTCCATGGAGAAGCATCTCCCAAATGTCTTGGTCAGTGTGAGACCAAGAGATTCTACCACTTTGGCAGGCATGACATTGTCAGATGTGCCTGAGTCAATGATGCAATTGTTTAGTTGGTGTCTATTTCTTAGTAGGGAAACATAAAATGGTCCTATTTTCCCAAGGGCAGCTAGAGGAGTAATGATAAGGTTATTCCAAGTGGATGTGGGAGTCACCTTTGGAATAGCTAGTCCTATAGGGATGATTTTATTCTTTACACATTGAACTAACTTATCCAACTGTTCAAGATTAGATTACAAGAATTCAAATTTAGACATTGGAATTTTGGCCTTCTTAACATGGTTGATTATATCAAATGTCTGAAATGAATTAAGAACAAGGGAAGGTAGTTCATCCTTCAAGTTTCTACTAGTCATAAGACTAGTCTACGAATTTGAAGTTGAAGGTGAGGGCATACTTGAGGTACTTACTTTTTTATTTCTCACCAAGTCCTTTGACTGGAAAGGCCAAGGAGTTCCTCATCTGGCAATTGAAATTGTTGGTTGAGATCCTTCCCCTATTTTTTATTTAACAACTTGTTGAGCTAACTGGTTCTGTGACCTATTAAACACTGCATATGATCCATCAAATGTTTTGCCTTTACTTCTAGGTTCATGCTAGTAATTTAAGAAACTAATGTTGGAGTTACCACCTAATTCTTCTTATTTTTTTGCAAAGATATCAATGTCATATTCTGGGTTCAACTCAGGCTAGAAGGAAAAATTAGATTCTATTTTGAGATGTCCAACTGCTGAGTTGGCTAGAGTTGCTTCAATGGCAAGCTTCCCTTATGGGAGAGGAAGATGATTTGGCTGCCCTTGATTCTTAGCAGCATTGCCTTGGTATGATTGATTTAGAAAAGTCCTCCTTGGTATATCTCGATATGAAGGAGTGGACATTACTTGTGCCATTTGCTTTTTGAGAGCTAGCAACTCATTTGCCAGCTTTTGCATCATAAGATTAGTGGTGTCTGTCGATGAATATTCAAAAGATGAAGAAGATTTACCTCTGTTAGGATCTCTTCTTATCTTTCCTACCAAGATGAGATCATCTTCAGCCTCAGTGGCCAAATCTTGAGCTACAACAAGGTCTATGTGGTCAGCCCATTTCAATAGGAAACTCACTTCAGGTAGTTGTGAATTGATGAAAAAGCATTTGAGATTCTCAGTTGTTGGCTGAGAAATTGTGGGAATCCTATTCCTCAGCTTGTCAAACTTAGCTATGAAGTCCCTCATAGGTTCATGAGGCTCCTTCATCTAGGTGAGCTGGGCTAGCAGGGTATGTGCATCTTCTAAAGGCTTGAACCTTACTTCAAACATGGCTTTGAAAGTGTTCTAGTCAATCATTGTTTGTGCTTGTAGATGATAAAACTCGTCTGCAGTAGTGCCTTGCAATGTTTCCACAAATATCTTAACTATTACATCCTCATACTCCACACCTATTACGTCACAGGCTATGTTGAAGGCTATAATATGTTCATCAAGATGAACTCTCCCATCACCAAAGAACTTGGGGAAATTCTTCTTGGAACTATGAGGCATTTCATGTAGAGGTGGAGTTAGATTGAATGGACCAAAAGAGTTACTCTAGGGGCCTTGAGCTGCCATTATATGACTATGGAAAAGGGGGATAATAAATCTGGGTGGATTATTTATAGGCAAAGCTCTGCTAGCAGAGAGAAAAGAAGCTTTGCCTTGTATTAGTGACCTGGTGTTGCTAGGAGGAAGACTCCTAGTTCATTAGAGGTGAAGTTGTGGAGGAAATAGATCAAAATTACTTTATTGTACCAACTCAAATATAGGTTCAACAATACCTTGAGATCTCTAGCTTTGTATATACCATGAATCTACCAAAGTGCTAAAATGGAAATGGAAAAGAACTAGAACTACTTCAATTTGAAGCTTGAGGCTTCAAACTACATGTTCTTTCCCTAGCAAAGTCACCAAAAACTATTGGCATGGAGCTGGTAGAGTAGACAATAGTAATAAAATGTTAGATCCCTAGAATCTTTGGTTTCATAGATCAGAGTATATAATAGAAATGGATAAGGATATGGAGATGGAAAAGAACTAAAAATCACTCATTCTTCCCCAGCGAAGTCACCAAAAAACTGTTGGGTGAATATTTTGTCACCAGCTAACTAAGGGAAAAATAGGTGTTTCAATCACAACATAGGGAGATTTATCATCCAAATGTGTAGGTCTACCACATCAAAAAGGGACAAATCTCTCCTCTCATCAAGGGGAGGTTCCCTATAACTATGATATATTAATATACTATAAATATAAGCTGAAAATAACACTCAGGGTAGGATAACACCATCCATCTCTCTTTTTTTAGAGATGATGTTCATAGACATAGGAAAATTCCTAGGTGATTGTTAGAGGTACTTCTCTTCTTTCAAAAGTAATACTTAGTCAATAGCTAGATTTCTTCCTGGGTAGTAAATGTAACAGGGCACAATGACCAGCAGAATGAGGTGTAGCACAAAATCTCCACCTCAACTGCCAAAGAGTGAAATATACAAAGGATAATGGCAGTTTAAAGTCTTCCCATAGTTAGCTTCAGGACACCTTCTAGGTTTCTTCCACTACTACTTATTTAATTAAATGGACAAGAATGCATTCAGGAAATAGACATAAGAACAATTTCCTCAACAACACAAGTTGTTCCAGCATAAAGTCTAAAAGGTCACTTGCTTTCTCATTCAAATAATGATATATGATTAACAATCTAAGCTCAAAGTCTCAGTAATGCCTTTCAATTTAGGTAGATTTTTTCTTCTAATAACAAAAAGATCTCCCTTTTATCAAAGCAAAGATTACAATATATATCAGCTAAAATAAAGACTTTGGCACTTTGTTTGATGAAAATGGCCCATGTTGAATTGAATGCCTTCAATATTTATGGGAGGGCCATGCTAGAATAGGTCATCAGTCTTAACTTTGGTGTATAGAATTGTCTCAAATGTCTTCTCTTAAGCATGGGTCATCTGGTCTATCTTTAGATATGTATGCAGTTGTCCCCTCACTTTTATTCAAAGGGAGAAAAATATGTTGCACCTTTTAATGTTTGCATGCTCTAACATATACTTGGTGGACTATTCTACCTACTAGAATAACTCCCCTATAGATATTTTAGTATTTCCTATTGCATCTTGCCCTTTCCTTGAAATTTGAGCTCTTAGGCTATCTTCCCACCTTCAACAGGCTTTTTTGACTCTTTCTTTAGCTGTTCACTGAGTTTTGTCTTCAAGTTCTGTGTTATATTTAAAAATAAATGGGTATTTCATTACCCTAAATTTGACATCCACGAGGGCATCATGGTCACTTAGTCACTTGAACTACTTTGAACCTTGAACCTTTGAAGTGCATTGGTTCAATGGTTCAACGGTTCGGATGGTTCATTTTGGCTCATTGGTTCAATCTCTTTCTTTCCTCTTTGATTGAACCATCTCTTCGAACTTGTCTCTAGAATCTTTCATTTCCTTTGCTCAAAGCTTCCTTTCAAACTTTGAAATTCCTTGAACCTTTGAACCTTTAAACATTGAACTATTTTGGTTCAAAGTTCAATGGTTCATTCTCTTTCTCTGAATCCTTTGGTCCTTCAAAGTTTTTAGATCTTTTTCTTTTCTATTGAACTTATTTAACCTTTGAATTTTTAACCTTCTAAGGTTCAAGGTTCAATGGTTCAACCTTTCTTTCTTATCATTTCGAATTATTTATTCTTATAAGTCTCTCAAACTTTATTGAACTCGTTGAACCTTTGAACTTTAAATCCTTTTGGTTCAAGGTTCAACAGTTCAATGGTTCAATCTTTCTTCTTCGAAGTCTTCTTTTCTTTAAGTCCTTTGAAGCCATTGAACTTTTTGAAGTGGTTGAACTTTGAACTTGCCAAAGTGCTTAAATCTTTAAGTCTGTTGATGTCGTTGAACCTTTGAACCCATTAAACATTTGAACCTTTGGAGGTGGGGTTCAATGGTTCATTCCATTTGTTTGAAGCCTGCCGATGGACCTTTTGGTTGAACCTCAATGTTGAACCAGACTTGAAATTTCCTAAGTGTTTGGAACTTGTTCCTTTGTGAGAGTTCACTTGTTGAAGTTCTTGAACCCATTGAACCTGTGAGTCCCTTGGCTGAAAATGCTTGAATAATTGAAGAACTTGAGCGCTCAGAACATTTTTTGAGAAGGGAAGAGATAATTTTGGCTTGTAAGACCAAAATAGTTGATATGTTGTCCCCAAAAACTAGTGATGGATTTTGGGAACAACATGAAGGACCAATGCAAGAATTACACATCATTGTAAGTAGAAAATGATAGGTATGAAGCATTTAATGTTAATTTTTGTTTTTTGTTTTTTGTTTTTATTTCATTCTTTAACATGTTTGTCACATAAGTAAGACTCTACTTGAATGAGTTTCAAAAAGTTTGAAGGAAAATAGACTAAGATTTTTTAAACATTTTTTAGATTGAAGAAGTATACATGCAGTCATTAGTTTGATTCAAGAAATATTTGTGAACATTTGACTAGAAATGTGTAAGTTATTGCATGCCTACATTCTGGTTATTTTTTTAATAATCTTGAATGATTTTTAAGGGATATTCAATAAAGATTATAATATCATGTTTTTTGTTAAATTATTTGGAATGTCTGACTTCATTTAAGTGATGGTTGATGAGAACTAGTTTTATTTTGCTATGATCTCATTAAAGAAGCGTTGACATGGAATAGTTTCATGAGTAGTTTCTTATTTAGTATGCATGTGTTATTTTTTAAAAATATAATGTCTTGCATGGCTAAGCTAAGTATTAGTTTTATTCAAAAGTTTGTTACCAATTTATTTGTCAACATAAGTTATTTCAAAGTTTAAGGATTACATGTAGTTATTTTTTTTAGTTGATAAATACATTAAATTGATCATTGGGTATCATAAATTTGGTAGTGGTCATGCTACAATTAGTTTTAAAAAAAAAACATGTTTACAACCATTGTTAGTTAACAGAGATATGTAGATCATTTGTTGATAAATAATATTATTGGTTTGAGAATGATTTTGTTTGCAGTATTATTGACTAAAGTTATTTGAAGTTATAAGAATGCACATAGTTTTTTGTCTATTTCACATGTAATTGGGTTTTCTTATGACGCATGAAAGGTTTGATATGATGGTCTTAATTGTATATTTTTTGTCAAAACATGATTCAAATTGGTAAAGATATTTTCGAGGGATTTCATTTGTTTTGAGTTCATATTTGAAAGGGATTTATGTCAATTATTTACATATTGGTCTCAAATACAGTTTGGATCAAATAACTATTTTTTGTAGTTCTATTAGGCATAGATTTAGTCTAAGAATTCGTGTGTATGTTTTACAGTAGTCATGGATTGTGAAAATAATTATTTAATGTCTATTTATGGAATTGGTTAAATTCATTTATTTGTTTCTTGGTATACAATAATAATATTTTGAAATATATTTAAAGGTAATCTATAAATTATAGGAAGATTTAAAGGAAATAAAAGTTTTTTTAAAAGAAGTCAAATTTATTTTTATATCCTTTTAAATGTCAATTGCATGATATTTGGAGATAATATTTAGGATATATTGATGTCAAATTTTTTAGAATTTTCATATTGTTAAGATCATTATAAATTGCATATTTAAAGGGAATTTGATAAATAATGTCATAAGGGAGTTTATTTTAGCATATTTTAACTTCAAAAATCTTCTTCAAACATTATAGAGTCTTTTCTGGTTTAAAATGGACATAACAACTTAATTTTTATCATGGACTATAGTAAATCTTGGTTACTATGAAAGGCTATATAATTGAGGTTTTAATAATATTTATATTCAATAGAATTATATGGTATAATGTTTGATAGGATATCATAAATTAATTGATGCACATATTTTTGAGTATATCAAGTATTGAGATATAAATAATTTGCATGGTTTATCCTAATTGTTTAATTTTATTGGAGTATGAGATATAAGAAATAAAATTCATATCTTGAAAGTCATAATAGGTTATTATACATTGATATTAAGTCATTATCTCATTATAGAAATGTTTGAGCATTTGTTTTTTATTTGATATAGTAAATAACTAGGTTTTACAGGGACCTAAAACCATGAGAGTAAATTATATCAGTTTAAATAGGCCAACCAAGGTCAAAAGGCAAAAATAATAAAATAAAAACTTAAAAACAAAAGTAAGAAATAAAAGAAAACACTATTCTAGGGAGAAAGTCCCTCTTGAGTATCTTTAGTAGTAGTAGTATCTTTTCCTAGATGGATGGTTTGTATTTTGAAACTTTGGCATGAGTAAGGTTCCTAAGGACTTCAGCTACCTCCCCAAGGAAGATCATTCTGGGCCACTTCCTACCTTTCACCTGTAGAGGAGTCTATTTATGGGGGACTCCCTAGGGGATCCCAAAGGGGGAGATTTATGGACCTTGGGGGAGTTCATAATAAGGGATTGGGCAGTTAAAATGAGTGGAAAAAAGACTGGACAATGGTCTCAGTCACCTAATGGAGTTCATTTTAGTCTTATATAAGCTTTGCTAGTCCAAATCCTACCTGTTGAACCCTTGAGTTAAAATTTTCCAACAAATATGTATTCTTTTACAAATCCTCCATTAGTGTGGCCTTGTCCTTGGAGCTTGAATATGTGAGAGAACTAATTTCAATGGGTTTTGGCTTAGGGATAAATAACATTTTGAGGGGTAGGTCATCAGGGGGGACTCAAATAAACTATTCTAGGGGAACATTTGAGAGGTTGGTGGGATCCCTCAAGAGGGTCCTCCTCCTCCTCAAAGGATCCCCTGGGGGGACTTTCTAACCTAAAAGAGTTTGACCATGCTTGACGAGTAGGAGGATTAGACCCTAATGTAAGATAGGGTTTGTATCATTAACTTGGTGGAGTAGAATAGTAATTTATATAGATTTGAGAAGGAAATAAGGAAAAATAATTTAAAAACTAATGAAATATTTAGGAGTAAGAAATGATGTGAAAAAATTAAGGTAAACTTACCTTTTAGAGTCATGTACCTCATGACCTAAAGGTAGATATCTGGCCAGTGACATGGGAGGTCAGCATGAGGGAAACCTTTCTTACTATTTGCACAGATTCATTCATTCTAAAGAATCTTTATAAGGATTATTGCTTCTTGGAATAATCTTTGTATTCTTTGGCTCTAGTGTAAGACATGCCAGTGGTATCACCAATTAATTCCTCTAAGACATTTATAGAGATGCCTCACATAGTGACTTTGCACTTTGTCCATGATGAAGTCTTGAACAACCATAGAATTATGTTTAGTAATACATTCCATAAACTCTATAAGGCCCCCCTTCTTGAGTTTTTTCAAACCTTTTTTCTCAAACCTCTTTACATGAGGTGGGTTCTAAGCAGTCTTTATCTCCATCCATGGGTGCTAGAATTGCAAGGATGGAATGGGAGGGATAAAAGTTTTGGATGAAGCTAAAATAGCTAGGGCTCAAATGGTAGGGAATGAATATCAAATTCATAATAAAATAATTAGTCCCCCTTCATTCAAAATGAATGTGAATTAGTTGAATTGGGATTTACCCCATCGAGTTGAGAAGCTACACATGTGAGGGGATGGTAGTTTTAGATTGCATTATTGCTTTTCGCATGGATAACATCATTCACCTTGGGGGGACACTACCTACATAGATGTTTAAGCATTTGTTGAATGAATATTATTAATGGAAAAATTAAAATTAATTTAATTACACATTTTTTATGAATATAAATATATTAATTTTATTAAGGCCAAGTTTTTATGGATTAAAATTCATATATTTAATGCTTTTCAATAACTATTGGTATTTATTAATGTTTGTGGTTTGTTTGATCTTAAGGGTTTTAAACATCTGGTAGCCTATATGAATATGAAAGAAATATTTAATATATAAATTTTAGTTTTGAATGATATTTTGTTTATTTTAGTATATAAATATGTCATGTTGGACATTGAATTCAAATCATTCTAGTAGAAATGCATGAGGTGAGAGTGAAGATCAGCATAGTGAGCACACTCTTTCATGGGCTAGTTTTTGAGGTTATTTCTTTCATAGGTATAAGGCTACTCACACTTCCCTAGGAAATTTAACCATGGAACCCAAGTCTTCATCCATTTTTATGCCACTAATCCTAACTTTTGTAATGTTTTGGATTCATTAACTATTATCTATTTAACCTTTCAAGTTAATAGAGGTTTGAGAATGGAATATGGGATATATTTTCCTCACAGATAAGGTACCCCAAGTGTATCTTCCCAACATATGTATACTACTATAAAATATATGCAAAATAATACTCTAACACCTCTACTTCTTGAAAATGTGCTTGATGTGACTACAAAATTACAACCTCCTTCACTTGTGTCAATCAATACCAAGCTTACCTCATCTGAACCTAAAAATATAATTAAACATTGTAATAATTTATATATTGATCATTTGGTACCATTTACACCTGAACATGAGAGGCCAACTCTTTATAGTGAAAACTATGTAAGTAGCCTTACAACCTTGCCATTGACAACAAGAATGGTTAAAAAGATTAAGATAGAAGTGGATGATGAACAAGGCACCAAATTTATTGAATTTCATACTACATCAATGGAGTATACTAAATATTTGACTGATAAGTTAGTTTTTTTGATTAAATTGTTTTTAATTTTTATCAGTAAATTGTATTTTAAATTATGTTCCATTTGAAACATATTACTTGATTTTTTGTTGATTATACTTTGATATTTTTGATGCATGGACATATTTGGATAATTATGGTAGTTTTGATCAAAGTGATATTACTTTTATGAATAATGAGATGTTTGATTTACTAAAAATATTATAGAAATGTTCATAGTATTTAGTATTTTAAGTATTTAATTTTATTTAATGCTTAGTGTTCGTTATGGATGTCATATTTATTTAATGTTTATTTGATTGTATTCTTATGAGTCGGAGCCCCCCACCCATTAGAGTTTATTTTTGATCTATTGCTTAATTAGTTTGATTTAATTATACTTTATTAAAGTTATTTTACTAAATTTGGGAAACTATATGGGTTAATTTCCTAAATAGTAAAGGGGTCTAGATTAAGGGGAAAATCAGTAAATAAAATGTGCCTTAATTAACCTACTAATTTATTGAATCTAGAAGTGCTTAATTGATTTATAAAAATAGCAAACAAGGGGATAGAGAGTGAAACTTAGCTGATTTTAGGTTGAGATGGAGGAGATAGAGGCTATAAATTATTGATTTGGTGGGCAGACTATCAAAAACATGATCCAAAAGTTTATTTTTTACCTAGATAGGAGTGCTAAAAATGAGACACCTAGAGGTCCAGCACTGTAGTCCAAGTTTTGGTGTTATATTCCTTAGTGTCTAAGCTTTATAGATTTTATTCATCTACTCTGAGAGATCCTATCCCTAAAATATCAAGTCTTGGTTATTCATGAAGCTCCATGTGCAATTGATTTTGTCTTCAAAGATCCTAGTTCCTCTTCATGCTTGATAGGTGATCTCAAATCCAACTAGAAAAAGGGTTAGTGTGTAATATACACTGAATGTGTGATTATACCCCATGTGTGGGCATGTTGCCTACATACCAATACTCTGAAGAGGGATCAAGGACAATGTAGTTCTCCTAATTTGAATGTATATTGTGCAATCTTGTGTATTTAATGTAAGTGTATGTGAATTTGGCCAAGCTTGAGATGACTCATGATTGGTGTAGGAGCTTGGATAGGTTGGAAATAATAGTCATTAGATGTATGCAAATAATAAGAAGACTTTCTTGAGTTTACTTTAGTGTATTTTTAGCTTGTGCCTTTTGAATGATTGCCAACCCTTCTAAATGACCTTTGAATGGGATTTCATAGGGAAACTAGTGATCCTAGGTTAGATGAACTCATATTAGGCTAACAAGGGAAAAGATAAGGATTTGGTAAAATCTAACTATTTGAGGCTATTATGAAATTAGACAACAAGACTAAAAAGTGGACACCCTAGGTCCTAGTGTTGTAGTCTAACCTATGGCACTATTGTCTAGGGGGAAAGGGACCTTGGGGGATAGATTTGTTCCTAGGAGAGGAGTAAGAAGACTTAATATGATTGTAAAATAGTGAAAACATGCCTAAGTGGGATATGTAAGTGAGTAAGAGAGACATATAGTTTGGGTGTCACATGTCATGCTCAAGTTATACAAATTGCATTTTAGTATAACTACATTTTCCCCTCCTTTATTCTAAATATACAATAAAGTGAAATACTAGGATAAAGGAAAAAAAGATAAGCTTACCTAAACTTACCTATGAGGCTAAGCTCGAGAAGTTGTGTGATGTTGGGTTGTGCATAGTGAGAGCACATTTTACTATGCAAGTCTGTAAAAATGAAAGTGAAAGTAGATCAGTTCTTACTATATATGTTATATCTAAAATAAGAATGTACAAACTTAGGTAAAGAGAGAGTAAGGAAGAGAAAGGAATGAATACACCTTACTGGGTACATGAACCAATATAAAACTTGTATGATGCTACATTATGCTGAGTGATGTTAGAAGTATGTTGAATCAAGAGTCATATAGATAAATGAGCCAAGTGCTCAATCCCTTAGAAGTTGGCTCAAGAATGTAAAGGTAGGCCTTTTGGCTCCATCATCACCAACTATGTGAAGTTAAGAAATCATGTGTGTGTTAATCAATGTCTGGATCATGTGTCTAATCCCTATGAATCACTGGATCAAGAATACAAATGCTAGTGAGTCCTTTGGCTCCATCATTGCCGTATGATGTGAAGTTGAATGAGAAAATACTAGTATATGTGAATGTCATATGAGATGGCTCAAGGAGTCCCTGAATGTGTTGTGATCTGACAATGATAGCATTAATATCTAAATGTACATTGGAAACTTGGCCACTATTAGCTAGTTTGAAAGATGGAGATTGGACTTGTATAGAAGCCCCTCTTAAAATTGGAATCAAGTCTTAGGAAGAAACTCAATAATATGGGTATGAGGGAATCAAAATTGTATGAAAGTTTACTTGAATGTGATTTCAACCACCTACAGATGGAGTAAGGCATGCAACTATGTGGAATGTGTAAGAAAATGCAATAAACATGGAAATAAAGAAGGATCATGTGTTGTACACATTACCCCCAATAACTAGTGTCTAGAACATAGATTTTAAACTAAAAGTTATATCAACTACCATGTATAAAATAAAAATGGAAACCCTCATGCCATGCATGATTCCCCCTACATCTAGATTCTTTAAGTAAAATAAGTGCTAAAAACTACTGATTTCTAGACTAAAATATATTGGTAAAACTATGACTAAACTCACCTCTCTGCCTGATTATGGAAAAAGTGAATGTTTTGTTGTTTAGAAAATAGTGCCAAAAATTAAAAAATTTGGGTCCAACATTGTATTCCCATTTTTGGTGTTATTTTCCAAAGCTAAAAATGATGACTAATCTGGATTCTCTACTATCTACCTAGTCTAGTTTGCCTGTGTTGAGTTTTGGATTCTAGATTGTACTATTCTAAAACTACTTTTTCAACCGTTAAGAGCTCTAATCTCTATGACAAAACCCCTATTTGTTTCCCCCTCTTCTAAGGGTAAGAATGAAGACCCTATAATGATTTCCCTAAAAAAAGAATCCCTACAAGTGTGTTAATATATGAAAATATTTAATATAGCATTGACATACATTATCTCAAGATATAGCAAAAGTTGTAGAGAAAGATTGTTAGATCCACATGGGTATGCCTAGATAGATATTTAAATGTAATAGCATGTGCATAAAATTAAATTAAAATTCAAAATGTTAGTTGTTAGTTGTTAGTGGCATGGAGGAATGCAACAAGTTGTCCATCATGGCATCTAGAAAGCAACGTAAATGCATGATTGGAATCATGTCATTGCATGTAAAGATAAGAAATCAAGTTAAAAACATACAAAACAAGAAACAAGAAACATGTAAGGGTAGATAAGGGGCCACATAAGCACACAAAGCATGTTCAAATGCCACATACACACAAAATGGAAACAAGAAAAGATTGGCACAAGGGCCATAAGCACATGAAAGCCACACACAAAGGACATTAGCTAGTGTCCAAAGGCACACACATATAGACATAAACAAAGGACACTGGTAAATGTCTTGAAATGAAAAAAAGAAGAAAATAGGAACTGGAAAATGTAAATACATCTAGCTAATCAAAGTGAAGAGTAGAAGCATGTAAAGTAATACAAATATAAACATGCATCTAACTATGGAAATCAAGAAGCAAGAGTATACAAGATATGTAATACAAGGCTAATGTATATTCTATGAAATACAAAAGTGTGATATATTCTAATATATGTTGATGTGATATCTATGTAATCAAGTAAGGAATGTACTAAAATAATATGTCTAGAGTGTATAGTGTAATAGTGACATAACTTGGATGGTGTAATCATGTAGAGTATGCCCCCAGTGGGTAGATGTATCGATATGTAGCTGGACTGTAGAAGTAAGATGCCCCCTCAATGGGTGGAGTGAATCAATAAAGGATCTAAAATACACTACACACACTCAAAGAAGATCAAGTGAAGCCTAGTAATATAGATAAATCTATAAATAATAACATAGAATAGTGTAATGTAAGTCTAGCATAATGGTTAGAAATGTAAAACATAGATGATGCATATAATTGACATGGTTTTGTATTTTTGAAATATTATAATGTTTTTATATTTTTAAATGTTTGAGATATGTACAATAAGGCAAATGATACTATATACAATCAATACTAGAAGGAATGATACAAACTGAGGAGTCTCATGTGAGACTCCTTATCATGGCGTCTTATATCAAGGAGTGGAATCATGTGTGATCATGAAGCACGATGGAAATGTTGAGACTGTGGCTCTAAAATCTATATATGCTATAAATTCTCTAAAATATCTAAATTATAAATTGATTATGGGGACCCTCTATAATTTTGAGAAGTGGATGTAGCTATAGGGCTCTTATGGACCTATCTAGAAGTAGGAGAAACTTGCTAAACATTTACTCTATGTGTAGATGCATGAGATCTCAATGAAATTACTTTGGGTGTGAATACTATAGCTATAAGTTGTCTATAATCCTAAAGCTATGGATGTGTATGAACCCTATGTACTGGTGATGGATATCATATCTGTGTCTGATGCTAAATTGGAGAAAAAACTAGTGGCAGAGCTAGAACTAGTAATGGAACTGAAACTAGCTCTAGAACTAAAACTAGCTCTAAAACTAGAAGTTGCAACTTGTATGGAACTCCAATAACTATGATAACTTGATTAGCATGAATTATTTTCATGCATTAATGTACTATATATGGAACTACTTAAGAGTTTTTTAATCTAAGGTTTACCAAGTAACATGTCTAAAACTCACATGTTAGGAACTATAGTAAATGAGGTGGTCGTGTGTGTAGGCCCAACCTTTAGAGGAATGAAGATATCACCCAATGTAGTATAACTATGTTGACTAAAACCACTGATAACTATATTTTTTAGAGTAATATCATATTCTGTATAACCCAAGTGTTGTAGTAGTGTCATAGTACACATGTTAACACTAGATCCATTATCAATTAGAACATTTGGAATGGGATGACCATGAATAAAATCTATAATGAATAGCACATGATAATCTATTTCTTAATCAATAATCTCTTGATCAAAAAAGGAGATGGAAGGCCAAACTAGAATGTTAGAATTAAAAACACCAATCATGTGGCTCAATGGATGTGAATCAATTGTTAGTGCCCTATATATAACTAGTAGAGGATGTGCCTGATATGCATGATGTACACCTGATGTGTCTTATGTCTCTAACTTTCCATGCTATGAAAATGGATTTGAAAAGATTTTGAGTGGCTTATCCTACATTGGTTTGGCCAGAGGAGGCTCAGCTAAAGTGCCTAGATCAATTTGATTACCATCAATTAGATCTTATATCTTATGCCTAAGACTCATACATCTATTTGTAGTATGGCATGGTGCCTTGTGATAGTCATAAAATACATTCTAGTCATATCCCCATGGAAGAGGCTTTGTTGGATCAATTTCTTTGATAGGAGGAAGAGATATGATGTTACATTCTAAAAAATATTGTAGAACTCTGACTTGAGGAATTGATAGATTTGTAAAAGGTCACCAAGGAAATGTTGATAAAGTGACTCTTTGTGAAGGATCTAAAGCCACATTAACTATCTGTTGAGTTGATCCTTTACTATCATTAAATTTAATCTTATATGGGGCTTTGTTGTTACTCTTATTAGTTGTATCTGGTGTACTTGTTTACTTAAGTTTTCCCATTGAAATAAGTTTGATTTCTCTTTATTTTAAAGTGTGACACAATTTATTGAAAGAAGAGAAACATTTGAACATGATTGTTTCATGTAAAACTGATAGAAGACTCTAGTTGAAGAGGTCTTGTAACTCTTGATATGCCATATGACTAGTCATCTTAGACAATATGGTCTTGTATTTGAGAACATACTCGATGAGAGACTCATTTGATTTTTTTATTGTGTAATTTGGGCATATGAAACTCTATCACCGATATTGATACTAGAATGTGCTAGGAGCATGTCAGCAAGAGGATTGAATGCATTAATTGACTGATTCATTAGACTATAAAACCATTGTAATGCATAATCCTTGAGACTCCACAAAAATAATTTAGTTAATAGATAGTCATTTGGTATATAATCCAAACATGTTACATGAAAGGCTTTCAAATGTGTCTCTAGATTACCCTTGTCATCATAAAGAGTGAGGTTAGGTTGTATAAATCTAGGTGGCAAGGTTGTAGTATCTATATATCATGCAAAAGGTGTATGCAATAGAGTGAAGGAGTCCAATTCCTATGTAGATCAAGTGGTGCCTTGCTGAAGATGTTGCACCTTGGATTGAAGAGATCGAATATCTTACACAAGGGCCACCACATCAAGAGATAGGGATGTACTAGCTACAGTTGGTGGCATAGAATAAGGTTGGGCTGCTATAGGGGGTTGTTGTGACATAGTTTCCCCTATAGTGTCATGTGCAACTGGTGGCTTTATAGTTTGAGAAGACTTACCATTGGTTACCTTTTATTTTTTCTCTTAGAGGATTCTAATCATGTCATCTTGCATATCCAGGTATTTGGTTAAGAGTTCCTGAAGCTCTCTTTTATTAGTTTCATCAAAGCTGGTATATTGGGCCATTATTAAAGTAGGAAAATAATTTGAAATATGTTTTAATGTTTTGCAATAAGTTGTAATAGGTAATGTGCTAAAACTGGAAAGTATTGGATATGAGAAATGCAAAATTCTAAAATAGTAATTTAGAATTTATGCAAAAAAGGATATGAATCTACCAAACATGTATAGTAATACCAGAAAAAAGCAAAGTAGGAACTATTATATGCAACTAAGAATTTTATAGAAATATTATTTGTAATATACTATGAACTTTTGAATTTGAAATTAATTTTTTGAGCTAATTATGCAAGATGAAATTCAAGAAATTATGGGAAATTACTTGCTTTAACGGGACCTAGTAGATGCAACTAGGTTTTTAAATAAATAATTTTTTTGAAATTACTATGAGTTTTTGAAATTTGAAGTGATTTTCTAATTTTCTAATTTTCAAGTCGGGTTTACCAAATGTTTTATTGAATTTGGGAAACTATATGGGTTAATTTCCTAAATAGTAAAGGGGTCTAGATTAATGGGAAAATCAATAAATAAAATGTGCCTTAATTAACCTATTGATTTCTAAAAATAGCAAATAAGGGGAAAAAGAGTGAAACTTAGCTGATTTTAGACTGAGATGGAGGAGATAGAGGCTATAAATTATTGATCTGGATGGGTAGACTATCAGAAATATGATCTAGAAGTCTATTTTCTACCTAGATAGGAATACCTAAAATGGGACAGCTAGAGGTCTATTGTTGTAGTCTAAGTTTTGGCACTATAGTCCTTAGTGTCTGAGCTTTTAAAGCTTTTTGGGTTTTATTTCTCTGCTCTAGGAGACCCGTGCTTGAGATATCGAGTCCTAGTTGTTCATAAATCTGTGTGTGTAATTGATTTTGTCTTCAAGGATCCTAGTTCTTATTCATGCTTGATAGGTGATCTCAAATCCAATTGAAAAAAGGGGTTAGTGTGTGATATGCATTGAACGTGTGATCACACCCCATGTGTGGGCATACTTCCTACATACCAATACTCTGAAGAGGGATCAAGGCCAATGTAATTCTCCTAATTTGAATGTGTATTATGCAATCATATGTATGCAATGTAAGTGTTTGAAAATTTAGGCAAGATTGAGATGACTCGTGACTAATGTAGGAGCTTGGATAGGCTGGAAATAATAGTGGATAGTTTTATGTAGAGAGTAGGAAGATTTACTTGAGTGTACTTTAGTGTATTTCTAGCTTGTGCCTTTTGAATGATTGCTAACCTTTCTAAATGACCTTTGAATGGGATTTTATAGGGAAACTAGTGATCTTGGGTTAGATGAATCGTATTAGGCCAACAAGGGAAAAGATAAGGATTTGATAAAATTTGACCCTTCGAGGTTATTATGGACATGGAAAACAACATTGAAAAGTGGACACCTCGGGTCCTAACACTATAGTTCCACTTATGGTGCTATTGTCTAGGGGGATAGATCTATGCTTGGAAGAGGAGTCTGAGACAGTAGGGGCTAAATCTATAAGGCTTCAGATGAATGGGAAATAATAAAAACATGCCTAAGTGGGTTGTGTAAGCGAGTAGGATAGACCTATGGTTTGGGTGTCACAAGTCATGCTCAAGTTGTATAAATTGAATTTTAGTATAACTAAAAACTTTTACCTTTTAAAAGACTAAGTTAAGTTGACTAATTAAATTTTTTAAGTTAATTAAATTTAACTAAAATGAACATGTTAGTTATAGCTTATTTTGTAAGTATCCCCAAAAGAGATAACTTTATAAACATATCAAAGTCAAAACACAAGATGGACGCAACTGGTATTAAAGAGATCTGAAGTTATTCAAGTATCATCATATTCTCTCTCTGTGTAAATAAATTTTAAGATTAATTAGTTATTTTTAGATATATCAAATAATACATTCTCTGAGAGTTAAGTGACCCGTTTGTCTAGTACAAGTATATCCAAGTTTATTTTTTAATTTATAAAGTGATTATTTGAAGTCTATCAAGCCTAATATCTTCTGATGATTTAAGTTTTATATATATATATATATATATATATATATATATATATATATATATATATATATATATATATATATATATATATATATATATATATATATAATATAGAATAATTGACCTAAATAATGATGAATAACTCATTTCATGTGACATTTTTTGAGCTTTCAATTATAAATAATTATCTTTAAAGACCATTTATAATAAATTTATTTTTCAATAAAATATCTTCAATTTCCTGCTAAGATAACTTGATTTTAGACTCATATTTGATTTCATTTTATTTTAAATTTAATTTGTGTTTAATTTTTATTTCTTAATTAGATTTTTCACTCTTTTTTATTTTTTCATAGTCAGTATTTTTATTTTACTTATATCATTTAGTTTTATTTTCATTTATTGTTATTTCTTAAAATTATTTCCATTTTCATCTTTTTTTTTTACCTTTTTATCTTTTAAATCTTTATCAACTCAGGAACCATATTAAATTATTCTCCTAAATTTAGTTTTAGATTAAGATTTTAATTTGATTGCATAGTTTGTTTTGATATTATAGCTATTATAGATAAATCTTTAGTTTTACAGATTTAATTAATTTAGTTAGGACTTATGTATGTTTTTATATTAGTCTTTTATTATACTTAAGTTTTTTAGAAATTTTGATTAGAGTTTAACATATTATTTATTTATTTATTATTTAATTTATTTCTCTTATTTAGATCTTTTATCTATAATATTAGATTACATTATGTTATTTATAGTTTAAGTTGTTTCTTATTATGTTATAGTTATAGGTTAAGTTCTTAATTGATAAGAATTTTAATTGTTTTCTTTTTATTATGTTTGTTTTCATTTCTATTTCTTTGTTTGGTATTCATTTTCAATTATTTTATTTGTCTTTTAATTTATATAGTTTTTTTCCTAAGATTTATTTCAAGTAGAAAGAGAGATCAAACAGTTATAAATAATTGATTAAACAAAATTATAACGATCACAGATATTTATTTTAAGAGATTATCTGATTCATAGGCTTTCTATTTCAGATAGGTTATATTACATAGACATAATATGATTCCTTATTTGATATTCAAGTGATATTTGATTTATGAATATTAATTGAGCATTGCATAACATTTAACTTGCTCATTTTTCCTAGAACATTTAAAAAATTCCTTCTGTGCATCTTTCGAATAAGTTTATTCTTAAGACCCATATTATTAGACTAGTATGATTTTACCTTAACCTTCAAGATAGGTAAAAGGTTGATTCATTAAAATGACATATTTAGCCATCAACAAATTTGGTGACTCTATTGAGGACTCTTTTTAGAAGTCTTATTTACTTATCTATTTAATCTTTGTCCATGACCATTGAATGTATACCTCCAATAATTAAACCTTTTATTGATATTTTTGATGATCAAGTTGATTTTTCTTTTAATCTAATTTATTTTACATGGTATATAAAACCCTAGGATTTACCTCGAATCATTGAAGTCATAAACTAGGAAGAAGATGAAGTACAAATCAATGTAATTAAGGCAAGTATTTCATGTGAAATAAAATATCATATTAAAAAAACTAACCAATGAATCAAGAGAAAATCTTGCTTACCAATCCTTAACCTAGAATTTATTTTCTTTTAGATTCTTTTTGTCCTAAGGATAGTATATTTCCTATTGACCTTAATACAACACTAGAGTTAAATCAGTTTGATCAAATAATGAAATTTACTAGAAATTCTAATGGAATAACAACCATCACAACTTTAGTAGGTATAAAAAAGAGTTTGAGACTTGATTCCAAGTCTCCAAAATAGTAGGAATCAAGTTAAATTGATTGACAATGAGTTAGGTTTTGAAAATGAAGTTTCTTATCCTATATCAAATCCTTAGATTCATGGAAATCCTATTAATATGGGTGTTCATCCATGTAATATTCCTTTGTTAAATTTTTAATATTCTTAATTTTTCTATAAGCCTCAATGAATCTTAGGAAGATCATTAGATTCCTTAAAATCAATTTGTACTACTTTTAGGTATTGTGAAAGAAAAAGTTTCACTTAGAGTTTTATTAAAAAAATCAAAAGGTAAAGTTTATCAAGCTTTTATTATTCTTATTTTAGTGTTATCATTACTTTGAATGATATTGAGGAATGTTTAGATTTTTTTTGGCAAACCTAAACAAGGTTTAGATTTTGTTAATGAGTTAGTTAATATTTCTATAGATCCAAGTGAAACAATTTATCAATTCATAATTAAATTCACAATATTGTGATTAAATATTCCATGTGAGGTTAGACCCTCAAACAAATTATTGAGACTATATTTTGTAATGCTTTACTTATAAAGAATAAAATAGCTGTAGAAGATAAACATATTATAGAATATGATGAAACTGTAAGTTTTTGCATTGAATATGAAAATAAATTAAAATGTTTTGGTTTTAATGATAGAAATATAACATATTTAAATTATGATAATGTATAGATTTTAAAATTCATGTATAGTCTTAGCAATGAGCTAGTCACCATCAAAAGGTAACTTGATGATAATCCATCTTCGTTAGGTAAATCTTCCTTTCTTCAAAAAGGTAAAATAAAATAAAAGATTAATTATTGTAATGTTTACAAATTAGATCATGATCTATGTAATTATATAGTTTTTCATAAATTTAAAAGATATATTCAAGGAAAACATAGTATTTCAATTGATCTTGATGATAATATAAACATGTACGAATCTGGTGAATCAATTGATGATGTCAAAACTAAAATTGTTTATAATGTCAACACAAGACAAAAGGATTACTCTCAAGATAATTTTAATAAAAATAACAATCATTCTTATTCTTTTAAAAATATTAATAAAGGTAAATGTATGTAGAATAATGTTACATTTGACAATGCAACAATTAGTTCTCAACAAAATAATCCTTCATCAACTAGTTTAAATACTTCTCAATACCCTCCTTATAATCCCACTAATTCTACATATATATGTCATTTATATGCTGGTGCTTATAATATTATATATGATTTGGTTACTATTAAAACAATTTTTTATTATTATAGGTTGTTGGTTTATCGGGACAACTTGACAAAATTAATGATGCCATTAAAAATCTAATTTCTAAGGATGTATTATAATTTCAAGAAGAAATAAAGAATAATCAACAATCTCAGTCTATTATTTTTTCTCAGATATATGATCCCTCTTTTGATTACATAACTTATTTTTATGTATCAATCAAAGTTGCTAATAAAGTTATCCATACTCATAATCTAGATACCAATGCTTCTAAGAATATAATACTTAAATTTATTTTTGATCATTTGGGCATTTCTTATAAATTTGATAATAGGAAACTTATAGGTTTTGATTCATGACAAATTAAGAGTTCTGATAAGTTTTGTGATATTGCTATCAAAATTGAATAAGATGAAATAATTAGGTGCATGATCAATTTTAAGTTTTAGATATTCCTAGTAATTACAATATGCTTCTAGGAAGAGATTGGTAAAAAAAATTGGTGCTTTTGTTGGAAAAAATACTTAGATTCCAGTAAATAATGAGATTTATTTTATATAAAGAGAATAATGGTTTTCTAATCCTATTGATTCCATACCTCATATTGTAGCATACATAGGAAAAAAAATTGGTACTTATGAGTTGTTAAATTTAAATAAGTCTAAAAAATAACAAAAGGCTACCTTTTATAGAGATAGTTTATGCTCATTATATTTTGATGGGGTATGTTCACAACATGGTAGTGGTGCTATAATTTGTTTAATCTCTCATATTGGTAATATATTTCATTATTTTTATAAATTATCTTTTGATAATACATATAATACAACAAAATTGAAATCATTGTGTTTATGCTTAGAAGAGGCAATTAACTTAAAATTAAATAGTTATAAGTCTTAAATGATTTAGAGTTAATTATTAGATAAGTTAGAAAAGTTATAAATGTTTATAAAACTAATAAAACTCACTTACATAGGTACACTCATAAAGTTTGGGCTTTACTTGAAACTTTCGAAGCTTTTAATTTGTCTCAATATGTAGAGAATTTAATGTATGAGCTAATAAGATTATTGTTTTTAGTTTTAATCCTTATATAAGTGAAAGTGAGCCAGCTATTGAATTCTCATTTTCTAACTTTTTTAGACCTAAAATTCCTGATTTAAATAAAAATTAGCATGTTTTCAACTGTGATAAAAATATTGAATCTTTTTAAAAAAAAATTATTTTGATTATGATGATTGTGTTAAACTTTGGAGAATATTTATAGCTAAGTAATAATAAATTACCTACTAGTTTAGTGATTCTCAAATCAATGTTTACTCTCGATGATCAACCTAAGATTTCATAGATTGAATAACCTTATAAGAGAATAATTAGTGAAACTATTCCTATTAACCTTGGAACTTAAAAATATCTTAAATTTATTTTTTTGGGAATACAATGTATGCCTGATTAAAAGGTTAGGTTCATTAAATATTTTCAATAATTTATTGATATTTTCACATGGTTTTATAAAGACCTAAAATGGTATGATACAAATATAATTAGACATGGTATTCTTATAAAATGTAGTATTAAACTTGTTAGGCTGAAAATAAGGAAAATAAGTCCTTTGATAAAAGACACCATCAACAAAGAGCTTGATAAGATTCTTGATGGTGGTGTCATTTATCTTGTAAAGTATTATGATTAGGTAGCTAATTTAGTATTTGTGTGTAGAAATTATGGTGACATTAGACTATGTATAATTTAGATATATTAATAAGGCTAGTGTAAAGGATAATTTTATTCTTCTGAGTATTGATCAAATCTTAAAACACATTTTAGAATTTAAAATGATGCCTTTACTCGATGTATTTTCAGGTTATAATCAAATATTTGTCAATACAAATGATAGGTATAAGACAATATTAATTACTCAAAGAGGGACATTTTTTTTTAACATGATGTATTTTGATCTTATAAATGTGTCACTTTTTAGAGAGTTATGAATGTATCTTTCAATGAATTAATTGGCATAGTTATTCAAGTTTACTTAGATGATCTTATTATCCATTTAAAAAGAGAAAGAAACATATAGATCATCTTCGTGAGATTTTCACAAGATGTAAGAAGTATGGTATTTCTCTTAATCCTAATAAATCTCTCTTTGATGTTACTAAGGGTAAATAATTAAGACATAATTTTCAAAGATGGTATTTCTATTGATCCTAAATGTATTAAAATAATTAAAGAGTTACCACCACCTAAAGACCAATCTAGACTTAGATCTTTCTTTAAAAAATTAATTTTGTTTATAAGTTTATATCGTATTTTACTGACAAATCTAATCTATTACACATTTTTTTGAATAAATCAGTCATATATATAGGATTCATAGGTAAATTTTACTTTTCATTATGTCAAAAATGCCATTGCAAGTGCACCTATACTTGTTAAACCTGATTTGAATAAATATTTTATTATTTATGTGAATGTAACTAATAAATTCATAGGTGATGTAATTACTCAAAGTGATGAAAATAATGAAGATAAATCTATGATTAGATGAGCCAAGTCTTAAAAGATATAGAAACCAAATATCCTCTTATTGAAGAAAACATTTTTATATTAGTTTTTTCTTTGATCAATTTTCAATATCTATTGATGGAAAATAAGGTTATTGTAAGGTCTAATGTACATATTATTTCTTACCTTTTCAAACAACTAACTATTCAAATATGGTTATCAAAATAGATTTTGAGAATTTAAGAATTTCATCTTGAATTGAAAACATCCAAAACCATAAAAGGAAATGATTTGGAAAAATATTTAGCTGAAAATAATTATTCTAATATAAATGTTTTGGTATTATCTATTGATTATTATTTAAATGTTATACCTCATTTTCAGTCCATGAAAGTTGTTGATTTATCTTTAAAAAATTGGACATGAAATGAATGATTGAAATTGTTTGTTGATTGAGAATGATTGGTATCATGATTTATTCTATTATTTTTAGAATCAAGTATGTCCTAACAATTTGGATAAAAATTAAAGATGATCATTGAGATTCTAAGCTTTAAAATTATGTTTATTAGAAAAAAAAATATATATATATATATATATATATATATATATATATATATATATATATATATATATATATATATATATATATATATATATATATATATATATAAATATGGTATTTTATTAAAATGCTTAACCCACGACCAAACTTAGAAAGTTATTAGAGGATGTCATACAGAAAGTTCTGGTGGTCATTATGCAACAAATTATTTATTATAAGATTCTACGTTTAGTTTAATATTAACTTACATTAATTTTAGATTCTTATAAGTTGGTTTGTGTATGCATATCTCATCAATTATCTATTGTAGAGATAAATTACTAGCAATGCCTTTAAATCTCATAATCCCTAAGAAACTATTTACCAAATAAGGAACTGACTTTATATCTAATATTCATCCTCCTTCTTCAATTGGGCATAGGTATATTCTGACTATTATAGATTATTTTATGAAATGGCATGAAGTTAAAGCATTAAAAAATTTAGTTACAATTGAAGTCATTTCATTTTTTAAAAATCTTTTTTTTTTCTAGATTTAGTGTTCCATACAAAATTATCTCAGATAACAGTTTTCAATTTATTTCTAATTTTTAGGATGTTATTCTATTATTTCAAGTCACTCTTTAAAATATTATTTTCAAGAAAATAGAAAAAAATAGTTAAAAAAAGAGAGGAATTGATATCTTAATATCTTTGAAGCATTATGGAATGATCATCCAATTGTTAAAGTAGTTACTAGTTACTCTCCATTTATGTTACCTTATAAATTTGAAGTTACATTGCCTATTGAACTTCAAATTTCTTATGCTCGTACTAATTTACAATATTTATCAAGAGATACTAATTTTATTAAACAAAAACTCAATGACTTGATAGTCTTAACTAAAACTAAAGCTACTTCTTTACAAAAATCAGAAAAAATTAAAGAAAAATTAAAGTAGTTCTTCGACAAAAAAAGTTTTTAGTAAAAGTTTTAAAGTTGGTGTTTCCATCCTTTATTAAGACAAAGCACATGAAGACTTAGGTAAACATCATTAATTTTATTTTCTTTAGATGGGTCCTCATAAAATTGTTATTGTTCATAGAAAAAATACTTTTTGTTTACAAGATTTATATGGAAATTGGTTGTGTTATTCATTCAATGGACATCACTTGAAACTATTTTATAACTAGTTTGTTTCATCTAGTTTTTTTACTTTTATTTTTTATTTTTTTTTGTTTTATTTAATTTGGTGTTCTTTATTTTCTTGGTGTTGTATCAACATATATTTCAAAGTGATAATTCATAATTATGAAGAAAAATTTACTTCAAGAACTGCTTATTGTTGTAAGTACTCAATTATTTTTGATATTTTCATTATGATCATTCTAATGATAGTTTCTTTATGAATTAAATATTGACTAAATATATATGTGTGATGATAAAATTACTAAAATTTCATAATATATATTTAAGATTTTACATTGATTATTTATCCAACCTGAATCTCTTTATTTAATCTAACCCTTTCTTTGTGTCGTGCTAGCCAAACAATTCATCCCTTGAGAAATTTTTCATTATAAAAAGGGTTAACACATAGATATTTGAAAAATTATTAAACCTATATAACATTCTCAAGTTAATTAGTTCCAATAAAAATTAATTTATAGTTACAACTCAATTATATAGGTAAAATTGGCTAGCAAGGTCACTAGTGTTAAGTATTTTTTTATTACATCCTTATTTTATAAAAGTCATATCTTTGATTATTATTTATAAATGATTTATGTCATAAAATTTAAAATTATGGTGGGATCCCACTCATTTAAATTTAGTTGAATATGCATTTTCTATTATCTAACAAAAATGTGATTATTGCATTTGAATCAAATTTTACAACTAGTATCAATTAAGTGATTTCAAAAATCATAATATGGTTCTAAATAAAACTATATTTATTTTAAATATCAATTTAAATAGGTCATAGTGGCATTTGGTAGCATATTTAGTGATTCATAATTATCAGTGTTAAATTTGAGTTTGATGTATACATAGTGTTGAATCAAATAAACAATTTATATTACAGATAAGTTATACCATAAATTAGGATGAAGTAATTAAATGGTCAAATATACTTTCAGTCAATTTTTTCAACAAGGTAGACTTCAAAATTTCATGTCATTTAATATTGGCCTTCATGTTGTATCAGGATTGATCAGATGTTTTTACATAAGAGAATCTTCAAAACTTTATTTTACATAAATCATATTGTTATTGTACGGAAATTCATGATTAAAAAAGGGCTTGATGGTGTTCATAAGCTTATAATTTTTTTTTAAAAATGGTTTACCTAACTTATAAATGCTATCTAGACGTAAGGCATTTCCCAATGTCATTCATAATTATTACCTAAAGGGTAATATCAATGTGAAATATGGATTAGTTATTATAATATTGATATTTGATTTTGAATGTTGTATACTATTGATAGATATGTTGATTTAAACATATGTCAATATTGATCATAATTGAGCTAGGTTTGAAGTAGAGTTTGGGAAGTGTAAATTTGATTCACCATGGATTTGGTCATTAATGTAGTGATGGATTGTAGTCTTGAGACTTGAAGTGGTATATTTGATATGATTATGCATGTTAATTCTCAATACTTACCTTGGAAAATACATTTTGTGGTTCATTTGGTAAACATGTAAATAAATTGTTAAATGGATTAATGAAGTCCTAATTTTGGTATGAATGGTTAAAAAAATTGGTAGATTGTCAAGGACCAATGCAATAATTACATGTCATTCCAAGTATTAAATGACATTTATGAAGTATTTATAGGTAATTTATTTTAGTTTTTGTTTCATTCTTTGACAAGAGTTTTGTAGAAGCAAGACTCTACTTGGATTAATTCTAAAAAATTTGAAGAAAAATAGACTAGGATTTTGTAAGCATTTTTTTGATTGAAGAAGTATGTGGAGTCATTTGTTTGATTCAAGAAATATTTGTGAATGTATGACTAGAAATGTGGAATTTGTTAAATGTATGCATTTTGGTTATATTTTTAAGAATCTTGAATGATTCTGAAGGCATATTCAATAAAGATTATAGTATCATGTTTTTTTGGTTGAATTATTTAGAATGGTTGACTTGGTTTCAAGTAATCATTGATGAGAACTAGTTTTATTTTGGTATGAGTCTAGTGAGGAATTTTTTACATGGAATAGTTTCATGAGTAATTTTTTTAGTATGCATGTGTTTTTTGTTGAAAAGATAATGGCTTGCATGGCTCAGCTAAGTGATATTTTAATTCAAAAGTTTGCTACCATTTTAGTTGTCAATAGAAGTTGTTTCAAAGTTTAAAGATTACATGTAGTTAATTTTTGTAGATTATAAATGCAATAAATTAATCATTAGGTATCATGGCTTTGGTGTCAGTCATATCATAGTTATAATTTTTAATAATTTTTGGGTCTGTCATGTATACATCCATTGTTGGTTAAGAGAGATATGTAGGTCATTTATTGAAAAATCAAGTGACTATTTGATAAGAATTTTGTTTGCAGTATTATTGAAAAAAGTTATTCAAAGTTATAACAATGCACACAAGATTTTTTCTATTTTGCATGCAATTGAATTTTCTTAGGAGGCATCACATGATTTGATATGATGGTCTTAGTTATAGATTTTTTTGTAAAAAATGATTCAAATTGATAAATATATTCTTGAGGGCTTCATTTTTTTGATTTCATATATGAAAGGGATTTTTATTAGTTATTTGCCTACCATTCTAGATCAAATAATTGGGGTTTGAAATTATATTTGGCATACATTTAGTTTGAGAATTTATATGTATGTTTACAATAGTCATGGCTTGTGAAAATAATGATTCAATGACTATTTATGGAATTGGTTCAATTCATTTATTTATTTATTAGTATACAATAATGATGTTTTGAAAGATATTTGGAGGTAATTTGAAAAGTACAAGGAGATTTAAAGGAAAGAAAAGGTTATGTTTTTTTTAAAAAATAAGTCAAATTTATTTTGATATCCTTTTGAATGTCAATTGCATGATATTTTGAAATCATCTTCAGGATATTTTTATGTGGGAATTTTTAGACTTAATATATTGTCAAGATCATTAGAAATTGCATAATTCAAGGGAATTTTGATAAATAATGTCATAAGTGAGTTTGTTTTAGCATATTTTGACTTCAAATTTCTTATTTAAACATGATAGTGTCAATTTTAATATAAAATATACATAAAAATTTAGTTTTTATTATTAACTATATTAAATATTAGTTATCGTGAAAGGTTACATGATGAGGTTTTAACGGTCTTTATATTTAGTAGAGTTATATGGTTGAAAGCTACAAAAATATCATAAATTAGTTATTTTGATGGATATATTTTAAAATATATCAAGTATTGAGATATAAATCATTTTAACCATTTATTCTAGTTGTTTGATTTTATTAGAGTATGTTATATGAGAAATAACTTTCATATCTTGATAGTCACAATAGGGTATTATACATTGATATTAAGTCTTTGTCTCATTATGGAAACTTTTGAACATTTGTTAAATGATTATTATCAGTGGTAAAATAAAAATTAGTTTAATTGCATATTACTGATGAATATAAATATATGAATTTCATTAAGGTCATGATTTTATAGATTTAAATTCATATATTTAATCCTTTTCAATATATGTTGGTATTTCATAATGTTTGTGATTTGTTTTATCTTGACCATTTTGAACACATGATAGTCTATAGAGACATGAAATGGATTTCAATATATATATTTTGGTTTTAAATAATATTTTATCTATTTCAATATATAAATATGTGAGGTTAGACACCAATTTTAAATAATTCTAATAAAAACACATGGGGTTAGAATGAATATCAACATAGTGAGCACACTCCACCATTTATTTCTCAGGGTCAGTTATCTCATGGGCATAATGTTGATCACACATTCCATAGTCCATTTAACTATGTAAATAAAATTTCAATCCATTTTGAAACCAATAATCTTACATTTTGGAATCTTTTGGATTCATTACCTCCTAGCTCTTTAATTTTCAAGGTGATACATGTTTGAGAAGAGCATATGAGATATATTATATTTGAAGATAAGGTACCCCAAGTATATCTTTCCAACATATGCATACTGCTATATAGTCTACCCAAAATAATACTCCAACACTCTCACTTCCTAAAAATGTGTTTGATTTGACTGTGAATTTGCACCCTCATTCACTTGTGACAATCAATACCAGGCTTCCCTCATCTAAACTTGAAAATAAAATTAAACATTGTGCTAAGTTGTCTCTTGATTGGTTGGTACCATTTACACCTAAACATGAGAGGCTAACTTCTTATACTGGAAAGTGTGTAAATAGCCCTATAACCTCACTATTGATAACAAGAATAGTTGAAAAGATTGAGATGGAAGTGCATGATGAAGAATGCACCAAATTGATTAACTTTCATACTACATCAATGGGGTATATTGAATATTTAATTGATATGGGCACTCTTTTGATTGAATTGATTTTAGATGCTAATGAGTAAATTATATTTTAAATTATATTCTATTTGAAACTTTGTATTTTATTATCTCCTTAGTATACTTTTATATGTTTGATATGTGGACATATTTGGATAATTATGGCAATTTTGATCGAAGTGATATTACTTTTTTTCATAATAATATGTTTGGTTTACTAAAAACATTATGAAAATGCTCATAGTATTTGAATTTTATGTATTTAATTTTATTTAATGTTTAGTGGTCATTATGGATGTCATTTTTATTTAATGTTTGTTTTGATTATATTCTTATGAGTTATGACCCCCCACCCATTAGAGTTTTTTTTTGATCTATTAATTAATTGATTTGTTATTTTTTGACTTTATTCAAGTATATCTTATAAAATATTAATTTAAGTTAACTAATTGACTTTTTAAATTTATTCAAAGTTAACTATAACTAATTAATAAGTTAGTTATAACTTATTTTGTAACTATCTCTGAAAGAGATAACTTTATAAATAGATCAAAGTCACAACACAAGAAAAGGAACACAATAGGTATTGAAGAGCTTTGAAGTCATTCAAATTTTATCATATTCTCTCTCTATGTGTAAATAATATCTAATATTAAATATTTATTTGTAGATAGATCAAACAATACATTCTCTGACAATTAAGTGGCCTGCTTATCTAGTGCATGGATATCCAAGTTTATTTTTGAATTTATAAATGGATTATATGAATTCTATTAAGACTAATATATTTTGATGATTATAGTTACATAGTTATATGTATATAATCTATAATACTTGACCTAAACAATGACGAATGCATCACTTCATATGACATTTATTGATCTTTCAATTGTAAAGGATTGTCTTATTAAAGACCATTTATACTTAAGTTATTGTTGGAATTAAATTTTTCACCCTAGGACACTCTATTCAGCTCTTAAAATTTGATGCAACATTGAATCATCTCTCAAGTTGTGGGATACTTGTAATAGAGATGAATCTCTAGTTTATGAGGGCTAGCTCCCTAGATTCTTCTTTAAATGCTTATCACCTGGTCTAATGCTTATTCATGAAAATATTTAGAAGGAATTGAAATGAATCTAACTAAAATGGTGATGCACCAAACTAGTTGATCACTCTCACGCACATTGACTAGTGCACTAAAGATAACAAGACAATCTGAACATACACTAATCTCATAAAAGCCTATTGCATCAATGTTTTGTAGAAGGGTAAATCATAGTGAGATTAAAGAGAAAGAATAGTTCACTTTCTGACTCATCAAATGTTATTAATGACACTAATTATAACCTTTAATAGTGAATAAAACTACATGAGGCAAGACAAGGAGGACAACAATTCAAGGTGATACACATCTACACTTGACTAGATCAAATTATTAAAAATTAACATTAAATGAAGCCATGAAATGAGGTAAAAATCAATCATATTATTTATCAAAGGTAGTAAAAATTGGTATGGCTTCACCATACCAAGTGGAGGATGCATAAAATAGCCAAAAATACTCAATTTATAGAAGATGTGAGAAGAGAGAGAGAAGGGGAGTCCAAGAGTCATAGAAACACTTGTCACAACTAAAATAATTAGTTACTTATGCATGTGAGAGAGATATGGGGTGATACATACAATAAAATGGGCTACAAATTTCATCTCCAATCATCCAAAACCTACAAAGTGGTCAAGAAACTCCTTTCCTTGCACATAAAACTACCCTTCATGATTTGACTTCAAAAACTACCTTATCTATACAAATGCTCAAGTCTGATGATGCATTTGAGTAGTAGGGGATACAAAAAATCCTTCACATGCATTGGTGAGGTCCTAATCCATTCATAATCTTTTGGCTATGTACCATCATCCATGATAGTCCCAAACTGAGCTCTCTCCATGCACCTGTCCCACTTGGCACCCAAAACCTTCCTATTTTGCAACTTGATCCATGAACAAGGGGGTATGAAACTTTTAAAAGGTGTCTATATCATTATTTTCAATAAATTATCCTTAAAAATCTTTCCAAATTAAAATTCACCACTTTTTCTTAAGTGTTCACTATTTGCCCACTAGACTAGCTGAAATGAAAGAGATGGAAGATAGGATTATGAGATTGTAAACTTGATAAAATAACCATGAGGACTTATAAAATTTCATAAAATATCCCCCAAAATTGATTTGTTCTCTTTAAAATTCTCCATGTCTACAAAACACATAAAAAGGTCAAAAAGAGCCCTATTTTGACCTATTTCATACAATTTCATACACATCAGTCACATGTGGAGAATCCATAGAGATTACTATACATCATCCAAGTGGTTTCATTTCCTTTCCACCTCATTTTGATGCTTCATCTTCCTAATCAAGTCCTTGAGGAGGGTTTACAAGGGTTTTGAGGTGATTTTAGGTCTTAACATTTTTTCATAAAGAAGAGACATTGGACCTATAATCAAATACCACTGATGGATTATTTAGGACCCTCTCTAAATTTTCTAATCACCTTAAGGTCCCATGCAAATAATCAAGGAAGTTCTGAGCTTCTCAACTTGGCCACTCGAACCATTTTCATTCATTTTGTGAGGTCTAGGAGATTTCAAGTCAAAATATGGCTTTCTGATGGATTCCCCTACATTATAAAAGTTGTTACATATACAATATAATCTCATAAAAACATAAATTTCCTATAATAGTCATATCATATTGGAAATAGGAATGGCTACTCATTCTTTCACTAGGCCTAAACCTTACTTCTTGACTTTGGTTATAATTTGGGTTCATCTGATCTTCCCATGGGTTACCCTACCTCCTTATGGTTTAAAAACATATTTCATACCCCCATGGTCATGATCCAAATAATTAGAATATTTTTCTAAGGCACAAACTAAAAGTGACTTCCCATTTGGAATATGCCTATTCCGTGTCTACTAGGTATGTGTGTAAACCTTGTTGGTTAGAGTATCTTGATTAGTATCAGAACATATATCAAGATTTTTTGTGTTGACCTAGATATTTCCTAGATATAAAAACCTTCATTTTATCCCTCTTTTCCTTTTGGTCCATGATTTTATCATTTTAGTAGAAAATAAGGGTTTATGCAAGGGGAAAAGTTCCCCCTATCTAAGATAAAATGGGGGAAATTAAACTATTAATATATCAAAAATAATTAATTTAGAGGGTTATCCATGTCAAAATGATTAACTCCATAAAAAATTAGCCTTTGACTCCATCATTTGACCCTCCAAATCCTCAAATTCCTTAAGTAAATTTTCATGTGCAGGACTATGTAGGGTAAACAAGGTATAAGCTTATGTTTTGCCTTTGAAAAGGTTATTTTGAGGGTTTATGTAGTTATATAAGGAATTGAAATAATGGATAGTCTCTTTATATAAATAAAATAAACATTTTACAACCTTCACCTATTACTCTTGGATGTGAGAACTTAAAACACTTAGATACCCTACTAACTACCAAATCAATCATCTAATTAGCTATAGATGCTCATGGAGCCTTTTCATTTTCTTATTAAGGTTATGAGGGAATTTTATGGATAAAAATGAATATGTTTAATATTTTTCAAGGCTAATCACTACTCCTTCCAACCTTTGACTCATGATTATGTCTCATCCCTAATGACTGAGACAGTCTTCTCACTTACACTCTATTGTAGGTGATCATGGCCCTTTCTAGGCTTATTTAAAATGTGTATTAATATTAATTTAATATACTTGGATCTAAAAACACCAATTATTATTTTATTTAACCTAGTAATCCTTAAAAAAAACCAAACTATTGCCTATATCTTGATTGGGATACCCATGCCTTGACTACAATAGTCCTTGTTCTGACCCCTTTAGGTGTTTGTAGGTGGTCATGGGTATGAATTAGGTATTTAATGTTTATTTAGATCCTTATTTATGCCCTAAAATCCATTATTCCTTGACATTTCCACCTCCTTAACCTAAAAGTGCTTGTAACTTCCTCAAAATCCATCATTTCACTCCATTACTTGTCTCAGTTTGTATATGCGTGTAGGTCATGATTTTGGGTCAGCTAAGGTGTTTATGATGTTTATTAGACATATATGAGTCCCCTAAGGTGTCACAAGTTTTTTTTAATACCTCTCAAATTTAATGCTTTCATACTTTCCTTATTTATTCAAAAAAATAGACACTCTTCCTTGACTAGGACAATCAATTTTGAACCCTGCCTATAGGTTAATTCCATACCTTTCATGAGTGATCATGATGCCAAAAACCCTTAATGAATCCTCTAAGGTATCTAAGAATTTTTAATCCAAACTAAGGTGGATAAGTGCCTTGTAACCATGACTATGTTCTAAGATAGTCCACTGACTATGTTCTAAGATAGTCCACTATTATCCTTGTCTTAGTTGTAGGTGGCTAATTAGAAGCATATGTACGGACTATGGACTGGTTATGTTGGGATCATTACATCAAATTAATTTTATCCCATGAAATTTTAGTTTATGAGCATCATTTTAACCAATTTTAATGTTCCACCTTGATGGCATATTCTAGGACTGAGTTTATGAAGTGAAAGTTCACCTTTCTACCAACCTCCTGTAGGATTCACTGTCAAAATTCAGTGGTTTTGAGGGCACTTTGGGGTATTCAAAAGACCACCTTCCATTGTTAATTATCCTTCCAATATTTTCACATTAATTTTCCTATGATAGGAATACAAGGTGAGCATGGCTATACAAATTGGGGAATCATTCAAGCATGTTTGTAAAAGTCTATGAAACCCTTTGGTTCTATATTTTGGCCTTCTACAGACAAAAGCCTTGAAACCTTAGGTTTTACTATGTGGTGATTATTCTACCTTATTAGTCCTACAAGATTCACAAATATGATTTTAAAGGTATCAACTTATGTTATAGTCCATCATAAGATTCAACTCTATCCTTTTGCTTCCATACCTCTCTTTGAAACTCCTGCTGATGTCACCTGTAGAAAATTGTTTTGAAAGGTAGACAATGAATTGGGCATAGATCATTATGGAATATGAGTGTAAAAAGGACTCATATACTCTTTAACAAACCTCCAAATATATTTCAAGCAAAAACAAGAAATTGTGAGACAATTCCATCTCCCTTTACACCATAATGATGCCATTAAGAGCCTAAAGGTAACTATTTTGACAGAAAATATAGGTAGAGCATGGAATTTAAGTAGGAAAAGGTTTTTTTTAAGCCTCCTATCACCTCAAAGACATCTTAAAGTCCCTAAATTGATAAAATTCACCAAGAACACTTGGAAATCATTCTCAAAACACCTTATTCAATGTGAAAAAAACCTCTCATAGCACCTAAGATGAAAATAGATGATAATGGCAAACCCAAATAGACTTAGAAGAGGTTTATTGACATTTTATGATATTCATGCTAGCATGGTGATGGATAACTTGTGGATAGCTCTTGGAAAACATAGAGAAATACCTAAAATAAACAAATCCATCAAACCAAAGTAAGGGAATTTGAAACAAATGAAAATAGTGACCCCCTCATGGATTAAAGTGCATAAAAAGCTACTTGGAGTGTTTGAAATTGTTCATAAATGAGGAGGCACCAAATTTTAAGTTATTTCTATGAAGGTGAAGTTCACTCAGAGACATTTCACCCACCAATACCATTCTTCCCAACTCCACCTGTACAATCCACACCAAGCACTTGAAAATGGCCTTTCTTGGCTTTCAAAGAGAAAATGGAAGAAAATAAGTTAGAGATGAACTTTTTGATATCCTCCTAGAAAAAAAAACATGGAAAAGAGTGTGGGGATGTGAAGTGACACTCCACCCATGTTTTTAGTTGAAAGGGAGATCATCTATTCCGTACAAGTGCCCAAAAGGCCCTAAATTTTGGATAAACTCCATTTTTCTACATATAAATGCTTCTTGGCTAACATATGACTCCTCCTAACATGATCCTAACCTTTCCACATTGAGATCCACTTTGGTGACAAATATTCTAACTCCACCATCTGTATAAGTCATTTAATGGGCTAAAAATGTGGCCAACTGCCCCTTTTTGCACATGAAACCTAGCAAGTGGCCAATTTATGACTTGTAAAACATTGAAACATATCAAAGAGAATCTTAGGACATTTTAAAAATAAATTGAGCCTTTGACTAGGTTTGACCAAGGTTGAATTTAGTTGACTAGCCTAGTACAAGGAGGGTGGGCTTCAACAAGGAATAAAGGAAGGATAAGTGAGACATATAGGATAATAAGAGACCCCATAGGACACATGAAACTTTATTCAAAATCTCAAAAATAGCAGGGGTTGACTCAATATGACTAAAAGTCAAATCTAGTCAATAATTATTTCTTTAAAAAAAAAAAAAAAAACTTCCTCCTAAGATGACCTAATTTTAAACTCCATTTTCATTCATTTTCTATTAGAATTAATTTTTGTTTAACTTTTATTTATTAATTAAATTTGAATAGATTCTTGACTCTTTTTTAATTTTTCATAGTTCACATTTTCCTTTTATTTAAATCATAGAGTTTTATTTTCATATATTGTTATTTCTTAAATTTATTTTTGTTTTCCTCTTTAGTTTGAACCTTTTTATCTTTTAAATCTTTATCAACTTAGCACCTATATTAAATTCTTCTTTTAAATTTAGTTTTATATTATAATTCGATTACATAGTTTGTTTTAATATTTTTTTAGATAGATACAAGTTGTTGACCAGAACTATAATTGATTTTAGAGCACAAACCAAGGGCCCAATCCCCATAGACTAATCAACCAAAAATAATGGTTGCATAAAAGAATACAAAAAGGAAACACCAAGGTCAAGAATGAAAATAGAACAAATGACAACAACCACATCAATAAAAATAATAAAATACTATGGAAATAACCAAAAATTCAGTATTCTAAAAACATTGAAAGTCCAAAAAAGAAACTACTCAACAAATTACTTAGTGAATACTTAGCATATTAATTGGAATCCCAACTATTGAATTAGAATTTTGATACCAATAAAAACCTACCCCTAATAGATAGTAATGATTCCATAGTCTATTGTGTACCCCCATAAATAGAGTTCATAACATCAAGTTGTAGACTTTCTGCTTTTATGTTTCTTCCTCTTTTTTATTTCTTGCTGCAATTAGGGGTCTTAAAGTCATTAATATATTGAGATGTACACAAAACTAATCTACTAGCTATCTCTTCTTCTTCTACATCCCAGTCTTCAACATTTTCAATTGAGTTTTCCTTCTATTGTGAAGCATCCACTAAAGGTGTGAATTAAAAAATACGCTTTGACTTAGAATTCTCAATGATATCTTCCTTTTCCCAAAATGGAGAGGAAGGATGCCCTACATCCTTATCTATATGAACTACTATTATCACCAAATCCTCACCCTTATGAGGGCTATCCTAAATTTTCTAAAAGAATACTATAGATAGAATCTCAATGAAAATTGATTTTGATGGGAATTGAATTCTATGAACAAAATCCTAATTTAGACAACCAATCTTTCTAACCCATTTTTGTAAGAATGTTAAATAACATCCTTGAAATTTTTCTTGGGGCAAGAGGAAATCTTATGATCAACTTGATTACATTTGAAGTATCTAAAAGGGAGACCTTCAAAACTAATAAATTGAGTGCAAACACCATGAGAGCATGAAATTTGAATAGAATGGTGTAGAGGTTTAGCTAAATCTACTAATGTACACACACCTTAATATAGTTTAGATTAGCCCCAATGGATTCTTCAATTTTGAAAAAAATGCCCAGCTTGCTAACCAATTTCTTGAAAAGATTAGAATCCTAAAAGACTAAGGGGAGATTATAAAATCTGACCCAAATCGAGGCTTGGGAGATCATCAAGGTAGTTGGGTACAAAAAAGGATCCCATAGACATAAAAGCACCTCCTGATTACCAACAATCTATGGCTCGTTTACCTAGATAGAATCTCTATCCTTAGAGGATTAAAATAAAAGTAGAAAGAAACCATTTTCTAAGACAAAGAAAGAAGGATCTTTAAGTATAGACCAAGTTTTTAGAGACCACTTTGAAATAATATTCCAAGAAGCCTGCTTCCCCATACACTTGCTAATCAAATATCTCTATCCTCTTTCTAATTATAAAATGGAAAGATCTGCATCAAAATTTTCAAAAAGTGGAGGAGAATTATAAAAAATTAATGGAATATCACCTAAGAAGGCCATTTATAGGGTTTCTTTCTGTGAATAATATGCTTATGTATTTCCCTTAACAACCTTCATGGTCTCTTCAGCCTCCTCTAAGTTCTTTTCCTTTTGAATATGGCTTTTGAATATCAAGACATGTTTTAAGCTAGGTTGATTTTCGAGAATAAGTTCTTTACAAAAAATATCCATAGCTATGAAAAGGGTTTGAAATATTGGCATAGCTCTAAAACATAGATGCCTTTACAAAAAACCTATCCAAATTTAAATTTATTTCAGCTATGTGTTTCCTTGGAGAGGGCCCTCCATCAAATAGGGTTTTGTCCACCACCAACCCTTTTATCTCTAGAAACTCTTCAAAGGGCATATTATCTTGAATAAAATGGGAGGAAGAAAAGCCAAAGTAATTTTTGAAGTCTTTTATTTTCCTACTTCTACCTAGATTAAGTATTTCCCCTAACCCTTGCTCTCTCAGACTCACCCCAAAATCAAACCCTTTCTGAGACATGTGCTTGGTTAAAAACTATGACCTTGGTCTCTTTTTCACTTGAGTCCTTAGATCCCTTATCACTGCTACTACTACTTCAAGTAGAACCTAATCTCTGGCTTATGTTTGGCATTTTCTAGCTGTCTGGTTTCCCCCTAAGACTACCATCACTACTGTCTACCCTACATATTCCATCACTGCCTTCACTATACAAACTGCTACCACCATATATTCTCCACTGTTCACTACCACTGTCTGCTTTCTAACCCTCATCATCACCCTTTGGTTATCATTGCTCACCAATGCCATCAAGTTCATCCTTCTAGTTTATTTTGATATTATAACTATTATAGATAAATATTTAGTTTTACATATTTAATTAATTTAGTTAGGACTTATGTATATTTTTAGATTAATATTTTATTATACTTAAGTTTTATAGACATTTTGATTAGATTTTATCTCATTATTTATTTATTTATTTCTTGTTTAGTTTATTGTGTTTATTTTTCTTATTTAGATCATTTATATATAATATTAGTTTATATTAGACTAGATTAAATTAAGTTATGTTATTTATATTTTGGGTTGTTTCTTAATTTTTTATATTTATAGGTTAATTTATTTATTGATAAAAGTTTTAATTATTTTCTCTTTATTATGTTTATTTTCATTTCTATTTCTCTATTTGGCATTCATTTTAAGTTATTTTATTTGTCATTTAGTTCATTTACTTTATTTTCTTCAGATTTATTTTAAGTAGAAAAAGAGATCAAAGACTTATAATTAATTGATTAAATAGAATTATAAGGATCATAGATCTTTTCTTCAAGAGATTATTTGATTCATAGGTTTTCTCTATTCGATAGCTTAGATTCAATAGTCCTAATTTGATTCATTATTTGATATTCAATTCATATTTGATTTATGAATATTAATTGAGTATTGCATAACATTTGACTTGCTCTTTTTTCTCAAAAGATTTAAGAAACCTCTTCTATGCATCTTTAGAATAAATTTTACTTCTAAGAAACCCCTTTTGTGCATCTTTAGAATAAAGTTTACTATTAGATTGGTACTATTATACATTAATATTTATGATATGAAAAAGGATTAGTTCTTTGGTATGATATTTTTAGCCATCGACACCTTGTCCTTCCTTTTATACCCTTTAGTTATCCCTTTCTCTCTCCTAAGTTGCCACTACATCATGATCTGTGTCAAGAATATGTTTAGTTCTTTTTTATCTATCAAGGGTGTGATTCATATTCATGGGTTATTTTTGTGTTCCCTTTTGAATTTTATGAAAATAAACCTATTATTCCTTGTTTTTCTATTTTACAGAGTTTTATTTCAATTTGACTGCCAATAGGGTCTTAGTTTTAACTTAATTTATCTATAAATGCATATGAATTGTGGTTATTTTATGAATAATCACATTGTATTTTCATAGAAAACCCATATATATTTCAAATGAATATATTAAGTTCTCACAACCATTTTAGATATATCAAACAATCAATAGAATTTATTCATGTTGATAAAATCATTGGAAGGACACACACTAGATCACTAGGGTTTTATATGTTACTAGAGTTATTTCCAATTATGTAATATGTTATTTTTTATATTTTTTATTTATATTGAGATGATAACTAAATGGTGTCTAAAATTAAAACTAACCTTAAAATGTCCCAAAATGCTTATCATTTTCCTTATGTTTAATATGTTTTTAATAATCTAGATAGTAAGTAGAAGAAATCTATTTTTCAAATCATAGGTGTCGTAATGTGAAAAACTAAGTGAGGTCATTGGAAATTAAGATGAGATGAGCATAGCCATTAATTTTTTTCATTCTAACACTTAAATTTAAAAATTATGCTCTTGCCTATCAAGAGAGGAAATCACTCTACTAGAAACTATTTTTATGTTCTAATTTTTTAGGTGGTTTGAAAGTAGCTATAATTTTTAATTATTATGAGGGTTCCCTTAGTAGTGGATTATTATAATTAGGAAATGTGGTGGATTCCACTACATGATTTAATTTTGGAAGCATTGAGGATGATGAATTTTTCAAGGGGGGTGAATGTAATACCCTTCTTAAGATCTATAGTGTTTTCTCATTGATGTGATATCATTTGGACTATGGTGTGTTGAGTGTGTTCATATGCTCGATGTGCGAGTGAGATGTCTTATGTTTGGTTTTTATTCTTGATTATGTCTACCTTGTCATGGTGACATGGAACCATGTTAATTGTAACTCATGTAGGACCACCTTGGGGTGTGTGTTTAATGCTAACAATAATTATATAATATTTGTGTGTGTGTATGTATATGTATATGTATATATATCCAAAATAAAAAAGAATAAATATAAATAAAAATGAATAAATGTAAATAAATAAATATATAATTATCGATAATCATATAAAATATTATTTTATATATTAATATATTTATTTATTTATTCATTTTTATTTATATATATCTATATATATATAGTAAATCCTAATTAGGGTTTGAGCTGACGGTTGGTAGCCCATGGTTGATGGCTTCGGTTGTAAGCCCTGACAATGGTCATGGTTATTGATCGAGCTGGGCATGGTTGAAGAGGGTCGGTTGGCTCCTCCCCCTCCCTTCCCTATTATGGAAGGGGGCTAAGATGACTCAATTACCCTCCCTACCCCCACTATTTTTTAAAAATGTATATACATTTAAAAAACTATTTTCTATATATGTCTGTGTGTGTGTTTTATTATATTTTTAAAAATAAGGAATCTACTGTACCCAATTTAGGCGCAAAGTAGAAATAAATCAGGAGATTTTTAGAGATCTAGGGTTTGAATATATATATATATATATACACACACACACACATATATATACATATACATATACATATATATATATATATATATATATATATACATATACATATACATATATATATATATATATATATATATATATATATACATATACATAAACATATATATATATATACACACATATACATATACATACATATATATATACATATATATATACACATATATATGTGTGTGTGTGTGTGTATACACACACACACACACACACACACACATATATATATATATATACATATATATATATATATACATATATATATATATATATATATATATATATATATACATATATATACATATACATATACATATACATATATATATGTATATGTATATACACTCAAAAATAAATATAACTTCCATTTTAGAGTAAAATTATGAGTAACAAATTCTTGCAAGCAAACGACTAGATTTTTTAAATAAAAACATAATTAAAACACACCCTAGTGTTTCATCTAATATTTAATCTACTCATTAGTTTGGAAAAACTTAGGGATTTAAAAGAAGAAGCCCTTTTCCTATTTCATTGAAGCTCCTTACTTCATCTGATTGCTTCATTCTCCTTCACCACTCCCTCCTCCATCTTCATTCTTCATTCTCCTTCCACCTACATTTCTTCTTGGCAAATGTTTTAAAAATGGCTCAACTCTCCACTAAGTTAACTTTTTAATGGGAAAGGTAATGCTTGTATAATATTATATTCGATTTTCTAGAATTAGGTTTTCCACATTTCAGTTTTAATTTGTTTATATGTTTGAAATTACTTTATTTTTATTTGATTGGATTCATTATTATACTAAAAATTAGGTAACTGAATATATATTAAATTCACTATAAAACCAATAAGAGTATATGTGTGTGTGTGAGTGTGTCTCTCTGTGTGTGTGTGTGTGTGTGTGTGTGTGTGTGTGTGTGTGTGTGTGTGTGTGTGTGTGTGTGTGTGTGTGTGTGTGTGTGTGTGTGTGTGTGTGTGTGTGTGTGTGTGTGTGTGTGTGTGTGTGTGTGTGTGTGTGTGTGTGTGTGTGTGTGTGTGTGTGTGTGTGTGTGTGTGTGTGTGTGTGAAAGTATTTATACTTATGCTTTTTTAATTAATACTATTTTAACTTCTATTAATATATAAGTACATTTATACAAATATGTATATTAATACATATAGATACTAGAATATTAGTATTTGATTCAAATTTATTTATTTATTAAAATTATGAATAAACATGTGCATTTATTCATTTAATTTGCTTACCTAAAAAATACTATTTTAAGATACATATATTTGTATAAATATGTAATTATATGTAATCTTATTTACACCCATTACTAAATGTTATTTGGGCTCAATCATAATAATAATTTTGTCATTATTCTTTTTTTTAAAGTAAATTTTGTTGTCAAAACACCAAGAAAGTTGAAATTTAAATAATCAAGATCAAATTATCATAACATGGTTATTTAATGGGTTTAATCAAGCTATTTGAGTTAACCCAAATTTAATTCTATGGATAAACCTTCCAAAAGTAACTTATTGACACAATTACTCCAATAAGGCATAAACATGACATTAAGCAATAACATGAATTATTGTTAGCATTAAACACACACCCCAAGGTGGTCCTACATGAGTTACAATTAACATGGTTCCATGTCACCATGACAAGGTAGACACAATCAAGAATAAAAACTAGACATAAGACATCTCACTCACACATCGAGCATATGAACACACTCAACACACCATAGTCCAAATGATATCACATCAATGAGAAAACACTACAGATCTTAAGAAGGGTATTACATTCACCCCCCTTGAAAAATTCATCATCCTCAATGCTTCCAAAATTAAATCATGTAGTGGAATCCACCACATTTCCTAATTATAATAATCCACTACTAAGTGAACCCTCATAATAATTAAAAATTTATATAGCTACTTTCAAACCACCTAAAAAATTAGAACATAAAAATGGCTTCTAGTAGAGTGATTTCCTCTCTTGATAGGCAAGAGCATAATTTTTAAATTTAAGTGTTAAGAATGAAAAAAATTAATGGATATGCTCATCTCATCTTAATTTCCAATGACCTCACTTAGTTTTTCACATTACGACACCTATGATTTGAAAAATAGATTTCTTCTACTTACTATCTAGATTATTAAAAACATATTAAACATAAGGAAAATGATAAGCATTTTGGGACATTTTAAGGTTAGTTTTAATTTTGGACACCATTTAGTTATCATTTCACTATAAATAAAAAATATAAAAAACAGCATATTACATAATTGGAAATAACTCTAGTAACATATAAAACCCTAGTGATCTAGTGTGTGTCCTTCCAATGATTTTATCAACATGAATAAATTCTATTGATTGTTTGATATATCTAAAATGGTTGTGAGAACTTAATATATTCATTTGAAATATATATGGGTTTTCTATGAAAATACAATGTGATTATTCATAAAATAACCACAATTCATATGCATTTATAGATAAATTAAGTTAAAACTAAGACCCTATTGGAAGTCAAATTGAAATAAAACTCTGTAAAATAGAAAAACAAGGAATAATAGGTTTATTTTCATAAAATTCAAAACGGAACACAAAAATAACCCATGAATATGAATCACACCCTTGATAGATAAAAAATAACTAAACATGCTCTTGACACAGATCATGATGTAGTGGAAACTTAGGAGAGAGAAAGGGATAACTAAAGGGTATAAAAGGAAGGACAAGGTGTTGATGGCTAAAAATATCATACCAAAGAACTAATCCTTTTTCATATCATAAACGTTAATGTATAATAGTACCAATCTAATAGTAAACTTTATTCTAAAGATGCACAAAAGGGGTTTCTTAGAAGTAAAATTTATTCTAAAGATGCATAGAAGAGGTTTCTTAAATCTTTTGAGAAAAAAGAGCAAGTCAAATGTTATGCAATACTCAATTAATATTCATAAATCAAATATGAATTGAATATCAAATAATGAATCAAATTAGGACTATTGAATCTAAGCTATCGAATAGAGAAAACCTAAGAATCAGATAATCTCTTGAAGAAAAGATATATGATCCTTATAATTCTATTTAATCAATTAATTATAAGTCTTTGATCTCTTTTTCTACTTAAAATAAATCTGAAGAAAATAAAGTAAATGAACTAAATGACAAATAAAACAACTTAAAATGAATGCCAAATAGAGAAATAGAAATGAAAATAAACATAATAAAGAGAAAATATTTAAAACTTTTATTAATAAATAAATTAACCTATAAATATAAAAAATTAAGAAACAACCTATAATATAAATAACATAACTTAATCTAATCTAGTCTAATATAAACTAATATTATATATAAATGATCTAAATAAGAAAAATAAACATAATAAACTAAACAAGAAATAAATAAATAATGAGCTAAAATCTAATTAAAATGTCTATAAAACGTAAGTATAATTAAATATTAATCTAAAAATATACATAAGTCCTAACTAAATTAATTAAATATGTAAAACTAAATATTTATCTATAATAGTTATAATATCAAAATAAACTAGAAGGATGAACTTGATGGCATTGGTGAGCAATGATAACCAAAGGGTGATGATGAGGGTTAGAAAGTAGACAGTGGTAGTGAACAGTGGAGAATATATGGTGGTAGCAGTTTGTATAGTGAAGGCAGTGATGGAATATGTAGGGTAGACAGTAGTGATGGTAGTCTTAGGGGGAAACCAGATAGCTAGAAAAGGCCAAACATAAGCTAGAGATTAGGTGCTACTTGAAGTAGTAGTAGCAGTGATAAGGGATCTAAGGACTCAAGTGAAAAAAAGATCGAGGTCATAGTTTTTAACCAAGCACATGTCTCAAAAAGGGTTTGATTTTGGGGTGAGTCTGAGAGAGCAAGGGTTAGGGGAAAGACTTAATCTAGGTAGGAGTAGGAAAATAAAGGACTTCAAAAATTACTTTGGCTTTTCTTCCTCCCATTTTATTCAAGATAATATGCCCTTTGAAGAGTTTCTAGAGATAGAAGGGTTGGTGGTGGACAAAACCCTATCTGATGGAGGGCCCTCTCCAAGGAAACATGTAGCTGAAATAAATTTAAATTTGGATAGGTTTTTTGTAAAGGCATCTATATTTTAGAGCTATGACAATATTTCAAACCCTTTTCATAGCTATGGATATTTTTGTAAAGAACTTATTCTCAAAAATCAACCTAGCTTAGAACATGTCTTGATATTCAAAAGCCATATTCAAAAGGAAAAGAACTCAGAGGAGGCTGAAGAGACCATGAAGGTTGTTAAGGGAAATACATAAGCATATTATTCATAGAAAGAAACCCTAGAAATGGCCTTCTTAGGTGATATTCCTTTAATTTTTTATAATTCTCCTGCACTTTTTGAAATTTTTGAGGCAGAGCTTTCCATTTTATAATTAGAAAGAGGACAGAGATATTTGATTGGCAAGTGTATGGGGAAGTGGGATTCTTGGAATATTATTTCAAAGTGGTCTCTAAAAACTTGGTCTATACTTAAAGATCCTTCTTTCTTTGTCTTAGAAAATGGTTTATTTCTGCTTTTATGTTAATCCTCTAAGGATAGAGATTTTGTCTGGTTAAATGAGCCATAGTTTGTTGGTAATCAGGAGGTGATTTTATGTCTATGGGATCCTTTTTTGGACCCAACTACCTTGATGATCTCCCAAGCCTCGATTTGGGTCAGATTTTATAATCTCCCCTTAGTCTTTTAGGATTCTAATCTTTTCAAGAAATTGGATAGCAAGCTGGGCATTTTTTTCAAAATTGAAGAATCCATTGGGGCTAATCTAAACTATGTTAGGGTGTGTGTACATTAGTAGATTTAGCTAAATCTCTACACCATTCTATTCAAATTTCATTCTCTCATGGTGTTTGCACTCAATTTATTAGTTTTGAAGGTCTCCCTTTTAGATACTTCAAATGTAATCAAGTTGATCATAAGAATTCCTCTTGCCCCAAGAAAATTTTCAAGGATCTTATTTAACATTCTTACAAAAATGGGTTAGAAAGATTGGTTGTTTGTGTTAGGATTTTGTTCATAGAATTCAATTCCCATCAAAATCAATTTTCGTTGAGATTCTATCTATAGTAGTTTTTTAGAAAATTCAGGATAGCCCTCATAAGGGTGAGGATTTGGTGATAATAGTAGTTCATATAGATAAGGATGTAGGGCATCCTTCCTCTCCATTTTTGTAAAAGGAAGATATCATTGAGAATTCTAAGTCAAAGCGTATTTTTTAATTCACACCTTTAGTGGATGCTTCACAATAGAAGGAAAACTCAATTGAAAATGTTGAAGATTGGGATGTAGAAGAAGAAGAGATAGCTAGTAGATTAGTTTTGTGTACATCTCAATATCTTAATGACTTGAAGACCCCTAATTGCAGCAAGAAATAAAAAAGAGGAAGAAACATAAAAGCAGAAAGTCTACAACTTGATGCTATGAACTCTATTTATGGGGGTACACAATAGACTATGGAATCATTACTATCTATTAGGGGTAGGTTTTTATTGGTATCAAAAGTCTAATTCAATAGTTGGGATTCCAATTAATATGCTAAGTATTCACTAAGTAATTTGTTGAGTAGTTTCTTTTTTGGACTTTCAATGTTTTTAGAATACTGAATTTTTGGTTATTTCCATAGTATTTTATTATTTTTCTTGATGTGGTTGTTGTCATTTGTTTTATTTTCATTCTTGACCTTGGTTTTTCCTTTTTGTATTCTTTTATGCAACCATTATTTTTGGTCGATTAGTCTATGGAGATTGGGCCCTTGGTTTGTGCTCTAGAATCAATTATAGTTCTGGTCAACAACTTGTATCTATCTAAAAAAATATTAAAATAAACTATGTAATCGAATTATAATATAAAACTAAATTTAAAAGAAGAATTTAATATAGGTGCTAAGTTGATAAAGATTTAAAAGATAAAAAAGGTTCAAACTAAAGAGGAAAACAAAAATACATTTAAGAAATAACAATATATGAAAATAAAACACTATGATTTAAATAAAAGGAAAATGTGAACTATGAAAAATTAAAAAAGTGTCAAGAATCTATTCAAATTTAATTAATAAATAAAAGTTAAACAAAAATTAATTCTAATAGAAAATGAATGAAAATGGAGTTTAAAATTAGGTCATCTTAGGAGGAAGTTTTTTTTTTTTTTGAGAAATAATTATTGACTAGATTTGACTTCTAGTCATATTGAGTCAACCCCTGCTATTTTTGAGATTTTTAATAAAGTTTCATGTTTCCTATGGGGTCTCTTATTATCCTATATGTCTCACTTATCCTTCCTCTATTCCTTGTTGAAGCCCACCCTCCTTGTACTAGGCTAGTCAACTAAATTCAACCTTGGTCAAACCTAGTCAAAGGCTCAATTTATTTTTAAAATGTCCTAATATTCTCTTTGATATGTTTCAATGTTTTACAAGTCATAAATTGGCCACTTTCTAGGTTTCATGTGCAAAAAGGGGTAGTTGGCCACATTTTTAGCCCATTAAATGGCTTATACAGATGGTGGAGTTAGAATATTTGTCACCAAAGTGGATCTCAATGTGGAAAGGTTAGGATCATGTTAGGAGGAGTCATATGTTATCCAAGAAGCATTTATATGTATAAAAATGGAGTTTCTCCTTAATTTTATGGCCTTTTGGGCACTTGTACGGAATAGATGATATCCCTTTCAACTAAAAACATGGGTGGAGTGTCACTTCACCTCCCCACACTCTTTTCCATGTTTTTTTTTCTAGGAGGATATCAAAAAATTTCATCTCTAACTTATTTTCTTCCATTTTCTCTTTGAAAGCCAAGAAAGGCCATTTTCAAGTGCTTAGTGTGGATCGTACAGGTAGAGTTGGGAAGAATGGTCTTGGTGGGTGAAATGTCTCTGAGTGAACTTCACCTTCATATAAATAACTTAAAATTTGGTACCTCCTCATTTATGAACAATTTTGAACACTCCAAGTAGCTTTTTATGCACTTTAATCCATGAGGGGGTCACTATTTTCATTTGTTTCAAATTCCCTTACTTTGGTTTGATGGATTTGTTTATTTTAGGTATTTCTCTATGTTTTCCAAGAGATCTCCACAAGTTCTCCATCACCATGCTAGCATGAATATCATCAAATGTCAATAAACCTCTTCTAAGTCTATTTGGGTTTGCCATTATCATCTATTTTCATCTTAGGTGCTATGAGAGGGGTTTTTCACATGAATAAGGTATTTTGAGAATGATTTCCAAGTGTTCTTGGTGAATTTTATCAATTTAGGGAATTTAAGATGTCTTTGAGGTGATAGGAGGCTTAAAAAAAATCTTTTCCTACTTAAATTCCAAGCTCTACCTATATTTTCTGTCAAAATAGTTACCTTTAGGCTCTTGATGGCATCATTATGGTGTAAAGGGAGATGGAATTGTCTCACAATTTCTTGTTTTTGCTTGAAATATATTTGGAGGTTTGTTAAAGAGTATATGAGTCCTTTTTACACTCATATTCCATAATTATCTATGCCCAATTCATTGTCTACCTTTCAAAATAATTTTCTATAGGTGACATCAGCAGGAGTTTCAAAGAGAGGTATGGAAGCAAAAGGATAGAGTTGAATCTTATGATGGACTATAACATAATTTGATACCTTTAAAATCATATTTGTGAATCTTGTAGGACTAATAAGGTAGAATAATCACAACATAGTAAAACCTAAGGTTTCAAGGCCTTTGTCCGTAGAAGGCCAAAATATAGAACCAAAGGGTTTCATAGACTTTTACAAACATGCTTGAATGATTCCCCAATTCATATATCCATGCTCACCTTGTATTCCTATCATAGGAAAATTAATGTGAAAATATTGGAAGGATAATTAACAATGGAAGGTGGTTTTTTGAATACCCCAAAGTGCCCTCAAAACCACTGAATTTTGACAGTGAATCCTACAGGAGGTTGGTAGAAAGGTGAACTTTCACTTCATAAACTCAGTCCTAGAATATGCCATCAAGGTGGAACATTAAAATTGGTTAAAATGATGCTCATAAACTAAAATTTCATGGGATAAAATTAATTTGATGTAATGATCCTGACATAACCACTCCACAGTCTGTACATATGCTTCTAATTAGCCACCTACAACTAAGACAAGGATAATAGTGGACTATCTTAGAACATAGTCATGGTTACAAGGCACTTATCCACCTTAGTTTGGATTAAAAATTCTTAGATACCTTAGAGGATTAATTAAGGGTTTTTGGCATCATGATCACTCATGAAAGGTATGGAATTAACCTATAGGCAGGGTTCAAAATTGATTGTCCTAGTCAAGGAAGAGTGTCTATTTTTTTGAATAAATAAGGAAAGTATGAAAGCATTAAATTTGAGAGGTATTAAAAAAAACTTGTGACACCTTAGGGGACTCATATAGGTCTAATAAACATCATAAACACCTTAGCTGACCCAAAATCATGACCTACACGCATATACAAACTGAGACAAGTAATGGAGTGAAATGATGGATTTTGAGGAAGTTACAAGCACTTTTAGGTTAAGGAGGTGGAAATGTCAAGGAATAATGGATTTTAGGGCATAAATAAGGATCTATATAAACATTAAATACCTAATTCATACCCATGACCACCTACAAACACCTAAAGGGGTCAGAACAAGGACTATTGTAGTCAAGGCATGGGTATCCCAATCAAGATATAGGCAATAGTTTGGTTTTTTTTTAAGGATTACTAGGTTAAATAAAATAATAATTGGTGTTTTTAGATCCAAGTATATTAAATTAATATTAATACACATTTTAAATAAGCCTAGAAAGGGCCATGATCACCTACAATACAGTGTAAGTGAGAAGACTGTCTCAGTCATTAGGGATGAGACATAATCATGAGTCAAAGGTTGGAAGGAGTAGTGATTAGCCTTGAAAAATATTAAACATATTCATTTTTATCCATAAAATTCCCTCATAACCTTAATAAGAAAATGAAAAGGCTCCATGAGCATCTATAGCTAATTAGATGATTGATTTGGTAGTTAGTAGGGTATCTAAGTGTTTTAAGTTCTCACATCCAAGAGTAGTAGGTGAAGGTTGTAAAATGTTTATTTTATTTATATAAAGAGACTATCCATTATTTCAATTCCTTATATAACTACATAAACCCTCAAAATAACCTTTTCAAAGGCAAAACATAAGCTTATACCTTGTTTACCCTACATAGTCCTGCACATGAAAATTTACTTAAGGAATTTGAGGATTTGGAGGGTCAAATGATGGAGTCAAAGGCTAATTTTTTATGGATTTAATCATTTTGACATGGATAACCCTCTAAATTAATTATTTTTTATATATTAATAGTTTAATTTCCCCCATTTTATCTTAGATAGGGGGAACTTTTCCCCTTGCATAAACCCTTATTTTCTACTAAAATGATAAAATCATGGACCAAAAGGAAAAGAGGGATAAAATGAAGGTTTTTATATCTAGGAAATATCTAGGTCAACACGAAAAATCTTGATATATGTTCTGATACTAATCAAGATACTCTAACCAACAAGGTTTACACACATACCTAGTAGACACGGAATAGGCATATTCCAAATGGGAAGTCACTTTTAGTTTGTGCCTTAGAAAAATATTCTAATTATTTGGATCATGACCATGGGGGTATGAAATATGTTTTTAAACCATAAGGAGGTAGGGTAACCCATGGGAAGATCAGATGAACCCAAATTATAACCAAAGTCAAGAAGTAAGGTTTAGGCCTAGTGAAAGAATGAGTTGCCATTCTTATTTCCAATATGATATGACTATTATAGGAAATTTATGTTTTTATGAGATTATATTGTATATGTAACAACTTTTATAATGTAGGGGAATCCATCAGAAAGCCATATTTTGACTTGAAATCTCCTAGACCTCACAAAATGAATGAAAATGGTTCGAGTGGCCAAGTTGAGAAGCTCAGAACTTCCTTGATTCTTTGCATGGGACCTTAAGGTGATTAGAAAATTTAGAGAGGGTCCTAAATAATCCATCAGTGGTATTTGATTATAGGTCCAATGTCTCTTCTTTATGAAAAAATGTTAAGACCTAAAATCACCTCAAAACCCTTGTAAACCCTCCTCAAGGACTTGATTAGGAAGATGAAGCATCAAAATGAGGTGGAAAGGAAATGAAACCACTTGGATGATGTATAGTAATCTCTATGGATTCTCCACATGTGACTGATGTGTATGAAATTGTATGAAATAGGTCAAAATAGGGCTCTTTTTGACCTTTTTATGTGTTTTGTAGACATGGAGAATTTTAAAGAGAACAAATCAATTTTGGGGGATATTTTATGAACTTTTATAAGTCCTCATGGTTATTTTATCAAGTTTACAATCTCATAATCCTATCTTCCATCTCTTTCATTTCAGCTAGTCTAGTGGGCAAATAGTGAACACTTAAGAAAAAGTGGTGAATTTTAATTTGGAAAGATTTTTAAGGATAATTTATTGAAAATAATGATATAGACACCTTTTAAAAGTTTCATACCCCCTTGTTCATGGATCAAGTTGCAAAATAGGAAGGTTTTGGGTGCCAAGTGGGACAGGTGCATGGAGAGAGCTCAGTTTGGGACTATCATGGATGATGGTACATAGCCAAAAGATTATGAATGGATTAGGACCTCACCAATGCATGTGAAGGATTTTTTGTATCCCCTACTACTCAAATGCATCATCAGACTTGAGCATTTGTATAGATAAGGTAGTTTTTGAAGTCAAATCATGAAGGGTAGTTTTATGTGCAAGGAAAGGAGTTTCTTGACCACTTTGTAGGTTTTGGATGATTGGAGATGAAATTTGTAGCCCATTTTATTGTATGTATCACCCCATATCTCTCTCACATGCATAAGTAACTAATTATTTTAGTTGTGACAAGTGTTTCTATGACTCTTGGACTCCCCTTCTCTCTCTCTTCTCACATCTTCTATAAATTGAGTATTTTTGGCTATTTTATGCATCCTCCACTTGGTATGGTGAAGCCATACCAATTTTTACTACCTTTGATAAATAATATGATTGATTTTTACCTCATTTCATGGCTTCATTTAATGTTAATTTTTAATAATTTGATCTAGTCAAGTGTAGATGTGTATCACCTTGAATTGTTGTCCTCCTTGTCTTGCCTCATGTAGTTTTATTCACTATTAAAGGTTATAATTAGTGTCATTAATAACATTTGATGAGTCAGAAAGTGAACTATTCTTTCTCTTTAATCTCACTATGATTTACCCTTCTACAAAACATTGATGCAATAGGCTTTTATGAGATTAGTGTATGTTCAGATTGTCTTGTTATCTTTAGTGCACTAGTCAATGTGCGTGAGAGTGATCAACTAGTTTGGTGCATCACCATTTTAGTTAGATTCATTTCAATTCCTTCTAAATATTTTCATGAATAAGCATTAGACCAGGTGATAAGCATTTAAAGAAGAATCTAGGGAGCTAGCCCTCATAAACTAGAGATTCATCTCTATTACAAGTATCCCACAACTTGAGAGATGATTCAATGTTGCATCAAATTTTAAGAGCTGAATAGAGTGTCCTAGGGTTCAAAATTTAATTCCAACAATAACTTAAGTATAAATGGTCTTTAATAAGACAATCCTTTACAATTGAAAGATCAACAAATGTCATATGAAGTGATGCATTTATCATTGTTTAGGTCAAGTATTATAGATTATATACATATAACTATGTATCTATAATCATCAAAATATATTAGTCTTGATAGAATTCATATAATCCATTTATAAATTAAAAAATAAACTTGGATATCCATGCACTAGATAAGCAAGCCACTTAACTGTCAGAGAATGTATTGTTTGATCTATCTACAAATAAATATTTAATATTATATATTATTTACACATAGAGAGAGAATATGATAAAATTTGAATGACTTCAAAGCTCTTCAATACCTATTGTGTTCCTTTTCTTGTGTTGTGACTTTGATCTATTTATAAAGTTATCTCTTTCAGAGATAGTTACAAAATAAGTTATAACTAACTTATTAATTAGTTATAGTTAACTTTAAATAAATTTAAAAAGTCAATTAGTTAACTTAAATTAATATTTTATAAGATATACTTGAATAAAGTCAAAATATAACAAATCAATTAATTAATAGATCAAAAACAAACTCTAATGGGTGGGGGGTCATAACTCATAAGAATATAATCAAAACAAACATTAAATAAAAATGACATCCATAATGACCACTAAACATTAAATAAAATTAAATACTTAAAATTCAAATACTATGAGCATTTTCATAATGTTTTTAGTAAATCAAACATCTTATTATGAAAAAAAGTAATATCACTTTGATCAAAATTGCCATAATTATCCAAATATGTCCACATATCAAACATATAAAAGTATAATAAGGAGATAATAAAATGCAAAGTTTCAAATAGAATATAATTTAAAATATAATTTACTCATTAGAATCAAAAATCAATTCAATCAAAAGAGTGCCCATTTTCGTTAAATATTAAATATACCCCATTGATGTAGTATGAAAGTTAATCAATTTGGTGCATTCTTCATCATCCACTTCCATCTCAATCTTTTCAACTATTCTTGTTATCAATAGTGAGGTTATAGTGCTATTTACACACTTTCTAGTATAAGAAGTTAGCCTCTCATGTTTAGGTGTAAATGGTACCAACCAATCAAGAGACAACTTAGCACAATGTTTAATTTTATTTTCAAGTTTAGATGGGGGAACCCTGGTATTGATTGTCACAAGTGAATGAGGGTGTAAATTCAAAGTCAAATCAAACACATTTTTAGGAAGTGAGAGTGTTGGAGTATTATTTTGGGTAGATTATATAGTAGTATGCATATGTTGGAAAGATATACTTGGGGTACCTTATCTTCAAATATAATATATCTCATATGCCCTTCTCAAACATGTATCACCTTGAAAAATAAAGCGCTAGGAGGTAATGAATCCAAAATATTCCAAAATTTAAGATTATTGGCTTCAAAATGGATTGAAATTTTATTTACATAGTTAAATGGACTATGGAATGTGTGATCAACATTATGCCCATGAAATAACTGACCCTGAGAAATAAATGGTGGAGTGTGGTCACTATGTTGATATTCATTCTAACCCCATGTGTTTTTATTAGAATTATTTAAAATTGGTGGCCAACCTAACATATTTATATATTGAAATAGATAAAATATTATTTAAAACCAAAATATATATATTGAAATCCATTTCATGTCTCTATAGACGATCATGTGTTCAAAATGGTCAAGATAAAACAAATCACAAACATTATGAAATACCAACATATATTGAAAAGGATTAAATATATGAATTTAAATCTATAAAATCATGACCTTAATGAAATTCATATATTTATATTCATCAATAATATGCAATTAAACTAATTTTTATTTTACCACTGATAATAATCATTTAACAAATGTTCAAAAGTTTCCATAATGAGACAAAGACTTAATATCAATGTATAATACCCTATTGTGACTATCAAGATATGAAAGTTACTTCTCATATAACATACTCCAATAAAATCAAACAACTAGAATAAATGATTAAAATGATTTATATCTCAATACTTGATATATTTTAAAATATATCCATCAAAATAACTAATTTATGATATTTTTTCTAGCTTTCAACCATATAACTCTACTAAATATAAAGAACGTTAAAACCTCAACATGTAACCTTTCACAATAGCTAATATTTAATATAGTTAATAATAAAAACTAAGTTTTTATGTATATTTTATATTAAAATTGACACTATCATGTTTAAATAAGAAATTTGAAGTCAAAATATGCTAAAACAAACCCACTTATGACATTATTTATCAAAATTCCCTTGAATTATGCAATTTCTAATGATCTTGACAATATATTAAGTCTAAAAATTCCCACATAAAAATATCCTGAAGATGATTTCAAAATATCATGCAATTGACATTCAAAAGGATATCAAAATAAATTTGACTTATTTTTTAAAAAAACATAACCTTTTCTTTCCTTTAAATCTCCTTGTACTTTTCAAATTACCTCCAAATATCTTTCAAAACATCACTATTGTATACTAATAAATAAATAAATGAATTGAACCAATTCCATAAATAGTCATTGAATCATTATTTTCACAAGCCATGACTATTGTAAAACATACACATAAATGCTCAAACTAAATGTATGCCAAATAGAATTTCAAACCCCAATTATTTGATCTAGAATGGTAGGCAAATAACTAATAAAAATCCCTTTCATATATGAAATCAAAAAAATGAAGCCCTCAAGAATATATTTATCAATTTAAATCATTTTTTTACAAAAAATCTATAACTAAGACCATCATATCAAATCATGTCATGCCTCCTAAGAAAATTCAATTGCATGCAAAATAGAAAAAATCTTGTGTGCATTGTTATAACTTTGAATAACTTTTTTCAATAATACTACAAACAAAATTCTTATCAAATAGTCACTTGATTTTTCAATAAATGACCTACATATCTCTCTTAACCAACAATGGATGTATACATGACAGACCCAAAAATTATTAAAAAATGTAACTATGATATGACTGACACCAAAGCCATGATACCTAATGATTAATGTAATGCATTTATAATCTACAAAAATTAACTACATGTAATCTTTAAACTTTGAAACAACTTCTATTGACAAATAAAATGGTAACAAACTTTTGAATGAAAATACCACTTAGCTAAGCCATATAAGACATTATCTTTTCAACAAAGAACACATGCATACTAAAAAAATTACTCATGAAACTATTCCATGTAAAAAATTCCTCACTAGACTCATACCAAAATAAAACTAGTTCTCATCAATGATTACTTGAAACCAAGTCAAACATTCTAAATAATTCAACCAAAAAAACATGATACTATAATCTTTATTGAATATGCCTTCAGAATCATTCAAGATTCTTAAAAATATAACCAAAATGCATACATTTAACAACTTCCACATTTCTAGTCATACATTCACAAATACTTCTTGAATCAAACAAATGACTCCACATACCTCTTCAATCAAAAAAATGCTTACAAAATCCTAGTCTATTTTTCTTCAAATTTTCTAGAATTAATCCAAGCAGAGTCTTGCTTCTACAAAACTCTTGTCAAAGAATGAAACAAAAACTTAAAAAAATTACCTATAAATACTTCATAAATGTCATTTAATACTTGGAATGACATGTAATTATTGCATTGGTCCTTGACAATCTACCAATTTTTTTAACCATTCATACCAAAATTAGGACTTCATTAATCCATTTAACAATTTATTTACATGTTTACCAAATGAACCACAAAATGTATTTTCCAAGGTAAGTATTGAGAATTAACGTGCACAATCATATCAAATATACCACTTCAAGTCTCAAGACTACAATCCATCACTACATTAGTGACCAAATCCATGGTGAATCAACTTTACACTTCCCAAACTCTACTTCAAACCTAGCTCAATTATGATCAATATTGACATATGTTTAAATCAATATATCTATCAATAGTATACAACATTCAAAATCAAATATCAATATTATAATAACTAATCCATATTTCACATTGATATTACTCTTTAGGTAATAACTATGAATGACATTGGGAAATGCCTTATGTCTAGATAGCATCTATAAGTTAGGTAATTGATCTTAGGTCTTAGTATTTGTAAACCATTTTAAAAAAAATTATAAGCTTATGAACACCATCAAGCCCTTTTTTAATCATGAATTTCCATACAATAACAATATGATTTATGTAAAATAAAGTTTTGAAGATTCTCTTATGTAAAAACATCTGATCAATCCTGATACAACATGAAAGCCAATATTAAATGACATGAAATTTTGAAGTCTATCTTGTTCAAAAAATTGACTGAAAGTATATTTGACCATTTAATTACTTCATCCTAATTTATGGTATAACTTATCTTGAATAATTTTTTTTTATTTGATTCAACACTATGTATACATCAAACTCAAATTTAACACTGATAATTATGAATCACTAAATATGCTACCAAATTCCACTGTGACCTATTTAAATTGATATTTAAAATAAATATAGTTTTATTTAGAACCATATTATGATTTTTGAAATCACTTAATTGATACTAGTTGTAAAATTTGATTCAGATGCAATAATCACATTTTTGTTAGATAATAGAAAATGCATATTCAAATAAATTTAAATGAGTGGGATCCCACCATAATTTTAAATTTTATGACATAAATAATTTATAAAGAATAATCAAAGATATGACTTTTATAAAATAAGGATGTAATAAAAAAATACTTAACACTAGTGACCTTGCTAGCCAATTTTACCTATATAATTGAGTTGTAACTATAAATTAATTTTTATTGGAACTAATTAACTTGAGAATGTTATATAGGTTTAATAATTTTTCAAATATCTATGTGTTAACCCTTTTTATAATGAAAATTTTCTCAAGGGATGAATTGTTTGGCTAGCACGACACAAAGAAAGGGTTAGATTAAATAAAGAGATTCAGGTTGGATAAATAATCAATGTAAAATCTTAAATATATATTATGAAATTTTAGTAATTTTATCATCACACATATATATTTAGTCTATATTTAATTCATAAAGAAACTATCATTAGAATGATCATAATGAAAATATCAAAAATAATTGAGTACTTACAACAATAGGCAGTTCTTGAAGTATTTTTTTTCTTCATAATTATGAATTATCACTTTGAAATATATGTTGATACAACACCAAGAAAATAAAGAACACCAAAATAAAGAAAACAAAAAAAATAAAAAATAAAAGTAAAAAAAAACTAGATGAAACAAACTAGTTATAAAATAGTTTCAAGTGATGTCCATTGAATGAATAACACAACCAATTTCCATATAAATCTTGTAAATGAAAAGTATTTTTTCTATGAACAATAACAATTTTATGAGGACCCATCTAAATAAAATAAAATTAATGATCTTTACCTAAGTCTTCATGTGCTTTGTCCTAATAAAGGATGGAAACACCAACTTTAAAACTTTTACTAAAAACTTTTTTTGTCAAAGAACTACTTTAATTTTTCTTTAATTTTTTCTGATTTTTGTAAAGAAGTAGCTTTAGTTTTAGTTAAGACTATCAAGTCATTGAGTTTTTGTTTAATAAAATTAGTATCTCTTGATAAATATTGTAAATTAGTACGAGCATAAGAAATTTGAAGTTCAATAGGCAATGTAACTTCAAATTTATAAGGTAACATAAATGGAGAGTAACTAGTAGCTACTTTAACAATTGGATGATCGTTCCATAATGCTTCAAAGATATTAAGATATCAATTCCTCTCTTCTTTTTTAACTATTTTTTTTCTATTTTCTTGAAAATAATATTTTAAAGAGTGACTTGAAATAATAGAATAACATCCTAAAAATTAGAAATAAATTGAAAACTGTTATCTGAGATAATTTCGTATGGAACACTAAATCTAGAAAAAAATAGATTTTTAAAAAATGAAATGACTTCAATTGTAACTAAAATTTTTAATGCTTTAACTTCGTGCCATTTCATAAAATAATCTATAATACTCAAAATATACCTATGACCAATTGAAGGAGGATGAATATTAGATATAAAGTCAGTTCCTTATTTGGTAAATAGTTTCTTAGGGATTATGAGATTTAAAGGCATTGCTAGTAATTTATCTCTACAATAGATAATTGATGAGATATGCATACACAAACCAACTTATAAGAATCTAAAATTAATGTAAGTTAATATTAAACTAAACGTAGAATCTTATAATAAATAATTTGTTGCATAATGACCACCAGAACTTTCTGTATGGCATCCTCTAATAACTTTCTAAGTTTGGTCGTGGGTTAAGCATTTTAATAAAATACCATATGTATATATATAATTTTTTTTTTCTAATAAACATAATTTTAAAGCTTAGAATCTCAATGATCATCTTTAATTTTTATCCAAATTGTTAGGACATACTTGATTCTAAAAATAATAGAATAAATCATGATACCAATCATTCCCAATCAACAAACATTTTCAATCATTCATTTCATGTCCAATTTTTTAAACATAAATCAACAACTTTCATGGACTGAAAATGAGGTATAACATTTAAATAATAATCAATAGATAATACCAAAACATTTATATTAGAATAATTATTTTCAGCTAAATATTTTTCCAAATCCTTTCCTTTTATGGTTTTGGATGTTTTCAATTCAAGATTAAATTCTTAAATTCTCAAAATCTATTTTGATAACCATATTTGAATAGTTAGTTGTTTGAAAAGGTAAGAAATAATATGTACATTAGACCTTACAATAACCTTATTTTCCATCAATAGATATTGAAATTTGATCAAAGGAAAAACTAATATAAAAATGTTTTCTTCAATAAGAGGATACTTGGTTTCTATATCTTTTAAGACTTGGCTCATCTAATCATAGATTTATCTTCATTATTTTCATCACTTTGATTAATTACATCACCTATTATTTTATTAGTTACATTCACATAAAGAATAAAATATTTATTCAAATCAGGTTTAACAAGTATAGGTGCACTTGCAATGGCATTTTTGACATAATGAAAAGTAAAATTTACTTATGAATCCTATATATATGACTGATTTATTCAAAAAAAGGTGTAATAGATTAGATTTGTCAGTAAAATATGATATAAACTTATAAACAAAATTAATTTTTTAAAGAAAGATCTAAGTCTAGATTGGTCTTTAGGTGGTGGTAACTCTTTAATTATATTAATACATTTAGGATCAATAGAAATACATAAGTTTATAATTTTGAGACACTTGTAAAGCTTATACTTATAAGTTTATTGCCAATTTCATTTGATTAATGTTGTCAAAATTTTAGATTAAAATGTATATATAAATGTATAATTAAAGTAGTAAAAAAATCAATTAATGTGGATTGCTGATTTAAATGTGGAAGCATACTTGTGTGTGTGTGTGTGTGTGTGTGGATATATTATGGAATTGGAGTACATATCCACTTTTATGTAAATAATACATGGTTGGTTTTATTTTTTTACTGTTAAGAATGGATTTAATCTGTGAGAAATTTAGAAAGTTATGGAAATTCTATGTCCAATTAAATATCTATTCGACAGAGTCTAATATATTTAGAATTAAAAATATCTTTTTATTAGAAGTTTTTATTTTGATTGCTAACTATATAAATACATAAATTTTAGTAACCATATTTAGTTTGAGGCTTTGATGATTTAGTTCACTTGTGGATACCTTGGAAATGATGGTACAGCTGGTCTTCACCTTATTAGATATGTGATAAGTTAGCTCCCTTATCTTGTGATTTTAGAAATTTGTGAATGAAAACTAATTTAGAAGATCCACATGTTTTATAAATCACACTTAGAGGGGAGCCCATAAATCTAATGTTCTTACAATGTTTGTACAATTCCTTTTATTATCGTAGTACTATTCATGTTAGTATAATTTGATTTTTTAGCATCTCATATTGGTATTTTATAATAAAATAGTAATTATCTACATTGGATGATGATGAGTTTGGATACCAATTAGTTAATTTTTATCTTGATAAGATCAACCCTTCGTATTGCTTAGTATATATGTTATCACAATACTTTATATTTTGCTGCTTAATTATTTATTTAATTTGTCTTTTGATTTAGAAAAATGAAGTATTTAGGAGGGAAAAGCCTCTTACTCAGTGTAAGTTGGCCTTGTTATTGACCATGTTATAGTGCAGATTGGTGAGTACTAATTTAGTAAGATTTTTAAGAATTCAATATCTTTTGTGTTATAAAAGTTAACTTGTAAATGAGATTGTTGAAATGTCTTATTTCTTATTCTAAGATTTGTGAAGTAGTAGTTTTAATATAAACCTGTAATTTGGGATAGGCTTTAGATGATTTGTAAATACTTTATGTAATGTTTAAGTTTACACACATAGTGGTGTACATAGTTATATTATTTTATAGATTTGTAATCCTAACATGCAGTTGTTGAAATAAAATTAATATATCATGTTTTACAATAAAAGAGTTCCTTTTATTACATAAATTGATAGTCTTTTGAAATTTTGAAATTATTTTTTAATCAAGATGTCATACCATTATGGAAATAAAATTATTATATAAGGTTGAATTTATAAAACCATAGACTTATAATAACTCATTTACGTAATTCAAACTCTCTTGATCATAGGGATGTAATTTGATAACTAAAACTAGCAATAGCTCTAATAATACAGTTTTTGGTTTTTTATTATATACACCCTAAGTTGGTCAAGCAACAACACATATCATATATTTTCATAGTCCTTTCATAGGAGACTCTGACTAGAAAACATGAGCTTTGTTTGCATTTATCCATGTCTTTCGTTTTAGTCATCTTAGTCTTGCTACATGCTCTAGACACCTTTTTGCCTATTCCCAATCATCCAAAGCCTTTCAAATAGTCATTCCACCTCAGCTAGATTAGTTTTTCTATCCTCTTTCTATCCCCCCAAGTCTTGTGACTATAGGATATGAGCATTGGGGTTGGATAATAGCATCGATACTACTAGTGTCCATTTCCATCACTCTTGTCCAAAGCCATTTATCACCTCTAACAGTCTATTTCCTTTACTCAACAGGTCTTAACCCTTTTTGTAGCTTCATCTTTAAGTTTCAAAATGTCATCCTAATGCAAATAAAGCTCCTAAATTTGAAATAATGAGTCTCCTACATAAAGAACTTCACAAGGTATTTTATAGCTAGCACTTACTACTTTGGCACATCAGACATACTAAAAATTAGTCAATAGTATAGATCAACATTATGCATCACACATAGACTTACATGCTTGATCAAGGAAGGGCCTAGGTGAAAGTCATTTTTACATCTATCATGCACATTGATTATGTGTGTGTCCTAAGGGAGAACTACATTTAATATGAGATCCTAGCTTGAGGGTCAATATAGGTAGCGATCAGGATAATAGGGGTTCTAGATCATGCGATCATTCTTACTCTAACCCAAAATTTCCCCCTTTTTATTTTGATATATTTGTTGTTTGCATGTGTGTAGATGAATACAGAGTTTTGGAGATTAAAATATAGCAAGCTTTATTGACTTCCAACTTTCAAAATTTGATACACAAGCTCAAACTAACTTGATGAACAAAACCCAAAAAGTTTAAATCCTCAAGACAACAATAGTAGAGGTGGAATACAACATCAATGCACTCATATCCAGTTCCAATGCTCCTACCCAATTAGAACATGAAGTCTAGATCTAGATTCCAAATAGTGTCCCAATCCTACATCTCGGTTTCCAACCCCTTAATCATCTATTTCAGTCCATTTTTAGATAAGTTTATTCCTTCTCCTCATGTAATTTACTTGATAAAAATCTATATTTTCCATATTAAATTGTATTTTTCCCTTACTCCAGACTCATTATTTAGGAACTAAATACTAGTTTCCCAAACATAATAAAACATTTGGTGAACCCAACTTAATTTGAACAAATATAAAACCCTAGGTACCCTTAGGTTTTTTACTTCAGATTTTGTGCAAAAAATTTAATTTTAAATTTTTTATTTTTTGTATAAATTTTTGTGCATTTATTCTATTCAAAATTATTTTTAGAATTTAAATTATTGGCATAATTTTCAAAAATTATAAAACCCTAGCTAAAAAACCTATATTTCTAAACTAGGGCCTCAAACCCTAAAACTTCCTTGCAAACTTTTAAAAAAAAATTGGATTTTTTGCAAATTATTTACTTTGTCAAAAATAATTTCAATATTTCAATAGTAGTAGTTTTCTTATGCAAAAATTTAATTTCAAATCTCTAATTTTTGTACAAATTTTTATGCATTTATTCTATTCAAATTTATTTTTAGAATTTAAAATTATTACATAATTTTCAAAATTTCTAAAACTATATCTCAAAACCCTAGAATTCCAAACTAGGTCCTCAAACCCCAAGTTTTTGTCTCTTACAATTTTTAGAAAAATACTTTGGAATTTTTGCACATTGTTTAAACTACCAAAAAAAATTCAAAATTTCTATGTTCATAGTTATTTTTTCATTTTTTTGCTTAATAATACTTTTGAATATTCTCTTTGGTGAAAGAAATAAAGTGGCCACCAAGGAACTTCTTCCCTCTCATCTCATAGATCAATTTCAAAGTATTTCTCATAATTATGACAATGAAAGGACAAATTTACAAAATTTCACATTAGCTAAAATGTGGAAAATGATTTCAATTACAATGAAAATAATTAATATTGTTGTAATGAGAAATATGATGATATATGTGGAATTTATAGTGAAGCACAAACATATGTATCTTATTATCTCAAACCTATCTCTTTTATTCCCTCTTCTAAAGAAAATAATTTTGATAAATGGGAAAGGTACTTTTCACCTCATTCTCCTCTACACAATACACCAAATGAATAAATTAATCATGCACTTCCAATTGAACCTCTCTCTACACTTCTATGTTAAAATTACAACAATATAAACACAATGCATAGTCTAAATGATGCATCTCATGTTCCTACCTCTACTTTGTCAAAAGAATGTCTCAATGAAAACTATTCTTCTCTTATTTGTCATATTACACATTAAAATCATGCATACACTCTATCCATGGATAACATAGATACACATGATATTCTAATTACAAATGATACTTTATTGCATACTAGAAAATAATTAAATTATTCTCTTACACCTCTCCCTAGTTACACTAAAAGTGATAATGAGTATGATAGTGAACATGTAAATGAATTTGAAAATGAGAGTGATTATGAACAATATTCCAATGATGAAAATGCATGGAAAAATGATGATTATTATGCACATAGTGAATAAGACTATGCATCTCATGTTTCTAACTCTTCTCTCACTCCTCCTCTCAAACATAATGCACTTCCAAATGTTGTTTCTACTTCTATGCATGATTCTATTTCAAATAGTGCACATGTTAATGATAAGACACATCTTCTACTCAATTAGAATGTAATACACTAAAACATAAAGATACCAATGAATTTCCTAAGCCACTCCTCACTACATTAGAACCCAATTCTCACTCTTTGCCTAAAGAGAATGGTAGCCCATATCCCTCTAGTAAGATCCAAGTTATTATTACTCCCAAGGTTCAAGTGAGCACACCCCCTCTTTATGATATAATTTCTAAATCTAGAATTCCCATGGTAAAAATTAAGAATCAAACTCAATGATCAAATGAACCACTTCAAGATGTTAATGTATCATCCTAGGAGATTCTCTCTTTGATGCATGCAATTGGTGAATTAAAACACCAAGTACATCTCCTTACCTTGGAAAACAAGGCTTATAAGTATTGCATGGATGCCAATGATCTACATGATAACCCAATTCCAAAGACATTCATCAAAATTTCATTTTCTAAGCATTTTCGGATACCATCACTGCCTCACTTTGATGCAACTGGATATACATTTGTACACCTTCAAGCCTTTCAAAAGGATTTTCCATCTCATGCGAGTCATTTGATTGTACTCAAGCTATTCTAAAAGACATTAATAGGGGAATCACAAAATTGGTTCTTTCAACTTCTCCCCATTGGCTCCTTACACACATATGATGACTTAGAAGAGTCATTTCTCAGACATTACATAGAAAACATGGGTCTTCATGTTACATATGAGAAACTCAAAACTTTACATCAAAATACTTCAGATCCAGTTAGTGATTATATCTTATGATTCAACAATCACATGCTAAGATTGATATACAAATCATTAGATTTAGAGATTCAACATATCTTTATCAAGGGGATTCATCAACCTTTACTTAAGCATCTACTATATTAGATAGAGTCTTCTTTCAAGAATTTATGATATTTAGTTTTAGTTTTGGAAATGAAATTGGGATTGATTGAGGTAGATTCAATTGATCAGATTAATCTATATTTCATATTAGTATCTATAGCTCTTAGCATACAACATCCACCATGTCCTAAATAAGATACGATACCATAACCAAAAAAATCATTGGTTAATATCAGAGAGCCAGTCTCTAGAGTACAACCTATAATATGCATTATAGAGAACAACATCATGGCACCACTACATTTTGATTTAGAGTAGGATAGCCCATCAATAATATTATCAACACCATTAGATATGAGGTTAATTACATTACCTTCTACTCATCGATGAGATCCACATCTCCTATAGAAACAACCATATCAGCCCTTTTGAAACTATCATCATATCCATGGACATAGAGATAATGATTATTATGGACTTAGGGATTGAATTAATATATGTGTTGATAATGGCATCATAGCATTCACACAAGGGGCATCAAGATCTCCTTCACCATGAAACCATAGACCTCATTCATCCACAATTGAGTCATCCCAGGACATTCCTTCATATAAATCATTAGTCACTCATCATGAGATTAATGTAGGGTCTAAGATAGAATCTCATAAGAGATCTCCTATTCCACCTATTTAGAAGGTTTGGAAACTAGTACAGTGAGAGCAACCTACATATAGCAGTGTAGTTTGAGGAGTACATAATGCAATTCCATATACATATCTAGTAGAGTCACAAGCACCATAGTAGAGTACTACTCATGAGAAATATACAATACAACTATATTTTTTGGGTCCTATCTCACACAATAATCCATTATAATTGAGATTAAATGAGCCTACATCATAGGTTTTAGTTTCATCTTGATCTATGATTTAGTCATATACATCTCAATAGAGGCCATAGAGTATATGATTACGAATAAATAAGCCTTCTTCATAGCACATAATTCCTATTTCACATCTAATAAAAACACATTTTATAGAATCTCCATGTCTAGCTATAGTTAATACATAATAGATAGTATTAGATATAGAGCATATTCTTACACAACATGAGTAATATGGGCACTTGTTCAGTTGGCCAACAAGGTTCAGATAGTGATACAACATAGAGTGATATGATTCACATCCATACCAACATCAATTCATAGCTTCACTTAATAGGGAAATAATGGAGCCAAAGGTCTGTCTATCCTTTGTATTCTTGAGCCACTCTTAAGAAAGTAATATGCATAGTGTGCTATCTTACATCCACACATACTAACTGTTGTTTCCAAAATCGGATTTGCCCATTTTTGTGAACAACCCTCTATGAAACTTGTCTGTTTCATCTTGTCTCTCTAAGTTTGGTCGTGAGACGAGTTTTGAATTCATTCTCGTATTTTCCTTGAAATGTGAAAGTGGTTATGTTCTCATTGTGACCAAGGTTTCCCTCCCTTAGACTGTCTCCTTCCAAAGTCTTTTCTTCTATTTTCAAATAAAGGCGGCAAATTTTGCCGCCTCTACATTTTCCTTTTTTTTATGCAAGGGAAGAAAATTTTGCCACCCTCGCACTTTTGCTTGCAAGGGCGGCAAATTTTGCCGCCCCTGCACTCAGATGAACTTGAACATGCAAGGGTGGCAAATTTTGCTGCCCAAGCATGCCTTGATTTCCATGCACAACATTTATTGCCGCATGTGGTGGGTTGTTGGGGTTGATTTTCACCCCATTTAAACCGATTTGAGCCTCATTTCTTCTCATTACTTCCTCCTCTCCTGCTTTCTGTGTTTGGGTCATTTGACGAGTGATTGGAAGCACATTTTCATGGATTCGAGCTTGTGGCATGTGCGGTTTTTTAGGTAGGTCTTGCTTTTTATGTTTGTTTTTATTTTTCTTCCTTTATTTCTTTATCTTTTGTTGTTTTGAGAGTTTTTCCTTGCTAGGGATGGTGGGAAAATCCGTCCCTCCATTCCCCACAGGTTTTTAGTCCCAAAGCCCACAAGGGCGGCCATTTTCATAGCCCATGCTTTAGCCCCCAAGCCATGCTTACCTACAGGGGAGGCAATTTTCACCACCCCTCCGTGTTTCTAACCCATCATTGCAGGGGTGGCAAAATTCACTGCCTGTTCTTTCTACTTTGCTTTCCCTGCAAGGGCAGCAAAATTTGCCGCCCCTGTAGGTATTCCCTACAAGGGCAGCAAAATTCACCGCCCCTGTAGGTATTCCTTGTAGGGGCGGTGATTTTTGCTGCCCTTACTTCTTCCTCCTCCAGCCTGCATGGGCAGAAAAATTTGCCACCCATACAGGCCGTCTTTTCATGGGTGGTGATTTTTGCCGCCCTTGCATTCTTTTATTCCAACCTGCAGGGGCAGCGAAATTCATCGCCCGTGCAAATCTCCCCCAGATTTTCCTAACTCCTAGGAATTTTTTGCATTACCTTTTTCTTCCCCTTTCTTCCTCATTTTTTGGACCTTCTTCCACCTGACCTTTTTAAGTGACCTCCAGTAACCAAGATCACTTAAATTGCATTTTCCCATCTCATCCACTTTCTTCTAATCTCACAATCATGTCTACAGTACCTTTAGAGAGCTCTTGTTCATCAGCACCAGTCTGGCCAAGACTAGCTCCCATGTCTGAAGCATCTCTAAAAAAGGTGAAGACAATGAAATACAAATATCAGGGCATCTTCTCACTCACTTCAGTCTCCTCAAATGTCGATGACATCTAGGACACTGAGATCGACCACGTGGACATGGCCAAATTCTTGGCATGAACAAAGGCGATGAATCTAAGCACCACGATGAAGAGGATCGTCAAAAGTAACATCCACCTGGTGGCCACTTTCCCAATAGTAGCACATCACACTAAGTTCATTCTCTAATGTGCTCACTTCTACAACAAAGAGACTAGGTCGGTCTCAGACGCCAGCGGTAACATGGTGATTCAGCTCGATCTCGAATTCAATGATAAAGTTTTTATGTGCCCTCCAGCCACCGAAGTAACCAAGATTGACTTCATGAATGCCCATAAGGAATACGACAAAGATCCTGAGAGGGAAAAGAAGGTGATGAACTACAAGTAGTTGAAGGCCCCCAGGACCAACCTCTCCAGATGGCCATAGAACTTTCCAAGGAGCGATTTCATCGAAGAAGTTGGTGATTTGATCATTTTTCTCAGTAGAGTATGGGGCCTCCTATCTTCTTCATAGTTCCATGAATGGATGTATTCATTCATCAAGATCATCCTCCAGGGCAAACAGGTCATCTTTTGGGGAGAGCAGATCAACAATGCTCTCCATTAATAGCTATCCAAGGTGCAGACCTCTTACAAGTTCTACATGACTTCATACCTTGTGTACATAGCTGCTGCCATGTGAGTTTTTTCGAGCTTAACCACAAAGGGGGATAGAAAGATGACCCCAATATACTCATATTACCCTCAGCTAACTCTACAAGGTTTGACCCACCACTTCAAAAGGGTAAATGATGCCTTTTTTTCCATATATCTATGCCTCTTTGACCCTCAGCTTGAGCAGAAGAGAGTATCATATGAGGCTTAGATAGTGGTCAATGATTATGGCTACATGTTCCTTTAATTCCCTACATTTTGCTATCTTTGGGTTGGCTTTTACCAAGGCTACCCCTACATGCTCCCCAAGTTCCCTTCAGATAAGTTAGTACTAATGAAACTTTGCTGACAACTGATTGTCATGCATACCAGACAGATGGAGCTGAAGAAACCAAGTTTCAAGTTTCCAATCAATATTGGTAGGTACTCCATTGCAACAGTAGCCAAAGCCAAGGTCATGAAAACCAAAATGCAGATGGTCACTCTAAGACCATTCAAGAGATGAGAAAAATTTGACTACAGGGGAGTCAAGGACAAGATCAAAAGGAAAACTTAGTTTTATGAACCAATGATTGACGATATCTGGGTCGACCTAAGGACGGCTGAGGAAATCAAGAAAATGGACTTCTATAGGCTGACCTTAGAGCAGATCAAATATCTGGGACTTGCAGAGATCCCCTTTGGCCTGATCGATGATAAAAATGTTATCAATAGCAGATACCTTGCAGGGAAGGTCACTGGTTCCCCTCTTCCTCCAACATAGTGGTCTCAGAAGGAGCAGACTTCTTTGAGAAAGAGATTCAAACCAATATTGGCTAACACCAATGATTGGTTAACAGCCAAAGGGATCATCCTGAAAGAATTTGTCACGAGATCTGAGGCTGAATACCAAGTAGAGTTGAAGAGGAAGGCTGAAAATAGAACCAAAAACAAAGATGATGTACCTTCTCCTTCTAGGCCTCACAAGTCTAGAATCATCTTTGTATCTAAGAAATATAAGACTGCAGAAGAGCCTGAAGTGGTAACAAAAGGAACCAAGGAATAGAGTCCTCAGACACAGGCAGCCCAGCTCATGGAGATAGATGATCAACCAAAAGGGTAACTAGGCACTGGACCTCCACTCTCACCAAAAGAAGCACAGCCACTCAAGAGTGTCTCTCCTTCTCCTCCTCAATCTCCTGTGGTACCCTCTTCTCCCATCTCTCCGATCAGTGTTCCCTCTTCTAGAGCTACCTCTCCTTTTAGAGTCATATTTGGTGATCCTCAGGGCACTTCTGGAGGTTCTCCTTGCTCTTTTGGGTCCATCCCCAGTTTATCATCTCCTTCCTTCAACTTGATAGCAAGCCTTGCACCAGAGCTAGAATCAGTGGTTGGTACAGTTTTGTCGGTCACTCCAACTATGATTACTATCACCACCAGTAGTGTAAAAGCCACTACAATAACACCAACAGAGGGAACAATTACCATAGCAAGTACTTCTCTCCTGCCTTGGATGATAGCTTTCACCCCCAAAAGAAAGAAAATGGCCATCTCCCTAGATGAATTCAACTTTGGAAAAATAGTGCCAATGAAAGCTAAAGCTCCTAAGAGGCCAAGAATCCTCTCAAAATTGGTTGAGAAAAAAGGGAAAATTTTTTTGGAGATGGCCAAGTCTCCACAAGATGCAATTCTTGAGGGTTTCGAGATGAGCAGCTATTCCATCTCTCGTGTTGAACTTGGCAAGGTCACTCACGAAGGTGCGAAAAGTGATCTTCAGGCTGCTATGGACATCATGGTCCAAAAATTCGATCGAGAGAAGGAGATAAAGGATTATTACAAGGCCAAAACAGAGTAGCTAACGGCAGTAATAAGAAGGTTCACTCTTCCTCCTGAAGCAACAACTCCAGAGGCCTTCTCCAGGGATGACTCAATCATTCAAAAAGCAGAAAAGACTTATTTGAAGGGAAAAGTCTTGGAGGACTATATTGAAAGGATGCATACTCAGGGAGTTTCTTCGATTTCAAAAGTTGTAAAAAGGACAGGTAAGATGAAAAAGTTAAGAGCAGAGGTAGATGAATTTGTCTCTATTATCTCTCAAGAGATCGATAGCTCAGAAAAGGCCCTTAGCAAATGGAAGGAGATGAAGGATCTGAAGAAAATCACCCTGATATCTATCGGTGTTATCTCTAGTAAGGACTCCTATGTTGAAATCAAGGAGTCACTGATCTTTAGGATTTAGGTACTCAAAGATCTAATTGATGATCTCAAAGCTTTCAAGGAGGCTATTGAGAAGAGTGACCTGAGCCTACTGAATAAACTAAAAGAGCTGCCATGCAACCTGACCTCTAAGAAAAATCAGTTCCTTCTGGTAGAAGAAATGATTCAGAGCTTCAAAGAGATGATTCGGAGAGATTTTGAAGAAAAATCCTTCTCAATGTCTTCTGTGGACAGTATTCTAGATGCTTAGTTAACTTTGAAGAATCTAAAATCTAGGTTAACTGGCCATGCTAAAGCCATCACAGCATTGAAGGATGCATTGATCAAAGCCAGAATCATCTCCAAGAACATAGTTGCACCAAATAGCATAGGAATTCAAGCATCCATCACTATGTTCGATGCACATATGAAGAAATCTGGCAGCAAGAACTAAATCTCTCCCCTTCTTTCTCCTTTTCTCCTTATGCACTTCTATTTTGTGAAAAGTGCATGCAATTTTGAAAAATGTAATTATATGTAAATATTTCAGAAAAATATCTCAAAGTCAAAGATGAGTCATCTTTGACTGAGATATTTTTGTATTTTATTATTTTCTAGTTTTTGAGGATTTTCTCCCTATATATAGTGGAGATCTCATTTTGTAAATAATCTTGGAAAAATTAATAGCAAACACTACTGAAATTGAAGCAACTTTTGAGACTTTGTGCTCAAATTTGTAAATCATATTTTGTTAAATGAATGAGAAGCAGGTTATTTCAGACTTTGTGTTGAGATTGTCTGTGTTATTTAGGAAATGATTCTTATGTCCTTTTTCCTAGTAATATCTTATTTATCTAATTTAATAAGCAAAGTGGGTGTGCTTATATTATCTAAGAGCGTTTCTAAAAGTAGAGGATAGACTTTGAGCTTCTTTTATCTTTTAGATTCAGTTATCTTTCATAGTTTCAGGTGGAGACTTTGTGCTTTATTTTATTCTATGATTATGTTTGTTCTAAATCGATGAAAGAAGCTATGGAAGACTTTGTGATTACGTGAGTGTTCTTGTGGACTTTGTTACCTTAGGTGATCTCCTGCTCTCCATTTGATACCATTCTTGAAAGAAGAGGAGTGTTGTTAGCTACAGACCAGGATATCATGCTCTCATTCTTTGTACATTACCTCTAAAAAAAGAGAGGTAGATGCTATTATACCACCCCATGTGTTATTTTCTACTTAATTATATATATGCATATAGCATGTGAATATTTATAGGGAACCTCCCCTTGATGAGAGGAGAGATTTACTTCATAAAAATCTGGTAAACCCATACTTTTCGTGGTGTAAATCTCCCTATGTTGTGGTTGATATACCCATTTTGTCATCAGTTAGTTGATGACAAAATATTCACCCAACAGTTTTTTGGCGACTCCATTGGGGACCTCGAATGTGCAGTCTGAAACCTCAAGTTCCAGATCGAAGCAGTCCCTACCCTTATCCATTGCATAGTCTGGCGACTCCATTCCATGTCTTACCCATTATCATTATAGCCTTACCATTTACCTCCGTTACATTATCTGGTCTGAAAAACTAGAGCCACTAGAAAGAACGTGCATTTTGAAGCCTCAAGCTTCAACTTGAAGCAATTTTAGCCCCTTTTTCATTTTAAAACCTGCAACTCCATGTTACACTAGAAGTCAGAGAGCTAAGGGTGTTTTTGACTCCATGTTTGAGTTGGCACAACAGAGCAATTTCGATCTCTTTCATCCGTCACCTTTCCTCCAACATTCTAAGAGTTTTCCTCCTAACTCTATCAGGTCACCAACGTAAGGTAAAGCTTCTTTTCCTGCTGTTAATCGTGCCTTACCTATAAATACTCTACCAAGGTTTGTTATCCCACTATTTAATCATCCTATCATAATGGCTCAAGGCCCGTGGGGTAATTCCTTTAGTCCTCTTAATTTGACCCCACCATTGCATGAACTACCTCGTAGTTCTAGAAAAAAATTTCCTAAGTTTTTTTGTGATGGAAAGGTTCATCCCGATGAGCATATTGTCGCTTTCTCCATAGCATGTGGCATGATCGGCATGGAATTTGAGGATGTAACAGTTAGACTTTTTGTGGAAACTTTGCAAGGAGCTATCACAGATTGGTTTTATCACCTACAAGCCAGGTCAGTAACAGATTGGGATACACTCAAGTCTAAATTCGAAGCTAGGTTTAAACTTGTTGAAGATGCACATGCTTTGTTGGCTTAGCTAACACAGTTGAAAAAAGAATCTCAGGAACCCATGAGGAATTTCATAGCTAAATTCAACAAGTTGAGAAATCAGATTCTAACTGTGGCTCAGCCCAAGTCAGAAAATCTCAAGTGCTTTTTCATCAATTCGCAGCTTCCCGAAGTAAGTTACCTATTGAGGCGAGCTGGCCCTATGGATCTAGCCTTGGCTCAAAGTTTGGCTACTAAGATTGAGGATGATCTTATCCTAGCAAGTAAGATCAAAAAAGACTAGTAAAAATAAATTCTCTTCATCTGCTGAAAGTTTTTCAGGTACTACAGATCCTATGGTGTAGAAATTGATGAATGAACTAATAGCTTTAAAGAGGTAAATACCCCAAGGTACATCTGCTCCTACCTATTGAGATGTGCCTAGAAGAACATTCCAAAATTAGGCATATCAGGGTAATGCTACCCGAAACCAAGGGCAATCCAATCGCCTACCTCCCCCTCTAGGGAGATTAGCCATTGAAGCAGAACCTACCAATTCAGTGATCAGTTACCTAGAGACTGAGCACAATAACTCATTTCAACCTCAGTTAGATCAAAAAAAAGATGCTAATCTCTTCGATGAGTAAGAAGAGGAATTAGCTGGCGACTCTAATATCAGTTTTCTAGATTACTAGGATGAAGCTAGAAGTAAAGGGGAGGGTTTGGATGGATCTTACGCTGTTTTCACCAGATCTCAAAATTAGTTAACTTCACAGACTGACAAAGGAAAGGTAGATGAAGAGCCCCGATCAGTGGTTTCCATTGCCAAATGCGGGACTCCATTGCCTCCATAATCAAAAGATTACGTAACCCATAAAAAAGTGAGTACTCCCAATCACCTGATATCTTCCAATTTTATTACTCAGACTAGTGCCGCACCTATTAAAGTCTTTGATGATGGACTCTCTTCCTCTGTTGCAAGTTCTTTTCAATTATTTGATATAATTGATCATGCTAGAAAGACTAAAATTTAAATGACAGAGGTTGAATATTTGAGAGCTAACCCAGAATAGTTTGATAGGTTAGCAAAATATGTAAAAAACAAATCCATTCCTATAGGACAAGATTCTTTGAAAGTTGTTCATGACCCCCCTAAAGAGAAACCAGCCAAAACAATTTAGTCGTGACTCCTCTTATTTCTCTCGAGAAAATAGAACCTTTCTATGTTTCCCTACTTATAAATGGTTATAAACTGAGTAATTGTATTATAGACTCTGGAGCCTCAAATAATGTCATGCCCGCTAAAGTGGCGGATTCTCTTGTTCTGACTTTGACCAAAACATTTAGGAGGTGTTTCTCCATGGAAAATAAGCAAGTCCCTCTCCTTGGTCAAATAAAAGATGCTCAATATGCCTTCACTGCTTTTCCAAAAAAGTAGATAAAAATGATGGTTTTAGTGGCCGTGTTCCAGCATCTTACGGCATCCTACTTCGGTGGAATTTCTGCAAAGATGTTGGAGGTGAGTTAAGTATGGATTTTTCAGAAGCAAGGATCCTAGTTCAAGGTGTCATGAAGAAGTTGCTTCCCGAAAAAGAAGCCAGGTACCTAGTTACCCGATCATCAGCACCTGAAGCTCAAATTTTATTTGAGTCCTCAAGCATGGGCAACTATTTCCTATCCACAGATGGGATCCGTGAGGCATCTGATGAAACTCCTTTGGGTGATAACTTGAAATTATGTTCAGTTGATATAGCTAAAAAATTGACGAATCAAAATGAACACATGGAAGGGCCTCTTCCCCCAAACAAAGGAGTTTTCACAGAAAAAGCAGTACCTAACGAGGTATGGACCTTAGAATTTGATGACAACTGCTCTTCTACTAGTTTGAGAGCTAGGGTTATGTTGGTGTCTCCACGAGGAGATATTATTCTTTTGTCTTACAAATTACAGCTCAACAATACCAACAACATGGCTGAATATGAATCCCTATTGCTCGGACTACAGGCTACCAAAGAAAGGGTCATTAGGCTACTCCATGCTAAAGGGGATGCTAAGTTGATAGTCTACCAGGTGAGGAACCTCTATCAGACAAAAAATAAAAGGTTGCGTCACTATCACAACCTGGTCTGGGATCATATTGAAAATTTTGACGCTTTCAACATCTCTACCATTCCAAGGGAATTCAATGATTGGGCAGATGCATTGGCTGTCTCTGCCACCCTTTTAGTCTCTCACCCAGACTTCAAGGGAAATAGGTACACTATTGAACTAATTTTTCAGCCAAGTGTACCAAATAATGCTAGCCACTGGCAAGTATTTAATAATGATGATCAAATCATCGCCTTCTTAAAGCAAAAAGACAGTTTTGAACAACTGCATTTTGAAGGTAGTGAACCCCAAGAATGTGAAGCCACTCTCGAGACCAATACAGATGCAGGTGAGGACTTCCTACAACTTAAAGGGAATAAGATTCCAAAAGGCTTGGTGTCCCTAGAGAAATTATTTGATAACCATGATAGGTTTATTAAGCAACAACAAACGGATTCAGAATCCTCTCAGGACTTTGATCAAGTAAACTTGGGAACCAAGCGCGATCCTAAGATGGTAAATATTGAGAAATGCTACACTCCTGAGAAAAGATTTGAGCTTGCTAGTCTACTCTGCCAATATATGGATGTATTAGCCTATTCCTATGATGATCTGAAATCACTCAGGGCAAATGACATCTACCATGACATTCCCCTGAAAGCCAACTCTGTACCTTACAAGCAGAAATCTAGGCAATATAATCCAAAAATTTAAAGTACTATTCTAGCTAAGATACAAAAGATGCTTGATGCCTAAATAATTTTTCCAATCCACCACTCAACATGGATTGCCAACATATTGCCTGTCAGGAAGAAGAATGGCAAAATTTGAATCTGTGTGGATTTCAGAAAATTTAACCAGTTGTCTTTAAAAGATAACTACCCCCTTCCTATCATGGATCAAGTCCTCCAGATGGTAACAGGTTTAGAAATGTTATCAATGCTAGATGGTTTTTTGGGGTACAATTAGGTTGAAGTCAGAAAAGTAGATCAGTACAAGACAACATTCACCACACCCTGGGGCACATTTGCTTACCGAAGAATGCCTTTTGGTCTGATAAATGCAGGCACCACATTTCAAAGGGTGATGGATCTTGCTTTCAAAGATGAGATGGGAAGATTCATTGTAGTATACCTGGATGATTTGACAGTGTTTTCAAAGTGTCATTCTGAACATGTTCACCATTTGCAAAGGATACTGGAACACTGTTGTCAGAACGGTATCTCTTTAAACCCAAAAAAATCTGTCTTTGGAGTAACTGAAGGAAAACTTCTCGGACACATCATGTCTCGAGAAGGTATTAGAATTGATTTAGAAAGAGTCAAGTCCATCTAGAAACTTACTCTGCCTAACAGCAAGACCGCAGTTCACTCTTTCTTTTGAAAGGTGAATTTCCTCCAAAGGTTTATTCCTGAGTTTGCTGAGAAAACCTGTCATATTGTCAACATGATGAAGGGCAATGCTACATTTAGGTGGACTGTTGAGGTTAAAATAGTGTTTAAAGAGATTAAGGAAGAAATCACCTATGCACCAGTCTTGGTCTACCTAGATTACACTAAAAGTTTCAAAATATATAGTTATGCCTCCGAACATACACTATCGGCTATTCTAGTCCAGCAAAATCCAGAAGGTGTAGAATCTTTGATTTCATTCATGAATTGTCCACTTAAGGATCATGAGCTAAAATACTCCCTTATAGATAAGAATGCATATGCTATGGTCAAAGTAGTTAAGCATTTCAGGTTTTATATCCTAAACTCTCACACCAAAGTTTTCGTACCAGACACTACAGTAAAATCCATTTTGACTCAGCAAGAGTTCGATATGAAGAGAGGTAACTAGATTGCCAAAACTCAGGAGTTTGATCTGGACATCAAACCAACCAAATTCATATGGGGAAAGGGTCTTTTCCAGTTGATTGCCAACAATGTTCTAGGTGAAGCAAAAAGTGAAGAAAAAGCGGTCGAAGGCATGCCTGTGGTCCTCTTTGTTGCCACTATTGATGAGTGGTTTTCTGACATTGCTCATTTTCTGACATATGGTGAGTGTCCCGCTCATCTTTCTTTTAAAGAGAAATGGAATGTTAAATTGAAAGAAGTTGGGTATGTTATGTGGGACAATGGTCTTTACAAGAGAAACCTGGATGGGGCATTTCTTCATTGTGTTGACAAGGCACAACAAGAAAGACTCTTAGAATCTTTTCACAATCCAGCCTATGGGGGACATTTTTCTGCACCAGTGACAGCACACAAAATTCTATGAGCAAGGTATTATTGGCCCACGCTATTCCAAGATGTCTACAAATGGGTGCATAGATGCAAATTGTGTCAACCACTCATTGGAAAGCCTAAGCTGCTTGCTTTACTTCTCAAGCTGGTAGTGATCGAGGAACCATTTCAGTAGTGGGGTATTGACTTCATTGGGGTAGTCAACCCATCTTCAAGTGCCGGCATGATTATGTCCTCATGGCAACAGATTATTTTACTAAGTGGGTGGAGGCCATCCCAACCAAGCATGCTACATCTGAAGTGGTATGCAGCTTTCTCAAAGAAAATATCATCTCTAGATTTGGGGTCCCACTAAAGATCGTAACAGATAATGCGGCCTATTTTTTGTCACATGAAATTACTCAATTTTGTTTTTATTATGGGATCACCTTATCCCATAATTTAGATTATTTTTCTCAAGGAAATGGCCAAGCAGAATCGAGTAACAAGAACCTGGTCACTATTATAAGGAAGTTGGTGGATGACAATCAGAGAACGTGGCACAAAGCATTATATGATGCTTTATGGGCAGATAGAATAACACCCAAAAGGTCTATAGGTATGTCCCCTTTCCAACTTTTGTATGGATTGAATGCAAAAATTCCCATCACCCTTGAACTACCAACGCTCAGGTTAACAAAAGCAATCGAAGACTCAACCTTCGAAAGCTCAGTCAATAAAAGGATCATGTGTCTAAACGAGCTAAATGAGCATCAAACTATGGTAGTCGATCGGATTAAGGAATATCAAAACCAGGTGAAGGTCCTCTTTGATAAAAAAGCTAAAGTTCATAAATTCCAAGTTGGAGATTAAGTCTTGTTGTGTGACAAGAGGCGAGAACCAAAAGGGATGCATGGCAAATTCAACTTCCTGTGGAGAGGCCCGTTCACCATCTAACAACTCTATGGTGAGGCTAGCTTCTTGCTGGAGTACCAAGATGAAACACCATTTGCACTACCTCACAGTGGACAGCATCTGAAGCTGTTCAATCTTTGAGGCTTGATGAAGTTCTTTTGAATATATGTATAGTTTCTACTTTTTGTCTATTTTTTATTCATTTTTTGCTTGACTCCGTAGCCCAATGGCTTGGATGAAGGCACTTAGAGACTGGTTTCTACTCCCACTAATCATTTGATTAATGGAAGTTCCCCAACAAGAGCCAACTGTTGTTTCCAAAATTGGATTCGCCCATTTTTGTGAACAACCCCCTACAAAACTTGTCCATTTCATCTTGTCTCTCTAAGTTTGGTCATGAGACGAGTTTTGAATTCATTCTCGTATTTGCCTTGAAACATGAAAGTGGTTACGATCTCGTTGTGACCAAGGTTTCCCTCCCCCAGACTGTCTCCTTCCAAAGTCTTTTCTTTTGTTTTCATGTAAAGGCGGCAAATTTTGTTGCCTCTACATTTTCTTTATTTTTATGCAAGGGCAGAAAATTTTGCTACCCCTACACTTTTGCCTACAAGGGCAACAAATTTTGCTGACCCTGCACTCGAATGAACCGGAACATGCAAGGGCGGCAAATTTTGCCACCCAAGCATGCCTTGATTTCTATGCGCAGCATATATTACCGCACGCTGCGGGTTGTTGGGGTTGATTTTCACCCCATTTAAACCAATTTGAGCCTCATTTCTTCTCATTACTTCTTCCTCTCCTCCTACTTTCTACGTCTGGGTCATTTGACGAGCGATTGGAAGCGCATTTTAATGGATTCAAGCTTGTGGTGCATGCGGTTTTTCAGGTAGATCTTGCTTTTTACATTTATTTTTGTTTTTCTTCCTTTATTTCTTTATCTTTTGTTGTTTTGAGAGTTTTTCCTTGCTGGGGACGGTGGGAAAAGCTGTCCCTCCATTCCGCATGGGTTTTTATTCTCAAAGCCCACAAGGGTGGCCATTTTTGCCGCCCATGCTTTAGCCCCCAAGCCATGCTTACTACAGGGGCGGCAATTTTTGCCGCCCCTCCATGTTTCTAACCCATCATTATAGGGGCGGTCAAATTCACCACCTGTGCTTTCTACTTTGCTTTCCCTACAAGGGTGGCAAAATTTGCTGCCCCTGCAGGTATTCCCTGTAAGGGTGGTGAAATTTGTTGCCCCTATAGGTATTCCTTGCAAGGGTGGTGATTTTCACTGCCCTTACTTCTTCCTCCTCCAACCTGCACAGGCGGCAAAATTCACCGCCCATACAAGCCGTCTTTGCATGGGCGGTAATTTTTGCTGCCTTTGCATTCTTTTATTCCAACCTACAGGGGCAACAAAATTTGCCGCTCATGCAAATCTCCCTCAAATTTTTTTAACTCTCGAGAATTTTTTGCATTACCTTTTTCTTCCCCTTTCTTCCTCATTTTTCAGACCTTCTTCCACCTGGCCTTTTTAAGTGACCTCCAGTAACCAAGATCACTTAAATTACATCTTCCCATCTCATCCACTTTCCTCTAATTTCATAATCATGTCTGCAGTACCTTCAGAGAGCTCTTGTTCATCAATACCAGTCTAACCAAGACTTGCTCCCATGTCTAAAGTGTCTCTAAAAAAGGTGAAGATAATGAAATACAAATATCAGGGTGTCTTCCCACTCACTTCGGTCTCCTCAAATGTCGATGACATCCGAGACACTGAGATTGGCCATGTGGACATGGCCAAATTCTTGGCACAAATAAAAGTGACGAATCTAAGCACCGGGATGAAGAGGATCATCGAAAGTAACATCCACCTGGTGATCGCCTTCCTAGTAGCAGCACATCACACTGAGTTCATTCTCCAATGTGCTCACTTTTACAATAAAGAGACTAGGTCAGTCTCAGATGCTAGCAGCAACATGGTGATTCGGCTCGATCCTAAATTCATCGATAAAGTTTTCATGTGCCCTTCAGCCATCGAAGTAACCAAGATTGACTTCGTGAATGCCCAGAAGGAATACGACAAAGATACTGAGAGGGCAAAGAAGGTGATGAACTACAAGTGGTTGAAGGCCCCTAGGATCAACCTCTCCAGATGGCCATAGAACTTTCTGAGGGGTGATTTCATCGAGGAAGTTGGTGATTTGATCACCCTTCTCAGCAGAGTATGGGGCCTCCCATCTTCTTCACAATTTTATGAATGGATTTATCCATTCATCAAGATCATCCTCTAGGGAAAATAGGTCATCTTTTGGAGAGAGCATATCAACAATGCTCTCCATGAACAACTATCCAAGGTGTAGACCTCTTACAAGTTCTACATGACTTCATACCTTGTGTACATAGTTACCGCCATGTGAGCTTTTCTGGGCTTAACCACAGAGGGAGATAGAAAGATGACCCTAGTATATTCATATTACCCTCAGCTAACTCGGTAAGGTTTGACCCACCACTTCAAAAGGGTAAATGATGCCTTTTTTGCCATATATCTATGCCTCTTTGACCCTCAGCTTGAGCAAAAGAGAGTATCAGATGAGGCCTGGATAGTGGTAAATGATTATGGCTATATGTTCCTTCAATTCTCCACATTTTTCTATCTTTAGGTCAACTTTTACCAAGGCTACCCCTACATGCTCCCCAAGTTCCCTTCAGATAAGTTAGTACTAATGGAACTTTGTCAACAACTGATTGTCGTGCATACTAGACAGATGGAGCTAAAGAAACCAGGTTTCAAGTTTCCAATCAAGATTGGTAGGTACTCCATTGCAACAGCAGCCAAAGCCAAGGTCATGGAAATTGAAATGCAAATGGTCACTCTAAGACCATTCAAGAGACAAGAAAAATTTGACTACAGGGGAGTCAAGGACAAGATCAAAAGGAAAACTCAGTTCCATGAACCAATGATTGAGGATATCTAGGTCGACCTACAGACGGCTGATGAAATCAAGAAAATGGACTTTTGCAGGCTGACCCTAGAGCAGATCGAATATCTAGGACTTGCAGAGATCCCCTCTGGCCTGATCGATGATAAAAATGTTATCAATAGCAGATACCTGGCAAGGAAGGTCACTGGTTCCCCTCTTCCTCCAACACAGTGGTCTCAGAAGGAGCAGACTTCTTTGAGAAAGAGATTCAAACCAATATTAGATAACACCAATGATTGGTTAGCAGCCAAAGGGATCATCTTAAAAGAATTTGTCACGAGATCCGAGGCTAAATACCAAGCAAAGTTGAAGAGAAAGGCTGAAAATAGAACCAAAAACAAAGATGATGTACCTTATCCTTCTAGGCCTCACAAGCTTAGAATCATCGTTGTATCTAAGAAATCTAAGACTATAGAAGAGCCTGAAGTGGCAATAAAAGGAATCGAGGAATAGAGTCCTCAAACACAGGTAGCCCAGCTCATGGAGACAAATGATCAACCAAAAGGGCAACTAGGCACTAGACCTCCACTCTCACCAGAAGAAGTGTAGCCACTCAAGAGCATCTCTCCTTCTCCTCCTCAGTCTCCCGTAGTACCCTCTTCTCCTATCTCTCTGATCAGTGTTCCCTTTTCTAGAGCCACCTCTCCTTTCAGAGTCGTATTCGGTGATCCTTAGGGCACTTCAGGAGGTTTTCCTCGCTCTTCTGGGTTCATCCCTAGTTTATCATCTCCTTTCTTTAACTTGACAACAACCCCTACACTAGAGCCAAAATCAGTGGTTGGTAAAGTTTCGCCGGTCACTCCAACTACAACTACTGTCACCACCAGCAGTGTAGAAGCTACCGCAATAACACCAACAGAGGGAACCATTATCATAGTAGGTACTTCTCTCCTGCCTTGGATGACAGCTTTTACCTCTAAAATAAATAAGATGGCCATCTCCCCAGATGAATTTGACTTTAGCAAAATAGTGCTGGTGAAAGCTAAAGCTCCTAAGAGGCTAAGAATCCTCTCAAAACTGGTCGAGAAAAAAGGGTAGAAATTTTTGGAGATGGCCAAGCCTCCACAAGACGTAACTCTTGAGGGTTTCAAGATGAGCAGCTATTCCATCTCTCATGTTGAACTTGGCAAAGTCACTCACGAAGGTGTGAAAAGTGATCTTCAGGCTGCTATGGACATCATGGTCTAGAAATTCGATCAAGAGAAGGAGATAAAGGATTATTACAAGGCCAAAATAGAGCAGCTAATGGTAGTAATAAGAAGGTTTACTCTTCTTCTTAAAGTAGCAACTCCAGAGGCCTTCTCCATGGATGACTCAGTCATTCAAAAAGCAGAAAAGATTTATTTGAAGGGAAAAGTCCTGGAGGACTATATTGAAAGGATGCATACTCAGGGAGTTTCTTTGCTTTCAAAAGTTATAGAAAGGATAGGTAAGATGAGAAAGTTAAGAGCAGAGGTAGATGACTTTGTCTCCCTTATCTCTCAAGAGATCGATAGCTTAGAAAAGGCCCTTAGCAAATGGAAGGAGATGAAGGATCTAAAGAAAAGCACCTTGATATCTATCGGTGTTATCTCCAGTAAGGACTCCTATGTTGAAATCAAGGAGTCACTAATCTTTAGGATTCAGGTACTCAAAGATCTAATTGATGATCTCAAAGCTTTCAAGGAGGCTAGTGAGAAGAGTGACCTAAGCCTGCTGAATAACTAGAAGAGTTGCCATGCAACTTGAACTCTAAAGACAATCAGTTCCTTCCGAAAGAAGAAATGATTCAGAGCTTCAAACAGATGATTTAGAGAGATTTTGAAGAAAAATCCTTCTCAATGTCTTCTGTGGATAGTATTCTAGATGCTCAGTTAACTTTGGAGAATCTAAAATCCAAGTTAACTGGCCACGCTAAAGCCATCATAGCATTGAAGGATGCATTGATCAAAGCCAGAATTGTCTCCAAGAACATAGTTGCACTAGACAACATAAGAATTCAGGCATCCATCACTATGTTTGATGCACATATGAAGAAATTTGGATGCAAGAACTGAATCTCTCCCCTTCTTTCTCCTTCTCTCCTTATGCACTTCTATTTTGTGAAAAGTGCATGCAATTTTGAAAAATGTAATTACATGTAAATATTTCATAAAAATATCTCAAAGTCAAAGATGAGTCATCTTTGACCGAGATATTTTTGTATTTTATTATTTTTTGGTTTTTGAGGATTTTCTCCCTATATATAGTGGAGACCTCATTTTGTAAATAATCTTGGAAAAATTAATAGCAAACACTCTACTGAAATTGAAGCAACTTTTGAGACTTTGTGCTCAAATTTGTAAATCATATTTTGTTGAATGAATGAGAAGCAGGTTATTTCAGACTTTGTGCTAAGATTGTCTGTGTTATTTAGGAAACGGTTCTTATGTCCTTTTTCCTAGTAATATCTTATTTATCTAATTTAATAAGCAAAGTGGGTGTGCTTATATTATCTAAGAGCATTTCTAAAGGTAGAGGATAGACTTTGAGCTTATTTTATCTTTTAGATTCAGTTATCTTTTGTAGTTTCAGGCGGAGACTTTGTGCTTTATTTTATTCTATGATTACGTTTGTTTTGAATCGGTGAAAGAAGCTACAGAAGACTTTGTGGTTACGTGAGTGTTCTTGTGGACTTTGTTACCTTAGGTGATCTCCTACTTTCTGTTTGATACCATTCCTGAAAGAAGAGGAGTGTTGTTAGCTATAGACCAAGATATCCTACTTTCATTCTTTGTACATTACCTCTGAAAAAAGAGAGGTAGATGCTGTTATACCACCCCATGTGTTATTTTTTGCTTAATTATATATATGCATATAATGTGTGAATATTTATAGGGAACCTCCCCTTGATGAGAGGAGAGATTTACTTCGTAAAAATCTGGTAAACCCATACTTTTCATGGTGTAAATCTCCCTATGCTATGGTTGATATACCCATTTTGTCATCAGTTAGTTGATGACAAAATATTCACCCAACACTAACAACTAACATTCATAATTTACAATAACTATCCATAACCAAAACTAGCTTATCAAAGTATAGATCTCACCAAATCCTATTTTACCAACATTAAACCAACTCAACCTATCCAAACTATTTAATAGTCTCAAACTAGCTTAATTTATCCCAAAAATTTCCTAATTGCAAAACCAATTTTTTTTTCTTACATATAATTACAAACCACATAAATTTCCTTGCTTTCATATAATTTGAAATCAAAAGCTAGCATCACACTTATCAAAATAATCAAATCACATATTCCAAGTACCATTTTACCAAAAACATACACATCCTCAACATCAATACCAAATCAATTACTTCTAATCAATAAACTAAGCTAAAATAATAATTTATATCAAATCCATAACACAATACGCATGAATCAAAACCAAAAACTAGTATCTATATATATAGTAAATTTTTCAAAACATATACATCATATAAAATATAATCACTCATAAATGGGCATCAAGCCCTCACTCTTAGTCTCACTCTCTCCTCCAATACTAGTCCCATAGTCTAGCCTCACACTTTATATCCCCATACCTCCTCGAGTTCCCAAATGCCTTATATAATGAATATCTCATCCCAACAACTAACCATGCTCTTCATGCATTTTGCATACCACTTTTTGAAATTTGTGTACTCATCCATGATCCTCATACTCACTGATCTGTAATTAGGTGGAGATATCCTATGCCTATCTTGCTTAGCCCTCAGCTCATCTCTCTCTCCCATTGCCTTAACATACATAGTTGTAGATATAACAACCCTATCAAACAAATGAGCATAAATGCCAATTGTAACTATCACTTTCTCTATAAAACCCTCCTCCATGTCATCATCAGAAACATTTTATATGAGCTCTCATAGTGTAGACTCAATGATAGTCTCCCAAAACCCATCATCTTTACTTCTTACCCTAGCCTTTGCTTTATACTAAGCACCTTCCACTCCACCTACACACAAAAGTACAACATTACATTAAACATACATTTTCAAAACAGGCAAAAACATGCACAAACTTAAACAATAATTCAAATATAATCAATGCTTACCTCCCATCATCTAGATCAAAGTAGGCTCCTCATACTCAGGGGCATCCCCTCCACTAAAAGGATATAATAGAGCCTATTTATGCCTCATCCACCATGTGGTATATGCCTCTATGTATTCAACATCATCTACATCAATAATATCTATACCTACATCTTGCACATCCAAAGGTAATGGTGCCAAACTTAGCCTCAGTAGGTCTCCCATGAGCCCCTACCCTCACTGGTGCCCATGCACTCCTCAACCACACCCATGTTTTTAGGGACATATCTTGTGGTAACCCAAAATATATAGTCATGCACTCATAATAAAATCACTCATAAACTCTAACCCAATGGTTATGTAGCCAACAACTTACCCTCATATACCACAACTGCACTCCATCCTCGGGCCACCCAAGGAATCCTCTATAGGGCCTATATATGATGTCATGAGCCACCAACCTATCTAAAACTCATCTATAGTTATCAATTCTAGGAGATTGAATAGCCAACATACTCATCCACCACTCCTCATATGGCTATGGGGGTGCCCACCTCTCCTTTGACAATCTTATTAGCTGCACAATCGCTTTATGCTTGTAAGCCCAACAATGTAATAAATTAGTTACACTCACACTACCACTAAATGCCTCTTAAGTAATCTGATAAAGATTCATATATAAGTGGGTAAGCATTGTCCTACCCCATGAGAACATAATTCCATACACCTCTATACTATGTAGATCCTATGCATCCTATATAAAATTGACACCCCTCTTCCATCTACAACAACATGACCAACTACTTCTGTAGGCATAGAACACTCGACTACACAATAAATAACAATAATACATCACAATCACTACCTCTCCTATGTATGCTTGAGGGAACACCAAAAAAATATAGGGATGCATAATTAATAACATCTACACCCATGTCATCCTATAATGTCACTTAATGCCCACTAAATGGTAAGTTCAGAATATGGTACACATCTTCTAAAATAATCATAATATCCCCAGTAGGAAGCCAAAAACTAAATGTATCTACATTTCACCTCTCACATAAGGTGGTAATCAAATACCTATCCCACTACATAGGACCTAGGTCACACACATGACCCAACCCTATTGTATCCATCACAACCCTTTCATCAGCTGATAAAGGCAACAACCATAGTGTCTCCATAACTTGACCTCTACTAAACTCCCTCATCCATACCTCACCCTATAAAAACACCATAAAATAGCATATACATTAGTTAACCATGCCAAATCAATAACCAAACATAAACATAGAAATTAAACTAAGTAATAACTCAAAAAATTTAGCTTCCAAGGTAACAACATTGCGTACAAGACAATAGAAATGGCTAGGAGTGTTGTAACCTAGACAGTAGTGTTGGAGCCTAGACAACAGTGCTAGAGGAGGGACATGAGCACTAGAACTAGCTAAAAATTTCCTAATCTACTTAAAACACATCAAAAACATGCTTCAAATAGGCAAAAATCACACATTTTAGCTACTTACCAGAGTAACTTCCCCATCAGTCTCCACCTACACTATTAACTACTCAAACTAGGTCACGGTAGGTGCTTGTCTTCTCAAAATATATCCTGATCTAGAGCTCAAAATCTTAACCTAGGTAATGCACAAATGAATTGAGAATCAATCCAATTCTCCTATATATCAAATAACTTTTTCATTCAAAGCATAATACCATTTTTCTATAACTTCAACCATAGCTCCATTTTACAATCCATTTTGTTCCAAAAAATCATAAAAATGATACCTTCAACATCACATGAGCCCTGATCTCTTACTACATCATCTTCTTACCATGGCACACACATATTTATACCAATTTTTTACCTAGACATATAATTTGATCATAACCAATCAATGACTTATTCAACTATCAAACAATTTGGCCTAAACAATCAATAGCTCATTCAACTTTAAAAATAACTCAATATAATCAATCAAACAACTTCCCAATCAATTCAAACTATACCAACATCACTTCTATCATTATGCCATGAATCATCACTTTTGACTCAGCCTCCTCTATCACAAATCTCATCCCTCTCCCCAAAAGGGGGGCACCTTTCCTACTATTCCTATTCTTACTCTTACCCAACATACCCATCCATTTTCATAAGTGGATACACCATGGTTATTACACCTTTAATATTTAAATTATCAAATTTAGCTTAGATTGATCAAAATATACAATGATTCAGACTACATGGGTCACTCAACATGGTTTTACACTTGCAGCATTCAGATTATCAAATTTATCTCATATCATTTGAAATATATAGCGATGCAGATTACATGGTTCATTTAGCATTACTCAAGACATTTAGAGGAACATACCTTTAGTTTCTAGATACAAAAATTAGTTAGATATATAGTGGTTCAAATTGTATGGATTCATAGTGACTTTGATATAGATTTAGATCATATACCAAATTTGGGGGCATGTACATAATACACATCTCATACATACAACTTCATACAACATGACACAGTTATAGGATCAGATAATAGATTATAGGCATAGTGTAGAGCACACTATTTTTATCTACAATTTTACACATGGGACATAGTACAATAGCTCATATCATATGTGGTTATATATATTTCTAGACTATACATACACATAAGTCACATACCAAATTTGGGGACATCATCATATTCTTCATCATCCAAGATTATATAGATTGGAATGGCAAATACATTCCATTCTCTTCTTACACATTTACTAGAGTTTCATATTACACCCAGTTGTACCTAGGATGTCACCAAGTTGGACCATATGCTCATCTACAACAGTTGGTCCATAACATTACCCAGACCCATAATATACAAAATTTGTGTGAAACAAAGGATAGACATTGGTTTTAAACCTCTAAGAACTTCTTAGTTCTAGTTCAAGTTATTCAGAGTGGGGTCATGATATATTTTTATCTTCATAGCATACATATTCTATACACATTTCATATTACATGATTTTATGTGGGACAAAGGGTAGACATTAGTTTTGGGCTTTCGAGCATTTCTCATTCCAGTCATATTCAACACAGGGACAAACATTTACTTCCTTCTCCATTTTATACAAATTCCACTTTTAGATTTAGTATAGGGGGTAGCTATTTTAGGCGTTTCCTTCTTTATCTCAAACAAGCCTCTCACATAGGTATGCCACAATATCTCTCCTTCTTCACTCAAACTATCCTCATATGCACACTCAGACCTCTTAACATATCCTTAAATTGTAAGAGAAATATACTGACATTAGGAACATGACCTACAGATCATATATATATATATATATATATATATATATATATATATATAGACACACACACACACACCCACACACACAGATATATATATATATATATATATAAATAGATGTATATATATATATATATATATATATAAATAGATGTATATATATATATACATACATATATACATGTATATCTATATATATGTTTATACACACACACACACACACACACACACACACACACACACACACACACACACACACACACACACACACACACACACACACACATATAGTCAATAAACTATTCTTCTCATTAACTCAACCAACATGCGCACTACCTATTCTTTGTTTCACAACACACATATCCACCTTGTACAAGTCTCTCTAAAATCATGCATACAAGTGTAGAAACCAACACATTTGGTTTCACTATATATAGAGCATCCATGAATTAACAAGACCACAATCTTTCCTTATTAGCCACAATACATGCCTTCACCTTAAGGCATCTCACATGGGTCACACTTGAGTAAAATCCATTTTCAAATAGGCCTAAGTCACTTTTAGGTCATATAGAGACCCATTCAACACTTTGACACTTCTCCAAGAAAACTAAGAACATAGGAACACCTTTACAACTCATGAACCCATGACACATGATCTATAGGTCTTTCTTAAGTGTTCATATCCATCACAATACCCTTCTTCTTAAGCACAAAATACTTAAACAATATTTTTTACACATAATCATTATGAGCAAACACATAGTCACCTTCTAAACCATTTTTCATACTGCATACAAATGTTTAAACCTTTATAATGCAATAGATAATCCTTATGTATTTTAAAACACTCCCCAATATCCAATTCACCATGAAACATCGAAACAACATATACATAAGCTCAAACATCCTTCTCGGGTCACTTGCATAACATGCACAAAATAATAGTCAACTTTAAAGCTCAATATCTTTGTTTTTACACACTTTCAAATCTTCAAATAAAGTTCATTAGATGTGAGATGTAGTACTCTTCATATTTTCTTTTAACAACATGACTAAATTCATCTTGGATCAAAAGTTGTAGCTAAAATACACAAATTAGTTTTTCCCTTTGTTAAAATTCAAATATTTAAATGTCAATAGTCATAGTTCAACTTTGACACTAAGCTTACATCTCATGTCCTCATTGATCAGATAAAATACACACCATTGATCTTGTCCTAACTTTAATTCATATGTGCCAATGCTTAAATTTTAAACCTCAGTCACTTTGACCTCATCTTGTGTAATCTTGTAATGTTGACTCCACATGCTCCATTGATCTCTTCAAGATTGTCTTCACGTTATAAATTCTAGACAACTATCACTTTGACCTATTGACTTTAATACACACCATTTATCTCTATCTTTATGATCTCCCACTCACTATTGATCCTTGGAAAAAGCATGATATTTATCTCTACTCAACATTAAACATCATGCACCTATCCTCATCTTGTTACTTCCAGACTTCTTGGATTAAACATGCTTCATCAATCTTATTAAAAATTTAACATGTGAAAATTTGATAAAGTATGGGAACCTTACTTATCTACATGGAAGACCAACTTTACATAGTCATATCTTTTACTACGCTTGGATGCATGATCTGTAATTTGGACCATGTGATATCCTTACATAGGAGAATCCAACCATATAACAATCTACTCCTAGAACCTTCATGTGTGAGATACATAATTCCATTAAAATTCCTTCTCAAAATCTTTTCTCATAAATCTAGCTATGTCCAAAAAACTACTTGGGAGGCTAACTTTGCACTTTCATAAATTTTGTTGTGCTTTAGTGCATGACTTGAAATCTAGCAAAAATAAACTAGGCTCAAAATTAAATAAACCCATATGATCACCTTCTCCTAAGACATCCACACGTGTGATATGTAAATTCATTGATATTCTTACTTAGCTCTTCTTGCCACATTTTAAATTTGGTTAAGTATGGGAAAACACTATCAAAATGCCTGGGAGCCCAACTTTGTACCCACATATCTTTGACTATGCTTAGGATCATGACCTAGGATTTAGATCATAGAAAATAGGTACTAATATTATCACAACCATATGAATAACTCATCCTAACTCATCCACATGTGGCAATGGTAACATCAATGAACTGCCTACTTAGATTTTATAGCACTAGACCCAAACTATCTAGATGAAAACTATGGACTACCAAATGAATTCCACTTATGCACATAATCTCTCAAAGCATAGATAAAAACTTAAGTACCTCTTTCACATGATCCAATCGCCATACTCATCCTTTATCATCTCTAATTAAGCCAAAATTGAAGATCAACCAAGCCTCTTTTAAGCACACTAGGAGAAGCACATTGCACACTTTGTCATTGTTACTTAGGCTATCAAAGAACTTCATCCACTCACAAGGACACCTCTATGACATCATTAAAAACTCTCCAATAATCCCCCCCTTTATCATTGATATCAAAAAACATCATATATAAAAATATACATTGTAGGGACCTCTTGCACATGCTCCAATCACCATACTCATCCATAAACATCTCTAATTAAGCCAAAACTAAAGATCAACTAACCCTCCTTTAATCACACTAGGACAAGCACATTGTACACTTTGTCATTATTAATTAAGATATCAAAGCACTTCATCCACTCACAAGGACACCTCCATGACATCACTAACAACTCTCCAACAATCTCACCCTCTGTCATTAATGTCAACAAACATCATATATAGCATTATATAACTCACCTTCTCTCTCTTCAAGTACTCCCATAACATGAAATTTCTCCCCCTTTAACACAATGACAAAGTGGGCACCAACTTATCTTTAGGAATTATAAAGACCATAAATAGGCAAGGACCATCTTATAAAGATGATACAAATTCCCCGTTACCTTGAGCCTACTTCTACTTGTCTTGACAACTTCCTCTTGCTCTATATCAACACATTTTTCAAATAAACACTATAACCAATGAATAAATAACACATAGAACACTAAAATATGATGTAACTTACCAAGAAACATTTGAGAGAGACTTCCCCTAAAATTTATGAACAATTGCACCACTTGAGCATCTTCAAATCTCCATACACCATGAGGAACCAACATATAAGATTTACTAGCCTTATGTTTTAAGTTACCATAAGGAGCATCAATAGAAATTCATGCCAATTACTAAAAAAAAGGCTCTCAATAAACTTCAAATCTCTCCATGAAACAAACGTACCTTGCTCTTTTGGATTAACTGAGCGAAAAACACTCTTCTTCACACTAGGCTTGTCTTAGACTCCTTGTAGTCCTATATGAAACTTGAATATCCCACACTTTTTATTAGATACATTTTCAAGACCTAAAACTTCATATATATATATATATATATATATATATATATATATATATATATATAACTCTCATATTCCCCCTCAAGGACTAATTTTCAATAACTAGTTCATCTTTTGCAAGATACTTCCTTCACAAACCAACTATCCAATTAGGCCTTCAACTTGACAAAATTTTGAATAAATTGAGAACCAAAAACCTCCAAATCTATGTGAAATTTTATTTTAAAACCCATTTGGCCCATTCCACATATTAAGAATCCTCAAATCTTAACTCATAAGGCAGACCACTTTTCTAGTAGATCCCAAAACCCTAAAATCTTAAAACAAACAAAGTCGACACATCACCTTCCAATCAACATCCACCTCTAAAACTTCTTGTACACCTAGAGACAACCATTACACCATTTAGAACCTTTACTTCTCATAACCCATTTTAGGACCTACAAGCTCTTAAGTACAAACTAGGAAACATGATAGCTAACAAAAATATCCAAATTATACCTTTAGATAACAAAACCACCTAGACCATGATAAAATAAGGTTAACAAAACTTTCTATGCAAAAATATCATCTTGATAAATCATGAATCCTCCTTTGCCATATGTGAACCTTCAATCTTACCCTATAGACTACTCCATATATAGTTATCAACATCATGACATCACCTCAACATATTTTCCACCTACACATACCTATTCTAATTGAGAATACTCCACTCTAGTCTTCTAAAACCATATCAAGAACACCATAACAAAAATTTCTTCTCCACTAAAAGGAGAATCTTAAGAATCATAGATAGATACATTTTTTGCACCATAATGCTCTAAAATAAAGTGAAGCTAGGAGTGGCCCACATCTCCTCAGTAACAATTGCAATCCTCTTATAGTTATAAGACTTCTTGTTTGTGTTCTTGTTCTTCTTCTTAGTCTAAACTATGAAAACTATTTCTTCTTCTATATCACTCTCCTTTTCTTTAAAGATAAAGTTGATAACATGTGGATTAATTATGGAATCTTGACATACCTTTTCATTTGAAGCATCAGCCTTGCAGCTTGGAACCTCATCACTAGGTACAAATAATTGACATTCTTTGCATTATGCTTTCTCAAAAATAATAGGATGTTTACTTGGATCCATACACATCTTAGGACTAGCCTCAACTAGTACCTTGGTCTTCTCCTTGAGCTTGGTCTCTTTATTCACAACATGAGTAGTCAATGAGAGCTCTCGGCACTCTTCAACATCTATAGCATTCTCCACCATAGCAAACAAATTACTTGGACCTAAAAACTCATCATAATTCCTAATTACTACCTTTGGTATCAATGAGTTCACTTGCCTTCTATCTTGAACTTTAAGATCTTGATAAAACCTATTTTTTCTTTTAGGCCTTTGTTTGTAGAATCTAGCAATGTGACCTCTTTATTCACAGTTGTAGCAAACCATACTCCTTGATGAAAAAGCAGCTTATCTTACCTTAAATGGATAATGTTTTACAAAGTGTCCTATATAATTATAGTTAAAGCACTCAACCTTGATCACACCTTTTGACTGATGACCCCCATCACAATTCTATCTAAATTCATTCTTAACAGGTCTTCTATATTCTCTAGCTCTATGCCCAAATTGATTACAAGTATAGTAGTAACCATTGAAATTTACATACCTCATGGAATTTGGTTATTTGATCTGATTTGTGTTCAATTTATTTTTACCATAATTCCTTATTTGATTATTTGTCTTCAAAGTTTTATTGTCCTTGTTCACATTAGTCTTCATCTTTTCTTGAGTTGTAGTCTCTGGTTCTTTTTTGTATCCAAGACTAGTTCTATCACTTTCATGCTTTTGATCATTCAAAATATTGTCTAGATCACTTGAGGTCTTTTCAAATATCAAAAATGACATTACCTTATGAGATACCTTCTCTAACTCAAATTTTAATGTCTCATTTTCAATTACATACCTTGCACATTCATCTTATTTATATTTTAGGCTTGTAGATAGAATTTTCAATTCACAACTTAGATACTTAACCATGTCTTCATGTTCCTTGGCATCTTCATCCATTCTTAACTCAAACACACTTAATTTCTCCTCAAATTCCATGAGTTTAGATTTCATATTCTTATTTATTTTCTTATCCATCTTTAGTTCTTCATGAGCATTAGTCAATGTAGTCTCATAGTCCATCTCCTCTTCATCATCATTTGAATCACTCCAAGTAGACTCTCTTTGCTATGAAAAACTTCCTTCCTTAGCCATGAAAAGGGATCTATCTTCAACATGACCATCATCTTCATGATCATACTCTGAGTCATTATCTTCACTCTCATTTGATGAGCTACAATCTTCTTTGGTGTAGAGATTCTTTTTATCCTTGAAGTACTTCTTCTTGTTATCAAACCTTTTAAGTCCCTTCTTGATTTTATCAGACCTAAAATATCTCTTGCCATCATCATGACCTTAATCATACTCTTCATCATCATACTTATTATACTTATGAGGTCACTTATTATCAAAATTTCCTATCTCACCATAATTGAAGCATTTAAGGGGTATCTTACCTTTATGCTTTCCTGAACCTGTTCTTAGTTTCCTTGAAATCAAAGCAATTATTTCATCCTCATCTATATCAGGAATGTCATCCTCCTTGAGTTTATTACCTTATAACTTCTTCTTTGTCTTCATTTCAATATTGAAATATGCTTCCTTATTTAGTGGTATATTATCATTCTTCCTCATCTCATAGGTAGTAAGGGTGCCATGCAATTGATCCATCTTCAACTGAGTAAGGTCATGAATCTCTTGTATAGTAAATACTTTCATATCAAACTTGGGGGATAGATACCTTCATAACTTTTGAATAACATTATCCTCTTCAAGGTTTTCTCTAATACCTTTGATGATGTTCACAATCTCATCAACTCTCTACAAAAAAGATGCCACAAAATATTCTTCATTCATCTTGAGACTTTCAAATCACCTTTTGTGAGTTTGTAACTTATCAAGCTTGACATTTGAATATCCTTCATAAATGATCTAAATTTTTTCCCATATCTCTTTATCATAATTGTAATGGATAACCTTGGTAAACTCAGTTTATGTAATACCACAGGTGATGACATTCATTTCCTTGGAATTGTTCTCAAATAACTTCTTGTCTATAGTACTAGATAGAAGTATAGTAGGAGAAACATATCCATCTGTAATAGATTTCCAAACATCAAACCATAGAGACATAATGTATGTCCTCATCCTTGCACTCTAAAATGCATAATTGGATCCATTGAACATTAGTGATTTCTTAGTAGAGAAACATCCTTGATGACTACCCATATTATACCTTATATCACCTTTAGGATATTAAGCCTTTACCAAATGACCTACTCTAATACCAATTTTTAGAGGTATAGTCACTGAGAGGAGGTGAATCAGTGAGCCTAGATATTTTAATTTCAATTATAGTCCTTTAAAGTATTAAATAATCAACATATATCAACTTGATCAAGAAGCATTAATAAGAGAGCTCATACATTCAATGCATACACATGATCAAACACATAACAATAGTTCCTATTGGAAATCATCATAGGGAATAAAATTCACTCTCAATCCTAAAACATAAATGGACTATTATCCTATAATAAATTACAAACAAGAGACTAATCAACTCCTTTAGACTAACAAACTACCCCTAAGGAAGACCGAGTCCTTTAGACCCTTCTTTGAACACCTCCACATTAGAAATTATGTATTCAACACCTGATTATAGATATATATTTATCTAACCAATGCACAAACACACTCTCTCTCTCTCTCTCTCTCTCTCTCTCTCTCTATAACAAGCCTCTCACATATGCATGCCATAATCTCTCTCCTTTACTTGAACTATCCTCATATGCACACTTGGACCTCTTTACATATCCTCAAATTGAAATATCACTATCCTGACATTAGGAACATGACCTAAAAGAGATACATATAGTCAAAAAATTGTTATATTCATTAACTCAACCAACAGGCACACTACCTATCCTTCATTTCATAGCACACACATCCACCTTGCACAAGTCTCTCTAAAATCTCACATCCAAGTCTAGAAACTAACACATTTGGTTTCACTCTATATAGAGAGAATCTATGAATTTACAAGACAAAAATATTTATTTATCTACCATAATACATGTCTTCACCCTTAAGGCATCTCACATGGGTCACACTTAGCATAATCCATTTTCAAATAGGCCTAAGTCACTTTTAGGTCCTATGGAGACCCATTCAACTCTTTGACACTTATCAAAGCAAACTAAGAACATAAGAACAATTTTAAAACTCATTAACCCATTTCATAGGATCTATAGGTCCTCCTTAAGTGTTCATATCCATCAAATTACCGTTCTACTTAAGCACAAAATACTTAAATAATATTTTGTGCACATAGTCATTATGACTGAACATATAGGCACCTTCTAAACCATTATTCATACTAAATATAAATTTTCAAGCCTTTATAATGCACCAATATCATCCTTATGAATTATAAAACACTCTCCAATATCTAATTCACCATGAAACATCAAAACAACATCTACATAATCTTAAACATCCTTCTTGGGTCACTTGCAGAACATGCAAGAAAACATAGTCAAATTTAGAGCTCAATATATTTGTATATACACACTTCCAAATGTTAAAATAAGGTTCATTATATGTGACAAGGATTCCTCTTCATATTTTATTTTTACATCATGAGTAAATTCATCATGGATCAAATGTTATAGCCAAAATACATAGACTAGTTTTTCCCTTTGTTAAAATTCAAATATTTAAATGTTAATGGTCATAGTTAAACTTTGAAAACTAAGCTCACATCTCGTGTCCTCACTAATTAGATAAAATACACACCATTTATCTTTTCTAAACTTTAATTCATAGGTACCAATGCTCAAAAGTTAAACCTTAGTCACTTTGACCTCATATCATGCAATTTTGTATTGTTGACTCCATGCACTCTGTCAATCTCTTCAATATTGCCCTCACTTTAGCAATGATAAAAATATATCACTTTGACCTCTTTAATTTAATATTTATCATTTATCTCTATCTATATGATCTCTCACTCACCATCGATCCTTAGAAGAAGCTTGATCTTTATCTTTACTCAACATTAAATATCATGCACCTATCCTCATCTCATTATTTCTTGACTTCTTAGAACAAGCATGCCCCATAAATCTTGATCTAACTTTAACATCTGAAAATTTGACTAAGTATAGTAACCTTACTTATCTTCTTGGAAGACCAACTTTGTACCATCATATCTTTTGTGGCATTTAGATGCATGATCTATAATTTAGACCATATGATCTCCTTATATAGTAAAATCCAACCATATAACAATTTGGTATTGAAACCTTCCCATATACAAGATATAACACTATTAAAATTCTTTCTCAAAATCTTCTATCACAAAGCCAGCTATGCCAAAAACTACCTAGGAGGCTAACTTTGCATTGTATAACTTTTGTTGCACTTCAGTGCATGACCTAAATTAGTGCAAATAAACTAGGATCAAAACTAAACAAACCCATATGATCACTTTCTCCTAAAATTTCTCTATGTTTGAGATATAAATTCATAAATATGATTACTTGACTCTTCTTTCCATATTGCAAATTTGGATAAGTATGGGAAAACACATTCAAAATGCCTGAGAGCCCAACTTTGCACCCATATATCTTTGACTATGCTTAGGTGCATGACCTAGGATCTAACACATAATAGCTAGGGACTAATGTGATCACAACCATATAACCAACTCCCTATGACTCATCCACATGTATCAATGGTGATGTCAGTAAACTGCCCACTTAGATTTTTTGCCACTAGACCCAAACTATCTAGATGAAAAATATGGACTGCCAAATGAATTCCACTTATGCACACAATATCTTAAAACATAGATAAAATATTATAGAACTCTTTCACATTATCCAATGACTATAATTATCCTTGAACATCTCTTAATATCCAAAACTAAAGATCAACCAATCCTCCTTTAAGCACACTAGGACAAGCACATTGCACACTTCATCATTGTTATGTACGCTATCAAATCACTTCATCCACTCATAAGGACACCTCCATGGCATCACTAAAAAATATCCAAAACATGATAATCTAATAAATTTTCCACCAACTAAGATCCAAATTTGGGAATCTCTTTATCCATTCTCAATGTAGGGGTTAGATCTCATATGCAAACTACCTAGATCATAGGGTGGGCATGTCTTTATCATCATGACTACCAAATATTTTACCAAATGGCTCAAAGTCATGCCTCTAATTAATGTCAATAGAAACACCATTTATAAATTCATCCTCAATCAAATCATTTATCTTTTTGGAGTTCCCCATACTATCATTTTTGATAATGGCATCAATTTTTAAAATAAAGAAATGAAAGAGCCTTGTGATAAATTAAAAATGTTTCATAAATTTTCTAGACCCTACCATCCATAATGAAATCATGAATTTGAGACCACAAACAAAATTATTAATAAAATTATCCAAAATACAATCCTTAAAACTCACACAGATTGATATATTCATTTATATCCCACTCTTTGGTCATATCACACTAGCATATTCATCGCTACTAGGGCAACACCATCCTCACTAGTCTATATTTTCAAATCTATCCTCCCATTAAAATTTGAGATTCACTCTCTCAGTATATCTCTTCATAGTATCATACCTGATGAAGAGTTACATGAATCTTTCCTTCATGTTACTGATATTTTTGATGAACACCATTTATATGTTCTATAACACAATCACTAATACAAGGCTCATATCACCAAATAACATGACAAAAGGGTTAAAGATCACAATTTCAATGTGTTTTTGATCTCATCCTTAAATTAGATTATATCCATGATAAATAAGTTAAAATCACCCAAAAAAGGTGGGTCCCTTATTTAGTAAAATACATACTTAATCCTAGCACCTATTGCCTCTAAATTAATGAAGGCCATATTTTCAAAGAGCCCACCAATACACAATTGAAAAAATATATACATTTGTTAGATATTTATCTTCTTATCATTCTATATATACTATCCTACTAACACTTTCTATAGGATTTCTACATAGGTCTCCCTCTACAACATTATCCTCTTTCCACAAATCTTAGTTCCTTCTTTTATTCCTTTGGTTTCTTTTTCTCATGAGTTGCATTGTAAAACTATGGATATGACCCAATCTTCTTCATGAATTCCTTTCATTAACTTATTATTTTCCAATGATTTTTTTACCCTCTTGGGTTTCTCTTTTGTGAGTTTCAATGTAAGAACATGGATAGGACTAGGCCTTCCTCACAAATACCATTTTTATCATATTTATTTTTTCCATGCTTTGATCACCCTCTTGGATTTCTCTTTTATGAGTTAAAGTGTAAGACCCTGGATAGGACCAGGATCTACTTATAAAATCACCATCTTTAATTAATTCAATATTCATTTTATATAATGCCAAGCAATGGTTAAATTTTTATGATCCCTTGTTCTTATCTTTAGTTTTTGATTCTTTTATAAGTAAACCTTGCATAATAAACTATGTTAGCATGTTTCCCTACACTATCGTTCATTATTGTGATAAGGAATCATGCTTACCTATCATCATATCCCTTTTTCACCTTTGTCACATTTTTTATGATTTGAAGTAATTAAAATTATTTCATGTTTCATCCTTCTTGATTTCATTTCATTTTGGATAAATCAAGGTCGAATTAAAGATAGCACTTTTATTTCACCTATATTAACAAGACTCTTAGACACCATGCTCTCTAAGTTCTCTTTCTTAGAAACTAAGTCCAAAGTTTTTAAATGATAGTCTATTACAACCCTAAATTTTGATACTTTAAATGATTATTTAAATATTATTACCCCATTTATATCTAAATTCAACACTAATTTTATCTAGCTAGTATAATGCTTATGGATTTGGTTATGATGGCATTTCAACTATAAGTTGATGGACATGTTATGTTTTAATTTGTTGCACTAGATGATATATGAACTAGTTGATGTAATTAATTTTTTATTGTAGTTATGTATCTATTATTTATTCATCATTCAAGTGCTACTAATATATACTTAGTGGTTATAGGTACTTGATATGAGCTAGGTTGGATGATGATGTCAGAATTTCAACCCGGTTAAATTATGTGAAACTAATTCCAACCTAAAGGGTTTTGTTATATGGTAAATATGGGGTCTTTTTATTTAAATTTGTTTGAGTATTATATAGCTGAGTTAACAAATTTATGTGCAATTAAATGTGGTAAGGGGTCTTATTTTTGCTTATATATTTATATTCTTATGAATTATTTTCTTATAGTGATCTTGTAGTAGAATGTGAGATAAATACTCTATTTGGATGATTTTTCCTTATGTATTTTAAAAACATGAGTTGGTTTGCAAGAGGTTATCAGGTGAATCCCTAGTAAAATTTTCCTAAAAACCTACAATAGTATGTCAACTAGTACATAAATCATTTATTAAGGGTTATTTGAAATCTTTAAGTTGTTTACCCTTGATATTGGATTTAAAGATCATTATAAGGTCATGCAACCTCATTATGATCCCAAAAAATCATTATATCAATTTTCCTTAACTTTTAAATTGATTTACAGACTTCAAATTATTGTTTTAAATCATTATTTATTAATATCAAGAAACAATGGTATGGCTAGAAGTCATGGTTGAAATGTGTTGTCTAGTTGTGTGTGTTGATTATTTTTGAACTATCAGGTTTATTATGGACTATTGCATTGTGTTGGTTATACTTTTACATGATGTAATGTTGTCATTTATTGTGGCATTAAATATTTTTTTGAATCATGTTATTATTAGAATAATTATCTCTTAAGTTAACTTAAATAGATGGGTTATAGCTATGGATTTATCTACATGGAATGTAGATTGGTATCTAGGATGTCCAAAGGTTAGGGCTACGCTTGGAGGATTTTCAATCATGGTAACAACAAACATTATGGACCTAGATTTAGTTCATAAATCCATTTCTATTACCTTAAAATCAGCCTATAGTGGATTATACCCACTTTTAATTCATAGTAATTATGTTCACTTGATTATTTTTGTCTTATATTTGGATGATGTACTTATTAATCACTTTACTTTTTTATATATCTATTGTTGTGTTGAGTCATCCAATGGCTTGGGAATTGCAACTTGCTCTAGATCCCTTACTAACCTTGATTTCCAAACTTGCCATCAACTGATGGATAGGGTGGTAAGGGCCACTGATGGTTGGGTTAATAGGGCTAGTTGGGAGGGTTTGTTTTTCATGATGTATGATGCTCACACACCTAGATGACCCTATGGATAGGCATAAAAAACTCGATAACATTTTGGTATAAGTTATTCATATGTTCTATAGAATTAAATATGTTTATGTTACATGTTGTATCTATAATGAGCGTAGTTGTAAACTAGTTACATTATTGATATTAATTCAGTTTTACATTTTAGTCATTATATGATAATCATTACCTTTTTATAATAGTTGATGGCATAAGTGGAGTAAAATGGCTGAACTTAATTTTATATCTTTTGAATTCAATCACTTGTTATATTCTCCAAGTTTCTACCTTGGATATTTTAGATGATAATGAATATTATATTATACATCTAGTACATCATGTTGCTAACATTACTATGTTAATGAAATTTATATCTAATCTTATTCATGATTAGAGTAGTATTTAGTCTCTTAAGTAATTATATATATAATATGTATAGTCTCTTGGCATGAGCATTATATTCTTGATAGCGTTAAGTCTTACTTTTGAATATATTTCACTTGTCATATGATGTTTTATCATGCATAAGTATGTTTTTATTACCTTGATAGAACTGAAGATAATTCTAAATTATATCTAAGTCAAGGTCTATTTATTACTTGTCATAATTTATATTAATTCTTGGAATGAGTTACCCACCCTGTAGAGTGTTGGGTACATTCTTGGAAATAAATTCTAATTGGTTTATAATGAAAGATATTAATTGTGATTGGTTTATGTTACTAAATAAATTTTGTTAGTATCTTATCCTCTTGTGATTAATGATTAAAGTGGATAAGGTTGCTTTTCTTAGTTTTACTTGACTCATTTATATTGGCTGGAAATAAGTATAATCTACTGTGTTATGTTACTTGAAGTCATGCTCAACCATCTTATTTATTATAGATACTTCTATGGAATTGTATTTGGGTTTCACTTATTCAGTGAATGGGTGGGAAATTCTTATTTTAGTGAGATTATTGTGGTTAACATGAATGTTATATACTCAGCTTATGTGAGAAGTCTTATGATGAACATGTTCTTACCTTAATTGCTAATGTTGTAATTTGTATCACTCATTTAAGTATGTTCATTCTTATGACTGATGTTACCTTGAAGTTAGTTTATCATTGGAATGGAATTCTTGAATGGAAAGAACTAGTTGCTTTAAGATTCTTGATAATTTTAATGATCATATGCATCACTAAAAATTAACTCAATGATATAATACTGAAGGCATTTATTGGTCCATGGCTAGAAATTAAATGGGAAATAAGTGAGTTAATATGGGATAAGTATTACTCTACCTTAAATACAATGGATTTGTTGAATAATTAATGATAGAAAAGTATACACTTGGATGAAATACATTTATATTATATTAATTCCCTCTTATTATTAATTATATATGCATTGACTATTTGTCAACATCGTATCTTTTATATAAATCCAACTATGGTCTACCCACTATATCCTATCTGGTAAATATGGAGCTGATCATAATTCATATCATTACTCATTATTTAGATAGCATCATTCATGTTTAATAAATTAAACAATGTGAAATTATATAGGTATGGAATTGTCATATTAACTCTAGCCTTAGGGAGTAAGCCTAATTAGTTATATTTCAATTTATTAATGGGTGACATGTGAGCTTTAAATAAAATAGGCAATGGTGCAATGACTTTGAGCCAAAGAAGAAGCTAATAACCTCACCTGGTAGCACCTGATGAGTTTCCTATGATACTTCAGTATTCACTTTTTTTATGATTGTACTTTCTTATAGGCATTAATAAATTATGTTGTGTGCTTATGAATCTTGTATAAATCTACATGTGTTTTAATCAACTTGCTAGTTTCAACCCTTATAATTAGAATGTTAAAAAATATACCTGATACTCATAATATCATCAGACCTTGTTATCATTATGTAGATATATTATAACTGAATGGCAACATAGGGTGCGCAAATTTGTCTTTTTTGATTTAATTAAAAGCTAACCATTTAACCATCCTTGAGAAAAATCAAAACCTATTGAGGGGAGTGTGACACCTATTGAGAGTTAAGGACCTATAAATGGTCCTATGCAAAATACTTTATGCTGCATATGGTTTTTGGGACTTATCCATGTACTTGTATACTAATACACCCCAAACCCCATAGTTTATCCTTTAAGCAACTTGCTTCCCCATATCATCTTTTGTAAGTAATTACCCCTAGCTAATTATCTTAAATCACGTCCTTCAATTCTATTTATGCATACATGAGTACAATAAATGATCATAACTTATTTTAGTGAGGTATTGAATCCAACATGTAATCCCAAAACTTACTCTGATAATTTAATTCCAAAAAAAAATTGGTGTTGTTTCATCTGGTATTAGAGTAGTGCTTTGCTCTAAGGAACTTTAGAAATGAATGTTTCAAGTCTAAAATATTTTGAGTTACTATTTTTTAACTTCTTAGGATGGTTAGGATGAGGTTGAGTGGTGGAAACATCCAAAATAACTGATATAATGTTAATCTAGTTAGAGGTAGAGGTTGAGGTTGAATTAAGGGTCATGGTGCCCATAACCCCATTCAGAATCAAGAGGAACTACCCATAAACAATACTGATAGTGACAATGAGGTTTTGAATGTTGATGTTGTTAGTAGAAACCCCACTGACAAGCATGAGGAAATCTTTAGTGGAATCTTGATGACCTTAAATACTCTATAAGGAAAGATTGATACTCAAGAACAAATGTTGAATAACCTTAAAGGTGTAATCCAAGAGATGCCTTTGATTTTGGTTGACCCAATCATTAAAGAATTGAAGTAACTTCCACCACCCACCTTTTTTGGTGATGAAGTAGCTAATTCATAGTTGGTTCACCTTTAGAAATAATTTAACCTACATAACATGCCATCAAATGTGAATCAAGGGTGGTAACTTATAATTTGGGTGGACCCATAACCTTATGGTGAAAACACCTATGTGTTATAAAGGGATACCAACCAATGGATATGACTTGGATAGTCTTTAAAATATAGTTTTGGAAAAGGTATTTGAATGCCAACTACAAGAAGTAGAAAATAAGTAATTTGTAGCTGCTAAAATAGGAAAACATTATTGTTGTTGAATATGAAAACAAATTCTTAAATATGTTACATCATGTGAATTACATACATGACAAAGAAACAAAGATCACCAATTTTAAGCTTGGGCTTAAAGAGATATTGATGCATGACATCAATATGATAAACTTGAGGACCTTGGTATCTATCATTGAATCAACTTACTTGGATGAAGAGAAAGAAAAGTCTCATTAGAAGGTGAAGCATGATTTCAAATTGAGCAAGCTACAATCTAAGACCAAAAATCTCTCTCCATTGTCTAATAACTTAAAAAATTAGAACAAAATCATAGATTTACTAGAAATAACAAGAATTTTAACAAGTTTTCCAACCAGTCTAGAAACATTAAGTCATAATGTTCATCCAAATCAGGTTCTTTCACTAAGTAGAAACCCCTAAATAATCAATGTAGACCAGCCATAGGTGCAAATAATGTTTTAGTAGCTCTGTTTAGGTTTATTGTATGCTAATAATATGGTGATGACCACTACAAAAAGTATTTCTCCAAGCTAAAATTGGGCCAATCAACAAACCATAGGGTGTACATAGCTGTAGGCAATCATAATGCTAATCTACAAGCTATCATGATAGAAACTAGAGGTATTATTAATGGGTTTCATAAATCTATTCTAATTGATTTAGGTGTAACCAACATTTTATATCTCCTAATACTATAAAACAATGTAAAATTGAACTTATAATGATAAAATAAGGTTGGGAGGTTGAGTTTAATACTGGAAATATGGTACGTATTCTTGAATGCATAGAAAAAGCTAAAATTTATCTTGTTATCTTTAAAACTAAGGTCAATATATTTATAGCACCTTCGGGGTCATATGATCTCATTCTTAGAATGGATTGGATGTATATGTACCAAGCCACACATGATTGTGTTGGTAAAAGAGCACAGTGCATTGATGATATTGGAAGAGTTGTATAAATGTAAGGTATTCAAAGACTTGAAAAATGAAGGACACTTTTAGCTTTGTAGCTAAAAAGGACTATTAGAAAGAGCTACAAAATTTGCATAGTCCAACTACAAGAGTTACCTAAAGACAAAGAACTAATTCACCTAAATTTTTCTATCCTAAATGAGTTTATAGATGTTTTTATCAAAAAGCTGCCTAGATTCCCACCTAAGCACAAATTTGACATTGCAATTGATATTATGCTAGGATCTACCCTTGAATCTAAGGATCCATACCACATGAATGTGGCTGACTTGAAATATTTAAAGGTATAATTGCAAGAAACTTTGGATAGTAGATGCATCTAACCAAGTGTGTCTCATTGGGGTGCTCTAATTGTCTTTATCAAAAATAAAGATAGAATTTTAAGGTTATGCATTGATTATCACCTACTTAATAAGGTAACAATCAAAAATTGATATCCCTTACCAAAGATAGATGATTTATTTCATCAAATGAAGGGTGAAATAGTCTTCTTAAATATTGATTTAAGATCAGGCTATCATTAGCTAAGGATCAAAGAAGAAGACATTCATAAAATAGCCTTTCAAACTCAATATGGGCATTATGAATTCATGTACAGCTATTTGAGCTAACTAATGCTATGGCATCATTTATGAACCTTAAGAATAGAGTGTTCCAATTTTTTTGGATAAATTTGTGTTGGAATTCGTTGATGATATTCTTATCTATTCTAAAAATAAAGTTGAACATGATCAACACCTTTGCCTGGTATTATAAAGACTAAGACAACATAAGTTGTATAAAAAACTCTCAAAATGTGCTTTTGATGAATCTTAAATTCACTAATTTGGCTAGATCATTTTAAAATATGGTATTGGTATAGACTCAATAAAGATAAAATCCATTTAGGATTGCCTTGATTTAACTAATGTGCATAAAGTGTGTAACTTCATGGGCTTAGCTAGTTATAACTAGTGGTTTGTGGAATTTTTTTCAGTGTAGCCTATCTTATCACTTTTTTACATCACAAAGGAAAGAATTTTTTATAGATGCCTCAATGTGAAGAGCTTTTCGTAAATTTGAAAGTGTTTTTAACAAAAACACCTATACTTATTATCTTTGACCCAAATGGTAATTTTGAGGTGTGGGATGATGCTTCTAAGGAAGATTATGGAGGCATCTTGACTCAAGATGGTAAAGTCGTGGCTTATGAGTCACATAAGCTCAATGAACATGAGAATAACTATCATAAGCATGACATGGAGCTTGTTATCATTATCCATACTCTAAAATAATGGAAACATTTTTTTTGGGAAAACCTTTCAAGGTGAATTCTGATTACCATAGCTCGGAGCACTTTTTTTCACAAGATGATTTAAATGCACACTAGTAAAGATGGCTAGAAATTTTAAGTAACTTTGACATGGACATATCTTATGTTAAGATCAAATAAAATTGTGTTGCTAATGCACTCAATCGATGCACATACCTTGCTACCTTGTTTATACTATAAGTAAATTTTAAAAGTGGTGTGTTAAAATATTATCTTATTGATGAATTATAATATGAAGTAAGAGAAGATTTGGCTAACGAGCCTTTAGAAAAGAAATTTGATAACTTTTATTTTGAATAAGATGTCCTTGTAAGACTTAAAAATAGAATTTTTTTACCCAAGTCAGGTGATTTGTGAAATAATATGTTAGAATAAGTGCATACAACACCTCATTATGCTCATCTTAGTGTCACAAAATGGCACATGGGTTGAACAGACTTTATTTTTGGCCTGGTCTGAAGCATAATGTCATTGATTTTATGGTAATATGCTTAAAATGCTAGCATTTTAAGGATGTGTATTGCCACCCTAAAGTGTTATTGTACCCTCATAATATTCCAAGAGGAAAGTTGGTGATAATCTCACTTGATTTTATTATGGGGCTACTTGAATCATGCAACAAACATGAAACCATACTTATAGTGGTTAATAAGGCTACCAAAGTGGGCCACTTCATTACTATAAATCTAAAAGATGATGCTTCTATGTTTTTAGAATGATTCATAAAAGAAGTAGTTAGACTACATGGCATACCTAAAGTAATTATCTCAGACCAAGATAATATATTTAAATTAAGGTTTTACCAAAATTTAACCATAGAATTTGGAATGTAGTTAAATTTTAGTTCTTCCTACCACCCAAAAATGGATGGTCAAATAGAAAGACTCCATTAGGTGGTTGATAACATGATATGAATGTATGTCATGGACCAACAGATGAAATGGGAAGATTATCTCCATTTAGTTGAATTTTATTATAATAACTCCTATAATTTTATAATAAAAATGATACCTTTTGAATCTTTGTATGGGAAAAAATGAAGAACCATACTTGGATAAGATTGTTTGGAAAATAGAGATGTTGTTGACCCTGATATATTATTAGAATATGAAAAATAGATATAATTGATAATCCAAAATTTAAAAGTAGTATCTGATTGATAAAAGAGTTATACTGACTAGAAGAGAACTCCACATGAATATAGTGTGGGTGATAAAAAAATTTTGCATGTAAAACTATAGAAAAGTTTAATAAATTTTGTAAAAACTTCCAAGCTAGTTCCATGTTTTGTCAGGCCCTTTGACATTATGGATAATATTAGTCATATTTATTATCGACTCATCCTTCCTCCTTCTCTATCCATGATTCATGTTGTTTTATTAAGAAAATACATACCTGATCCCTCTCATGTTTTCAATTGGAAATACCTATATGTCATGAAAGAGGAAAGGATACAGCTAAAAATAATGAGAATCCTAGACCATTGTAACACTAAATTACAAAATATAGACATAAAACAAATTTTGGTTCAATGGGACCCGTTAAGTGAAAGAAATGTTACTTGGGAAGATACACATATTTTCAAGCAACATTATGCCTAGTTATTTGAATGGTCACTAGGATGGCTCCCAAGGGGAAGGATATTATGACCCTACATTTTGATACTTTAAATGACTATTTAAATATCATTATCCCATGTATAGTTGAATTTTTCATTACTTTTATCTAGCTAATATAATGCTAATGGATTTGCTTATGATGACATTTTGACTACAAGTTGATGGGCATGTTATGTTTTAATTTGTTGCACTATATGATATATGAACTAGTTGATGTATTTAATTTTTTATTATAGTTTTGTATTATATTATTTATTCATCATTCAGGTGCTATTGATATATACTCAATGGTTGAAATTACCCAATATGAGCTAGGTTGGATGATGATGTTGGTACTTGGGGAGGTGAAGTGTTTCTTGAGTAGTAGGATGAGTTCTGATAGGTATATGTATGCTTTAGTTTTGGTATCATGTCATTGGATAGTTATGTTATTTTATATTTATGTAGTTGTGTATTATATTTCTATGTCTTAGTCATATTGATGATTGGTCTATTGAGTGTTGATGTTGGTCAATTCTATTTACTTGTTAAACTACCTCGCTACCATCCCCTTTTATCTCCCACTCACAAACTCATCATGCACCCATGGCCTTCATTGAGCTAACCATTTAGCATGGTGACTTGGATATTAGGGTGGCCTCACCTAAACCCCTCCCCATGACCCCATTCAAATAGTTATGTTGTTATTTTTGGTTGTGTCTCAAACTTTAAGTTATTTGAAATTTATATTTTATTATTGTTTTGGATTTTTTGGACCTAAGCATTAATGACCATTGCATTAATGTTTTGGGGAATTTGGTGCCTTTGTAGGTGGTTGATGGCTTGTAAGGAGGATTTTCTCTCCTTTGCATCAAATGTAAAATTCAATGGGGTATGGGGGAGATGGATGGAAAGGAAAAAGGTAGACGGTGGTGTTTGAGAGGATGTGGGTGGGAAGAAGAGAGGGGGAGAATGGAGAAAAACTCACACAGGGGTTTTTTATTGTTTTTATTTTATGTTTATGGTCTTTTGAATTGCTCATAAGAGAAAATAAAGGTTTCTTATTGGCTTATTCTTATTTTTGACTATGTATACCAGGTAAAGGGAATGGTTTGCATTTTTTGGGATTTACTCTACACCTACAATTATTCAGGCAAATCATTCTTTTGAATGTTTGAATGCTGGTTACTTGTTTTCAAAAGAATTTATATATTAAAAGGTGGGTGTTACATATGCTACCATGAATTCATGAGACTTTATACTAGGTGTCTAACACCTAAATGTTTATAGTTATATCATTCTTTTGCATATAACTCACAAGTGTTATCTTGCCCTTATGTTTATTAAATAAAATTTGATATAAAATTGTCTAGGTGATTTTTATTTGGTTTGTGAGGATTTCATGAAATATTTGGGGTCTGTGTGTTTCCCTCCCTTTATATGAGACCTCTCTCTCTCTCTCTCTATGTTCAAATTACAACAATATAAACACAATAGGATACAATTGTCAATGCATAGTCCAAATGATGCATCTCATGTTCCTACCTCTACTTTGTCAAAAGAATGTCTCAATGAAAACTATTCTTCTCTTATTTGTCATATTACACATGAAAATCATGCATACACTCTATCCATGGATAACATAGATACACATGAAAATAGTGATCATTATAGACCTAGATTTAGTTCGTAAATCTATTTTTATGACCTTTGAATCAGCCTACAATAGATTATGCCCTCTTCCAATTCTTAGTAATGCCATTCAATTGGTTATTTTTATCTTGTCTTCAAATGATGTAATTGTTGATCACTTGCCTATTTTATACTTTTGTTGTTCCATTGAGTCATCCAATGGCTTGGGAACCTGAATTTATCTAAATCCCTTCTAAACCCCAGTTTTCAAACCTACCATCCAACTGATAGATGGGGTGGTAAGGGACATCAATGGTTGGGCTCATAGGGTTTGTTGAGAGGGTTTTTTTTTCATGATGATATGTTGCTCACACACCTAGGTAGCCCCATGGATAGGCATGACAAATTTGGTAACATTTTAGTATAATTTATTCATATATTATTTAGCATTAATTGTATTTATGTTCCACATTTTATGTATAATGAGCATGGTTGTAAATTAGTTACATTATTGATATTAATTCAGTTTTATAATTTAGTCACTATATGCTAATTATTACCTTTTGATAATGGTTTATGTTCTAAGTAGAGTGAAAGTGTTATCCTATGTTTAACATATGGTAAGAATCTAAACTTCATTTTATATCTTCTAAATTTAATGACTTGTTATATTCTCTAGGATTCTACCTTGGACATTTAGATGATAATGAATATTGTATTATCCATCTAGTACATCATGTTGCTAACATTAATATGTTAGTAAATTTATAGCTGATCTTGTTCATGACTAGAGTAGTATTTAGTCTCTCGAGTAATTATATATTGTCTTTATAGTCTCTTGTCATGAGGATTATATTATTGATAGTGTTAAGACTTACCTATGCATATATTTCACTTGCCATATGATGTTTTAGCATGCATAAATATGTTGGCCTAGATAGTTAAGATGCATGAATTTCCTCTTAGAAATGATATTCATTGATTATTTTATCTATCCTACTCCTGTTTGGCATATACTTATGTCTTTCTCGTACACGTTGCTTAATTATTGAAGTAGCATGAGTTTATATAGAAACCTTCTTTCTAGTTTTGATTTCAATTTTCATATGAAATAATAGAAACAAGGTACATATAACTTATTGTTGATCTAATATGAGATAAGCATTGTAATTAAGCATAATGTATGGAACCTTAATTGCATTCCTTAGTCCTTGTTCATCTACTCACAACTCGTACAACTTCATATGAGGTACATATATTTATTGCTAAATAATATATTATTGCTAGATTACATTTTATTAGTTTTCATTCTTTACTACCTTGTTTTAATTAAATATAATTATGAATTATATCTAAGTCAAGGGGTACCTAGTACTTGTCATAAGTTATATTAATTCCTAGAATTAGTTACCTGACCTGTAGAGTGTTCGGTAGATTTTTGGAAATATTATAATGAAAGATAGTAATGTGATTGACTTGTGTTACTAAATAAATTATGTTAGTATTTTATCCTCTTGTGATTAATTATTAAAGTGGATAACATTACTTTGCTTAGTTTCACTTGAATCATTTATATTGGTTGAAAATGAATAGAATCTATTGTGTTACCTTACCTTAAGGCATGTTCAACCATATTATATTGTTATAGATACTTGTGCACAATTGTATTTGGGTTTCACTTATTTAGTGAATGGATGGGAAATTATTATTTTAGTGATATACGTGCTTTTAGTATGAATGTTATATACTCAACTTATGTGAGAAGTCTTATGATGAACAAGTTCTTAGCTTACTTTCTCATGTTGTAATTTTTATCACTCATATAAGTATGTTCATTATTATGATTGATGTTACCTTGAAGTGGAATGGAATTCCTATTTAGGGAATGATAAGAACTAGTTTATTTAAGGTTCTTGATAATTTTAATGAGCATATGTATGGCTGGAAATTAACTCAATGATATAATACTGAAGGCATTTGTTGGCCCATGGATGGAAATTACATGGTAAATAAGTGAGTTAATATGGGTTGAGTATTAATCTACCCTAAATACAATGGATTTTTTGAATAATTAATAATAGGAAAGTATACGCATGAATAAAATACATTTTTTGTTATATTAACTCCTTATTAATTATATATGAATTGACTATTTATCAATATGATATCTTTTGTATAAATCCAACTATGAGCTAACCACTATATCCTATCTAGTAAATATGGAGTTGATCATAAGTCATATCATTATTCATTATTCAAATAGTGGCATTCATGTTTAATAAATTGAACAATGTGAGATTATATGGGTATGGAACTATCATAGTCACTATGGCCTTAGGGAGTAAGCCTAATTAGTTATATTTCAATTTATTAATAGGTGATGTGTGAGATTTAATAAATTATGAAATGTTTCAATAATATTGATACAAATATGAAGCTAATAACCTCATATGGTAGCACCCAATCAGTTGCCTATAATACTTCAGCTTTCACTCTTTTCCATGATTTTACTCTCTTGTAGGCATTAATAAATTATGTTGTGTGCTTATGAATATCATATAACTTTACATGTGTTTTAATTAACTTGATGGTTTATAACCTTATTATTAACATCTTAAAAAATATACCTGATACTCATAATAGCATCAAAACTTATTCTCATTTCATAGATCTATTAAAACTGAACAATAATATAAGGTGTGTAAAGTTGTATTTTTTGGTTTGGTCAAGAGATAACCATTTAACCATCCTTGAGAAGAAACAAAACCTACTAAGGGGAGTGAGATACATATTGAGAGTTAAGGACCTATAAATTCTCTTATGTAAAATACCTTGTGCCATATAAGGTGCTCAGTACTTATCCTTGTACTAGTACACTGATACACCTTGAACCCAATAGTTTGTATTTTAGGCAACCTACTTGCCCATAGCATATTTTATAAGTAATTATCCCTAGATAATTATCTCAAATCACCTCTTTTGGTTGTATTTGTACCTACATGAGTACGCTAAATGAACATCACTTATTTTATAAAGTGAGGTATTAGGTCTAGCACACAATACCAGAATATACTCTGATAATGCAATTCAAAAAAAGAAATTGGAGATGTTTCATAGTCATTTATAGCACCCATATTTGGTTCTCTAAATTTGTATGGAGGAGGAATATAAAAATCCATCAAAAGTGAAAATCTAAATCATTTGAAACAATAGGCAATAATCAAAAGGCAACATACAAAGTTAAAAGTCAAAATCACACCAAAAGACATAATTAACAACACATCTCTTATCTCCAATTGAATTTCAAACTCCATAGTTGGACTCATGATAGAGCTAAGGTCCATTGGGGTGTAATAAGATAGTAGATTGGGATAAGAGAACTCTAAATAATATATGGTGCTACCTAATTTCTCATACAAGTACCCAATATTTTTAGCAGACCAACGACTCTATAAGGGGTCCTGAGGAATGGGAACATATTGTGGGAAGGTAGGTTCATTTTAGTTTTCATGCATATAGACTTCATGGGATGATATCCATACTTCATCTGATGACCTAAGGTTTGTGTGGCTAGGATAAGTTCTTCATATTCCTTAATGTTGAAAGTCTTCTTATTTTGACAAACCTAATTTAAGTGTCTTGACTTTGATCAAGACTTATCTACTTTGATTTTTCCTTCATTTACCCTCCACACATTTCATTTTCCCCCTTAACAGGCAAGTGTGATTCTAAATCTTTTTTCCCACTTCTATTTTTAATCTTCTTCAATCTTAAAACATGCTAGTAGTAATTTGTTTCAGTTTTATCTATCCTTAGAATAAAACAACATGATTGAGTGACTATGGATTACTCTTTTTATACTATTGCTTTACATTTTTGGAATTCCCTTGATTTATTTTACCATTGTCCATTATTTTACTTCCTTTTTTTAGGACACCTATGTTGGTTTCTACCTTTTTAGTAATTTTTCCATTGTTGATTGAGTTTGGCTTGTTACTTCTCACTCACGAATGTTATTTTCCATTTCATGCACTTTTTCCAATGATGATTGAGTAAGGATTGTACTTACTCACTCAACAATGTTATTTTACCATTTTCTTGTCCATCTTTGTTTAAATAAGGATTATATTGATTTACCATTGATGTTTGATTATAATTTTGACTTGATCCTTGGTTTGACTTACTTGATTTTACTTTCTTACTTTAGGTTTTATTTTTTGAGTTTTTTAGTCATTTAGTAGCCTTGGCTTTTTTGTTACCCAATTTATTCCAAAATTTTGACTTGGTCATTTAGTTGTAACTTAGCACTTGTCACCCCAACTTAAAAAATTTCCAAGTATGTCTTACCTACATCACATTATTTATCTTGGCTTTCTTGTGTTTGGTTGTTTTTTGCTCTTTAGGTTTACATCCTTGGGTTTGTCCAAAGCAGTCTCTACACCCTCCATGATCAAAACTATAAACACATCAGACAACCATCCATCAATAAAGGTAAGTCAAAGTATGCATAGATTAATTTTATTTTCAATTACTTCCTTTCTAAACATTTAATTTTAGCTATTTTATATTTTAAAATACTGTAATTTATTCAACTTTAACGTGTGGTTATGTTATTTTCTTAAAGTACCATCTCCTATTTCACCTGAGTGACATGTGATGAGCTTAGAGTGGGGCATATGTATACACATAATATTTTAAAACTTTATCAATTATTTATACTTTCTCTCTTTTAGGAACCCATCAAGTCTTAATATCTATAAGTGCACACCTTAAAGGGTGCACCTAGAAAGGGGTGGGTAGACCATTGGTGATTCACAAGATTATTTTCCCCTATACCTCCACTTACTACCAATCTAACTATACAATATGTACTTTCTTAAGCCTTATCTCTTCTCTTACACACTCCTATAAAAATTTACAACATTAATTAGCCAAATCCTAAGCCTAAAACCCTTTTTTACATTTTACATTACATTGTTGGTGTCATTGACCCTATATTCAAATTGATAAAACACATTAAAGGTCTAGGTCAGCCCTTAGCCAACCTAGCCAAGACCTAATTTATTTTTATCAATAATGATACATAGTCAATTAGGTCATCCTATCGAATAAATTTTTGAAAAGGTTTAGGATTAGATTCAACTATATATACACATTCATTTCATAATTTCTTAGAGAGATAATAGAGTTAATTATTCATGTGTGATTCTTTACAATCTGCTCTTCTACCATTATAATTGAAGAGTTATAGCTTAGGGTTTATACTTGGAAAATAATCTTGTCTTATGGAAAAGTCTTAGATGCTTTGGCCTTTCTTAGTTATCCTTAGAAACCATAACAACCTCTTATGAAGCACCTTTGGCCAAGGGAGAGATTGAGTCTCAATGAGTTCATCTTCAAGGTAAGTATCTCTAACTTTACTCTAATATTTTATTAGATCAAAGTAACATAAGTAATGAATTTTAAATATATTTCACTCTCCATGCATCAGGGTTTTACCTATACATATCTTAATTAGGATTCTCTTATACATGTTTAATTTTTATCTTTGTTACCCTGATTTTGTGCCACAAGCTTTGGTGAGCACTAGATAAGATTTTTACTTTCCTTGTCATTTAGTTAGTGGATATGAAAACATAGGACCTAGCAAGGGTTATTGAATGGTGTTTCTTGACTAGAGGCTTTGGAACCCTCTATAGTGATGTTATTGTGGTAAGATATCCCTTGGATATGTCTAGTGGGATATCTTCATCATGACCTCAAATATCTAATGTATCAATAATCAAAAGCGTAAGTAGAATTTATCTTTTCTGAGCTAAGATTGATTAATAGATCAGTTGTATTTCCCTTTATATATAGAATCCATTTTTTTATCATATAACCATGAGATTACAAAATTCCCTCTATGGGTTATATTATACAAACCCCCTGGTTATGGGAATCCCAATTTTGATTCAGTAGTTTATGGTTAAGGTTAGTGATGTTATTAAAATAGACAAGGATTTTAATAGTTTTTAGTAGAGATTGGGGAGGGTGTGCATAATGGTTTGATTTATCAAATCTAATAATCTGTTCCACTAAAATTTTGTAATATTATGGTGTTTTGGCCTAGTCTCTCATTTTTAAAGTTCTATATTTTTTATGCTTTCAAAGCATTCATATTGGGCATAATTTCATTCAATGCATTTTAAAAAGTGTTTCAGTTATAAAAATTGGTCTAGGAAGATGACACATAGGATAGTGATTTTTTAAAGATTAATTTTGGGCTTTTTTCAAATTATCTCCCCCCAATTATATATTTTTAGAAGCTTCCTCAACAAGGACAGAGTCTTGCTAACTACTCATCCTTACTAATGGTTCAACCTCTAGCACTAAGGATTATGTTATTTCTACAATATTAAGGGGCATAAGATGTTGAGGATTTATAATAATCACATGATGTAGGAATTCCAACAAAAGAGGAATAACCCTTAGTCTCTTAATATATTATCATCATCTCTCTAACAGAAATAATGATCAAAATAGCCTATGGATCTACAACTAAACACCAATGAAGGAAAACTAAATCAAAGAGTTTGTGCTTATTGGTGAGGCTCTCAATGAACTAAAAAATCTCCCCTTACTTTAAATAATATGAGGAAGCTTTTAGATCCTAGGTGTTAATGAGTGTTACTCTCATTTGGTCTCTAGATGGTCATTAATGCATCTTAAAATTTTATGAATTGATGTTTTGTAATTTTTAAAAATATGTTTCTATGTTTTTTTTCTAGATGTGGGCATATTGAGAAAGATAATTATAGACATATTTATTTAAATTTATATTTTTTGGGTGAGGGATCCTATAGATTCTCTCTCCCTCTAGTCAAAATCTTATACTTGTGTGTGTGCATGTGTACATGCATGCATATATGTATATATTTGTATATTTATATTATATGTACATGTACATGCACATGTATATGTACATGTATATGTATATGTATATGTATATTTATATGTATATGCATATGCATATGTATATGTATACGTATATGTATATGAATGTGTATTTGTATATGTATGTGTATATGTTTATGTTTATGTATATGTATATGATTTTTATGTATATTTTGTATTAAAAACATGAATTGTGTTAGGATGAGTTTATCTATTACATATGTTTTCATATTGAATATTTGACTTTACAATGGCATATATAACACTTTTTGGGTGATAATATATCATTGAAGGCAATCAAATATTAAAATTACAAACATATGTGTTGTTTACATTCTTGATATTATTGGCATGTCAAATACTATAAGAATATAGTTATATTAACCATCCATGCTTAGAGTATATTACTATTCTAAAAGTATTATGGAACTAATTCATAGGTAATTTTGGAACCTAAAATTACCTACATAGTAACTTTTTTACATTGAAAAAATTTACAAAATATTGTGTGACCCGTAGGTCATATAGTCAACAACATAAAACCAAATAAGAGCTTAACTAAGGTAATCGATAATGAAAATTCACCAGTGAAAATCCCCAAAAAATATCACCAAGCTACATTACATCCACAACATCACATCATAAAAATATAAATGCAATATATGTATGTATGTATGTATATATTTATGTATGTATGTATATAAAGCCATTACTCAAGTCCCTTAGAATTATCTTGTGTAATATTAATAAGTCCCTTATAAATGTGTCATTCAAAGAATCATGAATGTCCACCTCATTAGAATGTTTAGCAACATAATTATTCTATTCTACTAATACACCATGTTCCAATATTTGTTCCACTACTTGAAATAGCTATTTCACATGTTTTTTACCAATTCCTTAATCTAAAATTCAACATCATTTCTCTAAGAAATTACCCTAATATTCTCTAAATTTACCCCTAGGACAAAACCTTTGCCAAATATTTATCATTTTTAATCTCATCCTCATTAGCATTGGTGAGTATTTCAATAGCATTCATATATTCCTATATACTTTCCATTTGAGTAATAGTACCAAGAATATCATTTATAATTTTAATTTATAAAGAAACTTTGAGAGATTAATTATTGGTTGGCACATTAACCAATTCAATACTAAGGGTCTTCTTGGGAAATGTCCCATGTGTTTTATGTTCCAACCTAAAAATTGTAGTTTTGATTAATATGGTCCCATCCATTCATCACCACATCTTCTTTTGGATCTTTATCAATAAATTATATCCCATTGCGTATTCTACCCACCTTGGAAAAGTTAACATCTTATTTTAAGGACATAAAGTTTACTTGGATGCTTTTTTAGTCCAAAATCTTTATCATATCTTCTCTAGGAACCTGAATCTATACATTAACCTACACAATAATAAACTAATGAATTTTGAGCTAGAGTTAGTAACCCCCTATGTATGCCTTGTAAAATATCATAATTTATTGCTTTCCAAATGTACCACAACACTTTAGTAGACATGAAATACCATAGTTCAAGCATAACTATATGCAAACTTTTATCAAAACTTATAATTTGAAAAATAACACTAAACCAAGAAATATCATTCTAAGCAATAAAAATTTAAATGGCTAAGATTTTAGACCAAACAAATTTAAAAAAATGATAACAATAAAAAATAGTTTTAATGGTTTCAAGACCACTACACAAAAAACAAAAATTACTCTCAATGCCTATTTTACCCATAATATCCCCATAACGAACTTACCAAGAATGAGAATCCATATAAAACATTATTTATTTAGTTCAACACATGATGATGAAAAAATAGAAAAATTATCTTTTCAAATTCTAAGAGGATCACAAAAATTCTATTTTTTTTGAGACTACAAAAAACCCTCAGGGAAAATACCAACCTCTCATAAATCTATTTATCCATGACCTCAAATAAAGGATGGTCTCTTAACCACCTAACATTATCCCAAATTCTCCTTCATCATCCATTAAAATATTAACAAAGGAGATTTCAAGGGCATTCTAAATAATAATATAAGTTTGGGGATAAAATTGTGGGAGAATTTAAATTTCTTTAATCTCCTCCCACTCTAACCACTTCCCCCTCTATATAAATATTTAAATGTCCTTATACATTTTTTATACCACTAGAGAGAAGAGAAATAACTAGTTAGAGTATGTGCATTATCATTTTACTTTAAGTTCCACCACAAATAATGAAAACCTTAGCATCTAGTGTAAAACTAGGAAAATATAGGTTTCCTCACAATAAAATGTTTAACTTGTGTCCAAAATTTCCAAATGATTAAAATATATTTTTTCCATGTGTACAAATAGTGAAATACCAAAAAAAACATGTCAATTTAATGCAACTCTCTCTAATCCCTTCAACCTTTAAGAAATATCATTTAAATATTATTTCTTACCAAAATGTTTCAAGGATCATTTCCATTAATGATCTCAAAATCCACTTCATAGCTAAGATAAATCCCTGCACTCTAAGGTTATTGATCCTAAGCCCACCCAAGGATACAGTAAAATAGAGGTCCCATTTAACAATGTGTCTCTTTCTACAACCTTTGCCATCAAATCATAGAAATTATCTTACAATTCTATGAAGATTTTAAATATGTGATATTTTGTTATAACCAACAAGGAATAGTAAATGGAAAAATAATACTAAACTTTATAACAAACTTATCCATGTCTTTGTAAAGAAAGGATGTGTCACTACCATTTTGACTATTTATAAAAAACTATGTCAAACACCCACTACCACATTACCTTGAAGGAGGGGGATAAAACAAAATGAATACAAAAATATCTAATTTTTTTATTAGCCACCCCCTCCCCATAAATAACATCCTAGGGAAGAGAACTAATCCCAAGGTTGCTTTGAGTAGCCAAGTAAAATGGATTTATAGGGACATATATTTTACCCTAAAGTAGAGCAGTAAACATCAATTATATGCACCAATTGTTTTATATTACTCTAATACAACTATGAAAAAAGAGATATATCATCATAAAAACAAACTTCAACCAATTCTTCTCTATTAGGTAAATCAATACTTCAAACAGGGGGAACTAAGTAAACATCCTTAACAAAGTAGTGTAGATATTTATCCATAATAAAAATAATGAAGGGGATAAATGGAAACCTTGTCTTACTGACCTATGGAGAATAAGAGAGTTCATGAGCTCCCCATTAATTTCTATCTAAGCTAAGGAATCTTGAAAAAATAGAGATATAAATCCCCCCAAAAAAACCCCAAGTTCTTCAAAATTAGGATAATGAATGGCCATTCAATTCTATCATATGCTTTATCAAATTCAAAAAGATCAATACATACTTGTACTAAATATTTATCCCATTTCATCCTTTCAAAGATTATTATAATATTATCCAATATATATCTAACCTTCCACAAAACATGTTTGTGTTTCATATAACTAGAGGGAGAATCCCATTAATTCTATTAGCAAAAAAGTTATCCATAATCTTATAGGAAACATTAAGTAAGGTAATAAGTCTCCAATTTTTTGAAAGGAATTTATCCCCATCCTTGGGAATTAATTTTATAATGACTTTATTAATTTTATCCCCTAAATTCCTAACCCATAACACTTATTGATATATAGATAAAATTTCCTCCAAGATCCATACCTTATTTTCTTTGTAGAACTCAGTTGAAAGCCCATCAACTCTAGGAGAATTTTCCAATTTCAGATTCTCAATGACCATACTCACCTCATCATGATATAGTTCCACATCTATTTTTAGAGTATATTCCCTTGGTACATTTTTATCTACACTTATCAACATGTTCAAAGACACCTTCAGACATAAAAAGATCCTAATATAAATAAAATAAGGATCTCCTAACCTCATTATGATTATTAGAGATATCTTCTCCAATATTAATAGCTCCTACCTTATCCTTAGTATGTTTATCCTTGAGAAACCTAAAAAAAGATATTTAGAACATTTGTTACTAAACTTGAGCTAAGTGATATTGGACTTGACCCTAGCCTCCTATAAAATATAGTATTTTAAAACCTTATGTTGATGCTTAAAAAAACTAAAATTTTAAATAAATTTTCATTCTAAGGATCATCAAGTACTTTTAATTCATACAAAGATAGCTCCTTTTAGATATGTATTTCCCTATTCCTTCTAACCCTAAACTTAGATTTTCCAAAAACTCTCATAATGTCATGTCTATATGATACGCATTTATTCCAAGTGTTAGTACAAAAGGTCAAGGTGGAAAATTCATTGGAAATAAACCAAGACATTTAACACCTTTTAGTAAGTCATGGTCTTTTAAGTGTGATACATTCATCTTTAAAATGCCTTCCATTTGTTATAAATATGGATAAGAGAAGACTAAACTTTAAAACCAATGACAATTGGATGATGATCAGAAAGAGTGTAAGAATACACACTAATGAGGTTCCCTTTATTAACTAGAGGAATGAATAATAGTTCCTTATTAACCAAAAATATGTCAAGTTTATAATAAACTATGTTTCTACCCTTTTTATTGTTACATAAAGAGTCCCAAATTCCTTCACTATCATTTTTTATTTTGTATATAGGATCTACCAATCCTAGTATTCTTTTAATTTTATAATAATAAAAGGGTTTGTTACATTTCCATTCAAAAGGAACACTTTCCAACTTATCCTTTGTATTCAACCATGTTTTAGTCTCCCATAATAATCCATGAAATATCCTTAAAATTATCATAGATTTCCTTATAATAATTTGAGGCATATATATAACATATCCCAAACTTATTATCATATATATTAAATGTCACCCATACCACTTGTTAGATGGTGAATTACCCATGCTGATAAGATCTTATGCCCATTCTTTACTAATAATTATAGCAACTTCCCCTTTCCTTTTCTCATGATCTTCAAAAATAATATGAACCTATCCAAATAAAGGAAAACATAGACTCCATGGTAAACCCAGCTAATTTAATTATTGAATCAAAATTAAATTTAATATTTTCCTAGATCTACAAAATATTCTTAAAATGACTCTACTATCTTGAGCTTCTGAGCCTCTAACATTCCAATTGACCACTTTTAAAACTTACATGGGATGGGTGTCAAGAGCCTTATTTCCTCTTGTATTTTTATACAACCTTTTAAAACAAGATGATAATTTTTAATCTCTAACCTTATTTCTACCACTTTCACACTATCTAATATCAAATATTTTTTTCCTCACTTCTTTCCCACTTTTAAATTCATCTAAGGGGTCAAATAGTCCATTTTATATCTCTTAATACCTTGTTTGGGTTTGGGATTCTTCACAAGGGATTATTGTCAAAATTTTCATCTACCTTAGCATTTTTTACCAATAAGGAAGGTAAGGGATTATAGTAAATGTTCTGAGTTAGTCTATCCATTTATGGATTGGAACAAATATCCAAACTATTTCCTTCCTTCATATACTCTGAAACTAGGCCAAAGTCCACAATGGCCACCTTAAAGAAATACTTAGAGGGAATTCTAACCTCATCAAATGGTTTTGCAATTAAAACGTCATATTCTTATATTATTTTAATGGAGATACCTCCATGGCCACTATCTTCATCTCTCCTAATTGTTCCATATGTAACTTGAGTAGATTATCAGAGGTATGTTTAACATCTCCTAAAAATAGAGCATCATCAAACTCTTCATATAAATTTGATAAATTTGGTAAATTCACATCATCCTTAGGAGATATAAGTCTTCATTGAGGAATATCCCCACTTGTAAAGGAGTCCAACTATTTATTGAAATTATGGTATGAAGACAATTTTTATTATGGATCACACATCTTCTCCCAAACGAAATAGGGGATTCTTTTATGAAATAGGAGGGGGTTTATTTAAAAAAAAAATACAATACTTATTAAGGTGCCCATATTTTTTACATAAAAAATGCATACATTCAACCCCCTAACTCACAAATAGGGTAACTAACTATTAATCTTTCAATATGATAGTTAGGGTTTTTTAGAAAGGTTGAAATTGGTTTTATGGATATAATAAGTCATATGTTCATATGAAATACTATAACTAATTCAGGAGAATCCAATGTGTAAATAAATCTTGAATAATTTTAAGATTTTTGGTATTATTTGTGAAATTTAAGTGTTTGAGTGTGAAAAAGATAAATAAGGAAATCAACACAGAACAATAGTTCATAGGGTTTGGATAGAGTCATGTGCATAAATTAGAACATATGCATGCATCTTTATGCAATGCAAAGGAAACCACTATAAATTCAATGGGTTTTGACCTATAAACCACATCACCTTGATAGGTTTGCATGACCTTGAAAATATGAAATAGAATACATCAACACTAAAGGTGGAAACTCAAAAAAATGCAAGTAAATAATTTAGTTGTGATTTTGGCAACCTAATTTCATTTGAATTCTCAACCACTGACTTGGCCTAAACATGTCAGAAGATAAATAATGTTTTATATAAATTGATAGGCATGAAATATACCTTTGATAGGAGGGATATTTCAAGATCATATCAAGAATTAGACCTTGTGTTGAAGTGGGATCAGGATAGAGCCAAGCTTGACAAGCATACAGAATTTGACACATTATGGAGTATTACTTTTTAGCTTGCAAAGCTAAATAGAGAGTAGTTAAACATCCTATTCAATGGGATACATTTGAAACCATGTTATCAAGGTCATCTTTTTGCCTTGTACATATTATAATAGGTTTTTGTTTTCCTTAAGTGCTTGATCATAGGTTTTCTTGTTTGTTTTTATTTTAATCCTTCCTCCAAGTGTTTGATGACACATGTGTATGGTGTGTGTTTTGAGAGTTTTCCTTAGTTTTTAGTTTGTTTCTAAGGTTTTTATTAGGTTAAAATTTTAGTATGTCTTAATTTTAAGTATCATTCATGACCCCATATCCCAATGGAATGTAAAGTATACTAGTATAGTTGCATAGTAGGAATGTAATCCCAAGAGGTTACCACATATGTTAGCCAAAATTGGCCACATACATTAGTATCATTTTAAAAATTTAGTCATATGCTCTTAAATTTATTGATATACATTTAAATGGTTGTGTCTAGGTCATGATTGATCTCATGGTGGTAAACATTGTGTTGTTCTAAGTGGATTTCAAGTTCCCTTAAGGTGGTCTAGTTAGAGATTCAGTCAAAGCACTTAGTCTTGTCATCAAGTCACTCAACATGGTCATATCTAAAGTATTTAGCATAGTTTAAGGTAACTTTGGAGATTTTCATTTTGTTGTGAAATTCAAGGTAAAGTGTGAACCATGGTGAAGATAAGAAGAGGATGATCATCCATGAAGATAATGTGTTTCAAGTTGATCAAGTAGACCAAGGAGAAGAGCTAGTGAGTAAACAACATTTCACTTTCAAGAATTTTGGAAAAGTTAAGGTACTTTTTGAAAGTTTAAGTTATTCATTTTCTTTAGTTATATGGCATGCTCTAATGTTATATTGAGACTTACTATGAGAGATCAAATATGAGGGTATAAATATCATTTTATAAGAGTATTCCATGTCATTTAGCACTTGTTGAATGCTATGATATATGTACCTTGACCATACATCTTATCCAAGGTGTCTTAAGACTCCCCTTCCAACATTATAATACTTTTTTAACTACCTACTCATCATTTCTAATGTTGAAACAAAGCATAATGAGTAAATTTTAAGGAAATAAAGGTGGTAAATTCTTAGGTACATTACTCCACCATTGTAAGAGTCAAGAGAGACTTCATAGTTACTTAGTTCATCAATTCAAATGGGATAAGAAGGTAGGACAAGAAGCTTCTTGAGGAAAAAAGGATTGTAGAGATCTCTTTTCAAGATTATTCCATTGAATACCAAATAGTGAGCCTCTCCAAGGCTCTTTATAGTCTCCTTAGACTCAAATCCATGCATGACCAGAAGTGGTAGGCCCAAAAAAGGCAAACACATATTCCATTTCTTTGTCAAGTTTATAGGTCTACTAGACAAGATCAAGAAGGGTTAATAGTTTGATGTTAGTACATAGATGAGATAGAATATCAAGTCAAATTATATTATTAGAAAGAGGGGAAAACTATGTCATTTCAATTCATAATAGGAGTTAGGAGATTTAGGCCCTGATCTTTATGAATCATCCTTAACAAAATAAGGTCTCTAAACCCTATGAAAACCTTAAAAGCTTAGTTTTTGGTAGTTGTAGAGTATTTTTGAAATTTTTGGTTCAAATGGAATATTTTGTGAGTTTATGAAAGAACATAATATTCCTTCCATGTGTCTCTAATTGTCCATTTGGAATGTGCTAGTAATAGAGGAACAAAACCTCCACTTTGAATGACTTACAAACCTATATAAAAGGTTATAGGCATGGTTCTTGTTAGTTTTGGATTTTTTTATTACCTAAAGTGGCCATAAAAATATACTTATCAACATCATATATCAATATCTTCAAGTGGTAGATAGAAGATCATGAAAGTCATTGGCCTTAGTGTTCTTTAACAAAGGTTTCAAGTATGAGGGAGTGAGTATTGGTCTATGACTGATGAATAAGTTCCCAATGCATTCTTGGAGTAAATGTACTAATAATAAATTCCTAACACACATTTATATTTTAATTTTGGTGAGTAACCTAAATCAAATCATCAAACTTCCTCAAAGATTTTGAAGATCAGTGGTGACCAAGGACTAATGTAGTCATGCATACCAGTAGACTTTAGGTTTGCAAATGGATGTAAAAATCCATGAAAAACTCTAAATATTTACTCATTTTAAATCTTATAAAAAATAATGGTTTAATTTAATTATATATTATTAGGATCACCCAAACAAATAATATCAATCATGTGGTGAGAGAAGGAAGTAAGAAGCCTAAAATAGGCACATACATGTATGTCTATAAAATAAGCAAAAAAGGCAAGTTTTGAGATAAAAAAAGAATTTAAGAAGTTAAATGAGGTATTATAGACATAATTTAATAATTTTTAAGTGTTTATATCCTATAAAAATTAAATATAACATCATAATAGACAAGTCACTTGAATGAATCACCTACAGGTTTGTGCTAAGAAAGTGGACTATGAAATGTCAAGCACATGATTGTGATAGATTTAGATGAATATCAAAAGTAATTTGATTATATTATAGTCATGTATGGTATCATTATAAATTATTTAACATTATATATATTGACACCATTGATCAAATAGGCCCAAAGATGATAAAACATAGTGGAAGAACCAAGAAGCCTAAAGAGACACCTACATGCTTGTTATAGGTAGAATGAGAAGAATCACACATATGGCATATAATTAAGTATAAATAAGGTTTTAATAGGTAATATATATACTTTTAAATTATATATCATCATTATAATCAATAAAAAGTCCAAAAATAGCTAAGGAAAACACATTCTCAATACCTAGCAGTCAAGAATCTTAAAAGTGCACCTACATGCTTGCACATGAAACATGAAAAAGATATGAAATTTATGGGAAATTTTAAAAAATTAAAGATATTAATATTTTAAAAAACATTAATAAATATTCGTAAAATTTTTGGAATCATGTTAATGAAGAGGAAGTGTTAAACAAACACTGTTACGGTCACTTCTATATGACTATATATAAACCCTAACAATGGTCTAATGCAAGTTCCAAGGATTTTAAAGGGTGATTTAGTTTATAATATCACTTGTACACCTAATTTTATGTTAAAAAAAATCTAAAATTGGTGTTTTCAACTAAAATAAATCACATTCATGCTTTATTTTGCTAAATTAGCTCTCCCGAGTGCACTAATAGGTATGTTTTTCCTGAGAGGGTATTCTTCATTATGTGTTAATTGCATGAGTAATTTCATGGGTTACAATGGATATTGGAAATGTTAATAATTTCTTCCTAATTTAATCTTATGGCATTATTTGGAATATTAAATATATGTTCTTTATGAACAATCCTTAACAAAATTGACACTTGAAACCATGTTAAAACCTCAAAAGAATCCCAATGGATAAATTTGGTTTATAAGTTACATAAATGTATTGATATGGATATTAAAATATTTATATGATCTTCACACATCCCCTGATCATCTGGTAGAGCCACTAGTTGGCACATGTGAGGTAAAAGTATAGAAAAATGGCCTAAGAATTTCCCCTTTTGAACATATTTTTAGGATTTTGGGTGAATAAAGACTTACTAACCATTTGAAGATGATATCAAATTTCAGTAATAGGTTTTAAAATATCTTCCCACTCATTCAAAATGTCTTCATGATGATATCATAGGTGTTAGGTTACTAACTAGGCCTCAATGAAGAGTGTGGTCACTCTTTAATTAAGAGAGTAGAATTGTAGACCTATTTCAAGGCTTCAAGGCTTCAAGGAACAAAGAACTCTCAAAGCATATTTGTGGAAATTTATTGTCATATATGTGAGGTTTTTTAAGTCATGAAATAAAATCAAGAATCCTTTTTATCCCTCTAGTCTACTTGAATCTTCTATGGAAAGAAATCCTCTTGTTACATTCTTGTTAAACAAATGTGAAGACTCGATCTTAAGGTGATCTCTAAATTATTTTAAAAATATTATATGATATACTAAAATAATTCCATGAAGCAACATGCTATGTTTATTGTATTCAAATCACAATATTAAACCTTGCTTGAGAGGTAGGATGGTCTATGTCACCTTTTTTGGACAAACAGACTTTGACAATGAATGGCAAGGGTCTAAGGATAAAGACTAGTTGGAGAAAGAGGTATGACATTAAATTTTAACCCTAACATGGTATATAATAATTTTAATAGATATGTGGGCATAGAAGGTTTCCAAGTAGGCTAGGTGTCAAAGGATAAACTTGTAACTTCCCCTCAAAGAAGTGAAGGTTTAACTCCAAAAGAATGGAGTTAGCTTTAAGAAGCATTAGATCTAGCAAGTTAATATTGCACACCACTCTTAATGTTAAGATACAACAAAACTTGGCCTTAAGTGTTGAGAACAATAAGACAACTCATTCCATGTAACCTTGGTGGCATAATACCTTTATTTTGTAACTATTTTGATGATGGAGGATAGTTGATGAACTTTCTCATTGTCCTATCTCCCTCTATTCTCTTCTTTTGGCTATAAATGAATCCTAAAAAGGAATTTTATGCATCCTCAAAGTGTGTATGGTGAATCCTTACCAAATTTAATAATTTTTATTACCTTTGAAATGAATTCAAGCTGATTTATACTTTATTCATCTTGCATCTAGTGGTTTTGAGATGGATTATTGATGCATGTTAGTGATAGTTTTCTTACTTCCTTGAATTTTTATTTTTAATTCACTTATTTATGTGAGTTATTCATATTTACATAGGTCATATGATGTTTTTTAAATGGTTTTTATGAGTTCAAGTGTATAAGTGTCATTAGTGTCCTTTCTAAGACATCTTGATCATTCACCTTGGTTCTTGTTTTAACCATAACCTTCATATAGAACATTTGTGTGGGAAGAACTATTTTGGAGTTGTGAAAATCAGGTTATAATCTTTTCATTTCATAGTGAAATCATAGGCAAGTATAGGAAACTACATTTGATACATCACCTCCATGTTTTATTTCTAGTTTTAGTATTCTTTTACCCCTTTTCCTTGTAATCTTGGTAGGTTTAGTAGTAGTTTGGGTGAAGAATCAATGGAGATATACCTATCTATATATTCGCTTCACTAATTAGGCTACCCATAAACTAGAAGTTATTCCATTGCTATCATCTAAGTGAGAAGGCTTGAATAGCTTTCTTAGGGGTGTAAATTTAGAGTGATAACAATAAAATAAGGAGGTGTCCCTACCATTTTTACTATTTATAAAAAAACTATGTCAAACACCCATTGCCACATTTCATTGAAGGAGGGGGTAAAGAAAAATAAATACAAAAATATCTAACTATTTTATTATCCCCCCTTAAATAACATCCTAAGGAAGAAATCCAATCCCAAGGTTTCTTAGAGCATCCAAGTAAAATTAATTTATAAGGATAGATATTTTACCCTGAAGTAGAGTAGTAAACATCAATTATATGCACCAATTATTCTATATTACTTTGATAATATTATCTAAAAATATATATAGCATCATAAAACTAATTTTTCTCTATTAGATAAATCAATACCTTGAATTGGGGGAATTAAGGCAAAGAAACCAAGACACTGATTCCAAGTGTTAGTATAAGAGATAAAGGTGTAAATTTATTTGAAAATAAACCAAAACATTTAACACCTTTGAGCAATTCATGGTCCTTTAAGTGTGACATTTGGCTAAAAAATACCTTTCCATTCCTTATCAATATGGATAGGATAAGAGGAAAATTTAAAATCCATAACAATTGGATGATGATTAGAAAGATTGTAAGAATACACACTAATGAGTTTCCCTTTATCAACAAAAATAAGGAAAAATAGTTACTTATTAACCAAAAAAATTTCAAGTCTAGAATAAACTATGTTTCTACCCTTTTGATTGTTACACCAAGAGTAATAAATTCCTTCACTATCATTTTTTCCTTAATAGATAGGATTTACCAATCTTAGTAGTCTTATAATTTTATACCAATGAAGTGTTTATTTATTTTTCATTCAAAAGGAACACTTCCCAACTCATCCTCTATCTTCAATCATATTTCAGTCTCCCCAAATAATCTATTAAATATCCTTAAAATTAGAAAGCAAACAACTTAACAAATCATAGATTTACTTATAACCATTTAAGGCATATATAAAACATATACCAAAATTATTATGATCTACATTAAGGGTCACCCATACCACCATTTTAGATGGTGAATTACCCATGTTGATAAGATCTTATTCCCATTCTTTACTAATAATTATATTTTCTCCTAATTTCCCTTTCTCATGATCTATAAAAAATAAGATGAACCGATCCAAATAAAGGAAAAAGTAGAATCCATGGTAAATTTAGCTAATTTAATTTCTTAAATAAAAATGAAATTTAATATTTTTTGAGCTCTACAAAATATTCTAACAATGACTCTTCCATCTTGAGCTTCTAAACCTCTAACATTCCAATTGACCACTTTTAAAACTTGCATGGGAGGGGTGTCAAGAGATTTATTTCTTCTTGTATTTTTCTACAACCTTCAAAAACAAGATGATATTTTTTAATCTATAACCTTATGTATACCACTTTCATACTATCTAATCTCAAATATCTTTTCCTCACTTCTTCGCCAGTTGTCAATAAATCTAAGGGGTCAAACATTCCATTTTATATCTCGTAATACCTTATTTGGGTTTAAGACTCTTCATAAGGGATTTATTGTTAATATTTTCATTTTCCTTATCATTTTTAACCAATAAGGAAGGTGGGGGATCACAGTCAATGTTCTAAGGTAGTCTATCCATTTATGGATTGAAGTAAAGATACAAATTATTTCTTTCCTTTATACACTTTGAAACTAGGCCAAAGTCCACTATGGCCACCTGAAATTAAATTATAGAGGGAATTCTAATCTCATAAAATGGTTTTTCAATTAAAAATTCATATTCTTATATTATTTTAATGGGGAGACCTCCATGGCCACTATCTTTAGCTCTCCTAATTTCTCCATATGGAACTTGAGTAGATTATCAAAGGTATATTTAACATCTCCTAAAAATAGAGCATCATCAAACTCTTAATGTAATTTTGGTAAAGTCACATCAACCTTAAGAGATATAGGACATCATTAAGGAATATCCCCACTTACAGGGGAGTCCAACTATTTATCAACATTATGGTTTGAAGACAATTTTTCTTATGGATCACACATATTCTCCTAAAATAAATAAGGGTTTCTTTTTTAAAATAGGAGGGGGTTTATATATATTTTTAAAATACAATATTTATTAAGGCGCCCATATTTTACTACATAAAAAAGCATACATTCAACCCCCAACTCATAAATAGGGAAAACCAACTAATTATCTTTTAATATGATAGATAGGTATTTGGAAAGATCAAAATATTTTATGAGGATAGTAAGGAATGTGTTCATATGAAATAGTGTAACTAATTTAGGATTGTCTAATGTGCAAATCAATCTTGCATCATTTCTAGAGTTTTGGTACTATTTGTGTAAGTTAAGTGTTTGAGTGTAAAAAATATAGAAGGGAATCAACACAAAACAATAGTTTATAGGTTTTGGATGGATTCACATGCACAAATAGTAACATATGTGTGCATCTTGATATCATACAAAGGAAACCAATATACAAAGGGTTTTGACCTAAAAACCACATCACCCTGTTAGGTTTGCATGACTGTGAAACTATGAAATAAATTACATCAACACCAAATGTGAAAACTCAAAAAAAATGTAAGTAAATAATTTAGTTGTGATTTTGGAAACCTAATTTCATTTTAATTGTCAACCACTAACCTAACCTAGACATGTCAGTAGATAATTAATCTGGTTGATAAATTGACAGGTAGGAAATATATTTTGGAACTTATTTTAGAATCCTATAAATATGGGACCAAATGGATTATTTAAATTAGTTGTGCAGAATAAGGAGAACTGTCAAATTTAAAATTTGAAGGTATAGTTGAGAGATAAAAATAGTGTGTGAGAAATAGGAAGGAAATTTAAAGTATTGACAATTTATTGTACATAGAATTCTGAGTTTTTTTTTAATATATTTAAGGTTACCTAAAGCAACCCAATTATAAAAAAGCCATAACGCTGGATAAAATAAAACTAATGTACTATGTTTTAAATATTTAATTGACCAATCTTTTGTTATTTTAATTACATGTATGTGAGGATCTTATGATTTATGTATTATCTTTTATTCATTGGGAATCAAACCCATGACTACATAAACTAGTATCAAAGTAGGTTTCCAACCCTAATTAGTGTTAAGGAGATTGAGTATAAAGGATTATAAATAGGGGAATTGTAACATTATTTCACAAGTTTATAAGAGAGGATACCACCAAAAATAGCCACTAGTAGAGGATCCTTAGTCTCAATAATAAAAAATATATTGGATTAATTCTTGGGCATGTTGTGTGTTGTAAAAATGCACCTAGATGCTATTGAGGATGACCAATGATGAAGATTAAATCCAAAGAGTGATGAGATTGATGATGAAAAATAAGGAAAACACACTAGAGGATATAAAGGCACTAAAAATGAAGGATATGTAGAGGATATGGAATCTAGTGAATAAATACTCTTGAGATCTCTTTCACACATCTAAAAGGGTGAAAAAATGGGTTTACCTTATTTCTCAAGAAGTTTGAATCTAGAAAAACTAGCCAACTAGATCAATGACATGGAATAATATTTTGAGTATGAGGATATCACTATCCTTGAGCACATAAAGTGGAGTAGACTAATTTGAATGGGTATATGTCTTTATGGTAGAAGGAAGCCCACAATGAATGAGGCTGAAGAGGAAAAGATAAAATAATGAGATGGGATATGATGGTTATCAAAATGAAATGAATTTTTTACCTGGAAACTATCAAATGGATTTGTTTAAGAGACTTTAAAACCTTAGGCAAAAGGAGATATTAGTTAAATGATATATCCAAGAGTTAAATAAGGTTATGATATGATCTAGACATTGTGAGATATATATGTAAAATGTCATGTCATACATAAATGAATTATGCTTTAAAATCCAAGAAGAGCTATGTTTACCCTGAATACAAATAGTTGAATAAGCTTATCAATTTGTACTTGGATGAAAAGAGAATTTTTCATATAACTAATAGATTAGCACATGAGTTAAATAAATATCCTCATGAGGGGAAGAAGAATCATTGGAACAAACCAGTCAAGACTGGTTCTATAAGTCACCACATAGATTTATGTGTATAGTTAAGACCAAATTAGGATAGGTCAATTTGAACAATAGGGCACACACATATAAGGTAGGTTTTATCAATCTCAAGGAAGAGATAGATTTGTCCAAGGAAGGGGAAGAGTACTCAATGGAATATGCTTCCAGTGTGGATAACTAGGGAACAAAGCCTTTTAATGACTATAAGTATAGATAAAATCTAGTAGAAAGATGGACATGGTCATGCATATAGTGCATGGAGGCAAGGATTATGTTGAATTTATTGAGAATTAGGAGGGACACAAGCATTGAGATATTTTTATTTTTAAAATAGTCTTGTTTAATTTATTGAGAGAAGATAAGGAACTAGTGAAAATAAATAGTCTTTTTAAGACCATATGTAAGTCAGGTAGCAAGTGTTACAAAATGATAACAAATAATTGTAGCATGTATAATCTAGTTTCCACATAGATGAGTGATAAGTTGGCCTTAAATAAGGTAGTGCACTTGAACCCATACAAATTTTCATGGTTTCATAATAATCAAGAAGTATTGGTCAATAAAAAATATTTGGTGAAGTTACAAATTATAGACACCTAAAACTAGCCATTAATAACCTCCAACCAAGCTTTTGGCCAATTTCCACCTAAAATGCATAATTTGGCCTAAAAACACTAAAACATGCTAAATGATTTGAAACTAACATATTCAAGTGCTAATTTTGGCTAGGATATCACTAAATGGGGAAATGTAATTTATGGGCTAGCTAACTTTGATCAGATCATTCTAGGTCAAAATGTCTGATCTGATCAAAATGTACCCACATGCTCTGGACTACTCTTTCCTATCAAATATTTTACACAATACTTGTGACTTTGTTATTTATTATTGGCAACATCCTAAATGGGAATATACATCCAACACATCTGACAGTGACTTCCAATTCCAATCCAGTCAAATTTAGGACCAATAACAAGGCATTCTAATCAATTTGAGTAATTTGTGCACAAAGTGCTTAATCATGATTAAGAGTTAATTAACCCAAATTAAGGTCTAATTAAGAATTTCATGGAAACTTGTTGAATAATTTGTTTTGGAAATGAATATTGAATATCTACATCATCAAGTGACCTCATTTCTTGGGAAGACATCCCTATGCCATAAATGCCACAAATATTAGGATTCATGCCCTCCATGCCTCATCAATGCCTTCCATGATTCCCTCCATTCCTCTTAATTGCCCCTTTTTCCAATGTCATGATGAAGATAATTACAATCTTAATTCCAAAAATTAAATTAATCCTCAACCACACATCTCAATCTTGAGATGGATGGTTGAGGTTGATTCTGATCAAATCTACAAATCTATAAATAGGAAGCCTCACAACATCATTTCTAAGCTATTTTGGTGCAAAGTTATTATGCTCAAATATCTTCAAGGACTTGATTATGCAAAGTTATGATGCCAAATTGATTCCAATTCAAGCCAAGTCACAATCCAAAGGTTCCAAGGAGAGATGGAGGTAGCCAAGATTCCATTTCTAAGGACTTCATGAGCACAAGCCAAGTAAGTAACCACTACAAAGGCATTTGGAGCATCCAAGGAAAGTGAAGGAATTATTGTGTTTTCATTCCTTGGTTTTTAGTTGTGTTTGTCATTTGTTTTTGTTACCAATCTCTCCCTAGTATTTAGGCCTAGATATGTTATGTTATTAGTGTGTTTATTTCATTTTGTTTTCATTTTGGAACTAACACCATACTAACCATCCTCTCTTGAGTCAAATTCCTAGATCACATAATGGCATACCTGGTGGGACCAAATGCATCCTACACATGAAGAAGACCATTTTTTAACTCTAAAATATATAGTTGAGCCTTTAAAACTTTTACAAATTAATTTTATAACTTTATTTTGCCATTTTTGGTCACCATATTTTTTACATAATAATCAACATCGACAAAAATATCGACATTGGTTACCTGCTTAACCAATGTCAATTAGTAAAAATGACATCAGCTAGATCTCAGTTAGACATAACTAATGTTAGTGGTATTAATCAACATCAGTCATTGTGTTTTTTCAAAAACATAGACCTGAGACCTATGTTTTCAATGATTGTTGTTTCAAACTCAAAAGAGCTTCAAAGCTGAAAAACATGCTAACAATTTTTTTGCAGGACAAAGTAGGATATTTTCTCAAAACATGTTTAAATCAATTTTACATGCCTAAAATTTGATTAGGAACTTTTTTTTGGTGTTTAATAAAGAATTTAGGTGTTTTTGGTGAAAGTTTTTCAAAGTTTACAACTAAGACCAAGGGGTCAAATGAACACCACCAAACATTTTATTTGGGTTTAAAATTGAACACACTTATCAATTCTTACTTGAAATAGTTGTTTAGTTAGATTTTGGTTTGGAAAAAGGAGGTATGTTGCATGTATGCTCTTCCATTTGTCCCCTATAGGGATCCCTTGGAATCAAAAGCACCATTCCTATTACAAATAACATAGTCCAAGGATTAGAAAGAAAGTCATCTAAAGCACTCCCCAAAAACTCATCAAAGCTTGGGTGACCTTGAAAATGACCCTAAAGTCTTTCTATTTTCATGCTTTCTTTGTTTTTATACATCTTGGCTTGTGAGGGGGACTTCATCACCTCCCATAAGTTCTTAAGGGAAGCTTTAACTAGGGGTTTCATCTCCCAGCATTGACTTCATTTGGCTCCTTTGGGCATCACACTACACTGAGTGCATAGCAGGATGTAGTGGTTACAAAAAGGACTAGACCTTTTTGCAACAAGCCAAGTGATACGGACCCAAAATACATGATTTTATTTTGTATTTTTTGACGTGAAATTCATTGTGTCATTGATTCCCCTAGATTTTTCAAAAACTTGTTAGATCTTATACAAATCCCCGCTTGCCATGGAAGTATTTTTGTTGTAAGGTGCACCTCAAGGTCCATGTCATAGTATTGTCATTTGAGAGAGGGGGGTGTAAAAACCATACTATATAATGCACATTTACTTTTGGATAACACTTAAAATCCTCTCAAATGATGTATATTGATGGATTTCAATAATACCAAGAAACCTTGTTAGTTTAGGATCTAAGGGTGATTAATTAGTTAATCTTTCCTAGTTTAAAGTCTTGTGTGAAATCAAAAACTTGGTGTAAACAAACAATATAGACCAAACACATAGTCCTAATTTTACTTTGAACAAAGGAGGCATTATGTTGCCCACGTGAGATCATCCATTTGCCTTATTTAAATTTCATCAAAATCTGAAGATTCATATCATCCACTTTGGCATAGTTATGCTTCCCAATTGAGTCTAGACCTTTAATAAAATTTTCTAAGTCCTTCACTTATAATTTAAATTCAAAATTACACCTTTACAAGTTCATAGGGTTGATGTGTTAAGTGGGTTCACCATTTACACTAAACTTGAGGGAACTTAGGTTTAATTTACAATTTAGGTTTAAGGCCATTTAAGAATCATAATAATTATCAATCACTTGATAAACTTAAGCAAGTTTTTGATAAACACTTACACTTTACGTCTATACACCATAACATTTTGAGTTAAGAAAGGTATTGTTATGCTACCAAAATTGTAGTGAAACATCTTTTCCTTAGAATTTTTTTGAATTAAACCTTTTTATCACACCTTTTTGGGTAGTATAGCATCATTACATTACCTAAATAATTTTGAACATTATTTGATAGACCCTCTTGCATAGAGTTCCAAATTTGTTCCTACAAAATCAGACCAATTTAAGTGTACTTTTGTGATCTTTTGTCTAAAATAGTTATATTGTTCACCTTTGTCTAGCCTATTTGTCAAAAGAACCAAGTTTTATACCATCATTTATGAAGAAATAAACTATTTCTAAAAGTGACTTTTGTTTCATACCTTATACCTAGTTGACCAAGTTCATGTCCAAGAATCGAATGCCTAGTGTTTGTTAGAAGTGTTTCAAATCTATTAGATTAAAACTTTCATATGTTTTCAATGTCTAGATTTTGACACTATTTGGCTAAGAGTCCTAACACATTCCTTGTTTGATCCTAGCTTTTGACATCGTGTTTGGTCAAAAGACCTAGCAACTTTTGAATTCCTAGATTAGACTGATTTGAAACACTTCAACCTTAGAGTTTGGTATTTATATTTTTTGATCCATTTACTTGATTATCTTTGTGTGAATAGTGAAATGTTAGGTACTTCATTCTAGCTTATTTTCTCATAAAACCTTGCATAAACATTTTGATCCTTTTGACAAATCTAGAATAAGTTGGAACATCATATGTTTTAGACATTATCCTTTTTAGAGTTTGTCAAAATCTTTGACCTTTTATTGCAAAGTGTTAACTATGTATTCCTACACTCGTAGTAAACTAATGTATAATCCAGGGATTAGTAATGTAGTTGCACAGGAAGAAATGGTGCAAGACCCTTATGCAAATAATATTTCTTATGAGATGGATTCTTATCCCTCTTCTAATACTCAATCAGGGGTACAAGGTCAAGATCCATTGGCCAACTATCTGGTTAACACACCACCTTACATATAATAGGACTAAGAGAAAATTACACAATACCCAGTGATAATACTTATAGTGGATGAGCCAGTTCTTCAACAGTCATATTCTACTAATTTAGCTTCCACGTATGATCCATTTTTGTTTGAGCGATAATTATTGGAGAACAAGGATGAAATTTTGGTTAGAGCCATCGAGGGAGGGGCCACATTTCCAATAGACTTCCCCCATAAAAAATTTCCAAGTCTAGTAAGAGTGCCCCATAATATCATTTATGATCAATAGGCTTCTTCTAGCAATCTTATGGTTCTAGTCCAAATAATGTACCAAGATCCTAATATATCTGATCAAGGAAAAAACATCATAGAAGAGCACTTTAACCAAATGAAAACAACATATCAAACCTACCTAAATCTAGCACATGATCTCAATTAGATGAACATGGTAAGTAAGCCTCTCATTTACCTAGTTCCTTCAACAAAAGTATTGGTAGAGCTAACTGGACAAGAGAGTCTAAGTTCCAACCCATTTGTAAAAACTACTCTGATAGATAACTTGATACATATTCTAGTTATTGAAGAAGTGTCTTTGGCCTCTACATTAAATAGTGAGCCAAAAATACTAGATAATCTACAAATAACATTCAATCTTGATCAAAGTGACACTAATATGCAAACAATTAACCAACAATTTGTGCCTATAGTTAATCCTATAAATAGATCATCATACCAAGGAATAGGAGTTTCTACACCCTAGCCTCAACTAGCTACTTCTTAAAGTGTGCAATTTATATGATTAGGTAATCAAATGATGGCCAATATCATGCCTCAATGATAGAATGTGATGAATCCTACTCCTCCTTGATAAGTAGTGAGTCGTATTCCACAATATCAGACACAGTCTAGTGTATCAACATAATAAAAGATGAATACATTACCACCTCAATTAGGGGAAACTAATATTCCACCTCACCAGGTAATGACAAACATACCTCTTCAGTCTCAGACTAATATTCCAATCCAAAACCAAATAAAGACTAGTCAGTAACATGAAAATATTGGTCAATAATAGATGTTGAATCTTTAATCTAATTTCAATTCCTTACAGGGATTTATGCAACAAGGAGGTCCTCATGTTTCTTAAGGACCTACTAGACAACCATTGGTTTAAAATGTACCATAAATTTAGAGATAGGGTCTTGGTTCACAAGTTCCCACTCAATGGCAAGGTTCTATTAGTTGGCATCATGTCCCTTTTCAACCACAATAGGCATAGTATTAATATGTCCCTCCATTCCAACCACAAAATCTCCTAGGTCAAACCTTTATCATCAACCCAAACTAGAATATCATGCAGCTAAATGTGCAATTTCAAGTACATCCCAATCCACGTATGCATATTCTTGGTCTATTCCCCAACAAACCAATATACCCCAATAAGTATCTCCATCATAACTTAGTCAAAGTTTCCCACTTGTGACCTCTCAACCATTTACCCAAACCAAAATTCTCCTTCAAACCAATATCCCTTCTAGTTTCCTCTCCCTAGAATTACAACAAATGAAGGATGCAATTGCTACCATTCATGTTAGAAAGTAGACTAAAAATTTCAAATTAGATGACATATTTTCCTATCCATTCAACATGGAGTATTTGTAAATACCATTTCTTCCAAGATATAAACCACTGAAATTTGAAAAATACAAAGGGAAAGGTGATCCTAAGGCTCATTTGATTGAATTCTTTGTCACATGTCAACCAGTGGCATATAACAACATATACCTTTTGCTATTGTTTCCAAGGAGCTTGGCTAGACAAGACTTGGAGTGGTTTTTAAATTTGCCTAAGAATTTAGTAATGGACTTTGATGATCTTTATGATAGGTTTGTGCAACACTTTTCCTATAATCTTGAGCATGAGATTTCATTAGTGAACCTAACACAAGTAAAGAAAAAAGTTGGGGAGAGTTTTGTGAGTTATTTACAACGATGGAGATCCCTTAAAAGCCATTTCACCCATAGTTTACTAGATAAATAATTATTTGTTGTGTTTACCAAAAATTTACATAGTGAGATAGCTTATCATCTAGAATTGCAATGTGTGTATATGTTCAAGGAGATCATTGATAAAGGTTTGTTGATTGAGAGAGCAATCATCAATAAAGGAGTCATCAAGCTTAATTCAACTAATCAAAATCAAGGTACCAATCATAAAAATGACCAACATCCCATCCAAACACAAGCATCACAACTGACATAGGCCAATAATCAAGAAAGACAAAAGCAATTCAAATGCAATAGGAATGTTGTGGGAAATAGAGTAACCAAATCTCATCATGTCCAAACTATGTAGACATCATTTACACCACCTTTTCAGCTTACTTCTACCCAAAAACTTCTCTAACTAATGCCACAAGTGCAACAACCAAGACCTACACAATAAATATAATAGCATTTACCTTTGTAAACCCCTCCTCCTAGAAGAACCATCCTTACACATCATATCCTTAGTGACCTAGGAGAACCTATTGAGTCTATATTTCACAAGCTTTCTACTACTAATCTAATTAGTTCACATATACCAAAGCATTATCTGTAAGTCATTCCTTATCTTGATTGGTACTGTGAAAATGAATTTTGTGACTATCATCAAGTCAATAGGCATAATCTACAAAGATGTGTCCAAATCAAGCATTTAATTGAGAATATACTAGAGAATAGGGAGATAACATTGGATAATGGTGCTTCCACTTCCAATAAAACTCTTAGGATTTATCAAAACCCTTTTCCCCAACATAAAAATCAATAACAATAGAATAATTGGCAACAACAATACTAGCTAGTACAATAACAAAATCAATAGTATCAAAATCAAAGGCCAAAACTAGTAGAACTAACAAAATTAGTATCAAAACCCATAATAAAAAAATAATGGACAAAACCAAGGTCAGAATGGTAACAACCAACAAACCTATGATGCACTTACACATGACTATAATAGGGTTGTAGGTCATATTGCAGTGGGTAGCATTAATACCATCTCTATTAATCCCAGACCAAATAATAAGTAGTCTAGACAATTGCTAAACAATAATTTTCAACCAAATCACATGGATAATCCTTCTTTGACCTAAGAGTGCATACAGACTAACCAAAAAACTAGGACTTCCCCTTTTGGATCTTATAGTGATAACTCATTCTTGCCACGTGACCACATACAAGTGCATTAATAATTGAGACTTGTCCTATCTAGTCCCACACCACTCCCAGTACTGGTTAGCAATAATGGTCCAGTATTTAATCTTGATTATGAAATCAAAACTTAGAGGTCAAATATTGCTTTCCCAAGCCCACAACCATCTACCACTTTGCCCATCATCCAACCAACTATTTAGCCTTAGAATAAACCATTCACTACAGGCCAAGATAAGAAGTTTGATATAGTGGAACAATTGCAGAAGACACCAACACAAATTTCTATTTTAGATTTATTGTGGGCGTCAATAGTCCATAAAAACATCTTAAATGAGTTTTTGACCCAATCCACTATTTCTAGTGACATATCCCCTGATAAATTTCAATCTTTGGTTGGACACCTAGCTCCAGCCCAACAAGTCACATTTAACCAAAGTGATATGTCTTCCTTTGGCCCACTCCATAATTACCTATTATACATTGAGGTTTGTTTCATATGGTATAAACTAAAACATGCCCATATAGATAATGGATCTAGCCTCAACATAGTGTCCCTAAAGCTCATCAATATTTTTGGGTACACAATGATAGATCTCCAACCAGAAACAATAACTATCAAAGCCTGTGATAATCAAGAGAGTCACAAGGCACCATTAGTTTGCCAATTATCATTGGGCCTTTGACCCTTGATACACATTTCCATGTGCTTGATCTAGAGTTATCATACAATATGCTTTAAGGTAGGCCTTGGTTTCATGAGATTCATATAGTTCTGACAACACTACACCAATGTATCAAGTTTTCCCACTTAAGGATACAAGTGAGTATTCCAAGAAATTTACACCTATATGAACACTACAAGCATATTGAGGCTAAATTTCAAAACTATAATTATCAGTATGATATGAATCCAAGTTCCAAACTAGATAAAGAAAAGGCTATTCTTATTGATCCTTCATCATATAATTGCATAGATAATAATACCTTGGGTTCCATTTGTCACATGCCACCTCTTGAAGCTTCCAATCATTTCACCATTTCAGATAATGGACCAGGAGAATATGTGACCCATGACACATTTTATATCACCAATCTTCCTTAGAATCTGAAAACCTTTGGGTGACCTAAATTCATTCCACATGTGCATTAGCAACAATAAAACAAAGACAAAGGACCTGTCACATTTGTACCAACATTTAGCCTAGGACCTAACCCTCTTGAAGGGGATGAATCATGGCTATACAATGATGACCAAGCTGATTTTTATAAAAATGCAAAGTATCCTATTCCTAATAGGATTATGGAGCATCACAATTATGAAGGAAGAGGCCTTGGACCAAATCAACAAGGAACCATTGAGCCAATTTTCATGACTAAGTATGAAATACCTTATAAACTTGGATTTAAACCACCTGGGGGTGACCCCACATATCTTATTCAAACTCTATCACTAGTGACTAGTGATGTTGATGTTGATAGTGAAGTAGAGTCTAATCATAGCCTTACCTTTGAAAACCTAGCTGAAACCAACCTATTTGATAATAATGCAATGTGTACCCTTACCCAATCCATTCATCACAATCCATTTCCATTATATTATCCCTAAATGATAGATTGGGACCAATAAGAATCTAGTCTATCGATTGATGAGTTCTAGAATGATGAGGCATTCTATGATTTCTTAGGCCTTAGAGACAATGTTCCATTAGGAGATCACAAATTAGGATTCTTAATCACATTGGATCTTATAGCCTATTTTGAAGAGCGAGTGAACACCCTTAGCCAAAAACAAATAAGTAAAACATTGAGGTCCCAAAGTGAAAACCTCTTTGAGGCACTTTCTAACCAGGGAAAAAGTAAAGATAAAGGCTAGTCTAGTGGTGAAAACCTATTTTAGGTGCCATTAGATGGGGATATTCATTCTTCTTTGAATTTAGACTAGTAAACCGCCAATGATGAAATTTCTAGTAGATATGAGTTCAATTTTAAGCAACAAGTATTTGATTAAATTATTCAAGAATTTTTGACTATTTTTGTCACATGGCCAGATCTCCCATTAGGGGACTTAGATTCATCATGACTAGGAGAAGTTGAAGAGCAAATCTTAATAGAGGACGCTGATACAATCCAATAGTTCAAGTCATTACCTACTATCCGAGAAGATGGTTTAACCCTTCTAGTGAAAGATATAATAGAGGTAAACATCAAGACTCCATCAGACCTAAAATGGATAAAATTAGGTGTGTCCCTCAATGAGGAGGAATGTGCCATCTTTACAGCTCTATTAAGAGAATTTGTAGATATCTTTACATGGGCTTATTCTACCATGCCAGGATTAGACCCCACCTTGGTTCTACACCACCTTTTGGTTAATCCTAATGCTAAACTAGTAAAACAAAAGATACATAAGATGCATCATTGCATTATTGTATTGGTAAAGAAAGAGTTAGAAAAACTCTTAGAATTAGGATGTATCTGATCCATTAACTACTTTGAATGGATCTCTAATGTAGTACCTATTAGCAAAAAGCTGAAAGGAATCAAAATTTGTACTAATTTTTTAGACATCAATAAAGCTTGTCCTAAGGATGATTTTCCCTTACCTAATATTGACATGATCATCAATTTCATGATAGGTTATGAAATTATTTCACTTATGGATGGCTTTTCAAGATATAATCAAATCCAAATAGCACCAAAAAATTAGCATAAAATAACATTCACCACTTCATGGGGAACTTTTTGTTATCAAGTGATGCCATTTGGCCTTAAGAATGTTAGAGCTACATATCAAAGGGCCATGACTGCCATATTCTAAGATATGATGCATGATATTATTGAAGACTATGCCGATGACATAATAGGAAAATCCAAAATTAGGGCCGACCAACCAACAGTGCTGCATAAGATATTTGAAAGACTATGAGGGTACAAAGTCAGAATCAATCCAAAGAAATGTGTGTTTGGTGTAACTTTAGGAAAATTACTTGGCTTCATCTTATCTTATAGAGGTATTGAAGTTGATCTAGCTAAATTCCATGTTATAATCAAGATGTCACCACCAACCAATTAAAACAACTTCATAGTTTGGTGGGTAAGATCTAGTCAATCTGATGTTTCATCTCTCAAATAGAAAATAAGTGCCATCCATTTACCCACCTTTTAAATAAAAGAGTTGTATTTCACTAGGATGATCACTACCAAATAACTTTTCAATGACTCAAAGATTATCTTTTTAATCTACCTATTCTATTACCTCTTATGCCAAAAAAGCCAATCTTGTTATACCTATCAGCTACCGACCATGCTCTAGGGGAACTCTTGGCTCAACATGATGTCAAAGGAAAGGAACATGTTGTATACTACTTAATCCATACCTTGGTTACATATGAACATAACTATGCACCTATTGAAAAATATTGTCTAGCCATAGTTTTTACACCTCAAAAATTACATCATTACATGCTGAATAATAAAACTACGATCATTTCAAAAGTATATCTGCTCAAGTATCTACTATCTAAAATATATTTGCAAAGTAGAATGGATAAATAGATCATGCTTCTCAGTGATTTTGACATAGAGTATGTCAATTAGAAGGCAATCAAAGGATAAGTTCTTATAGATCAACTTGTTTAAACACCTCTCATGGACACACAACACTCAAGTTTCAATTTCTTGATGAATCCATCATGACCATCATGGATACACCCCTTGAGGGGTAGCCTAGAAGATATATTTTGATGGTTCAATCATTGTGCATAGATTGGGGGCATGCCTATTATTTATTACACCATAGGGGGATCTAATCCCTAAATCATTTAGAATCAACTTTCCTTATACAAACAACATGGCCAAGTATGAAGCACTTGTTACAAGACTTTGATAAGAAGTGCATTGGAATATATCTCATCTCCAAGTTTATGGTGATTCTTAGTTAATTATTAATTAGATTACAGATCATTTCCAGACCAAAGATGATAAGCTAGTTCCATATAAAGTCATGATCAACACTCTTAAATGACAAATTGCCAACATTTAGTTTGAGTATATACCAAAGGCTAGTAAGAGAACTATAGATGCCATGACTACTTTTAGTTCTCTGATTTGAAAAATAGATAAAGCTAGAGGGTATCAGTTCCTCATTGAAAATTTGTCATCACCAGCTCATGAACCTTCAACCATTGCCATGATTTGTGATATTGTTGGTCCTAATTCTATCTGGTACTCAGACCTTTAAAACTACTTTCATGACCAAGTTATACCACATAACCTAGCTCAAAAACAAACCAAATCCTTCATTCATCATTCCACTCATTATACTCTACTTGGATCCACCATTTACCATCATAGTTTTGTTGGAAGTCTACTTTGTTGTTTAACTTTGATAGAGTCTACATTAGCCTTAAGAGAAGTTCATGATGGATTATGTGGAGCCCATTCTAGTGGGGTAGTCCTATCCAAAAATCTCTTGCACACTAGTTATTATTGGCCCATAATGGATGCATATGCCACTACATATGTAAAGAAATGTGATAAATTTCAATGGCATGTTAATTTGATTCATGCCCCAACAAAAACTTTGAAACTAATGTTGACACCATGGCCATTTTCTACATGTGGACTTGACCTCATTAGGAAGCTTAACCCCACTTCATCTGATGGCCATAAACATATCCTTAACACCATTGAATATTTCACTAAGTGGGTTGAAGCTATACCCCTCACTTACATGACTAGAAAGAAAATTTCCAAATTCATCTTCAACCATCTCATCTACCACTATGGTATCCCCTCTGACATTATATCCTATAATGGAGGATCATTCAAGAATAAAGATGTAAACTAGTTATGTACTAAATACAACATCACCCAACATTTTTCTACATCATATTACCCTCAAGGTAATGGCCAAGCTAAGGCATCCAATAAAATATTTATCAACATTCTCAAAAATATTTTTAATGATGTCAGTCATGATTGGCACCTCCATATATTCCCTACCCTTTGGGCATACCATACCAATCATCGTACTCACTTGTTTATAGTACTGAATCCATACTTCCCATTGAGGTCGAGTTTCCTTCACTACACATCCCTTTCAGGTATGTCTTGGATGATCATGACTATTGAGTAGCTCACCTGTAAGAGCTAGATCTACTTGATGAAAAATGCATGGCCATGCTCAATAATCTTCAAGCATATTCGAATTGACTCAAAGGCCACACTAATCGATGTGTGAAATATAGAACATTTTAAATTGGTGATCTTGTTCTTAAGGAAAACCAAAAGAATACCATAATCAAAAAGAAATATAAAGGTAAATTTAAACCAAACTTGATAGGGCCTTTCATCATCACTATAGATTATGGATCAGGAGCATACAAGCTTGCCATACCAGATGGTGATGAACTTTCAGAGCCAATGAATATTATTCATCTCAAGTGGTACTATGCTTGAATGCTAAGGTGTATTTTATATAAGGACCATTTCAAATATACCATTTTATCACTATCTTTATTTGTAAAAAATAACATCCTTATCCATCCTCTTTGTTGTATCCACTTTCTTCTTCCATTATATCGACCTAGTGTGTTCTAAAGCCTAGACCATTTGACCTTAGTTTTTGTCATTCATTACACAATTTTAGTATCAAGGTATCTGATCATTTTATCAATTTATTTAAGAATTTTAGATAGGAAGTGTGTCTTGGGATAGTGTGATATAAGTTTCAATAGTTTCATCCTTAATTTTTTCATCCTTTCTTACCACCAATCTTGCTACTAATTATAACCACCTTTGGGAAAATTAGTACCATTGATCTATGCCATTGTGTCCTATTTATAACTACCTATGGGAAAATTAGGGGCAATACTAAGCCTTGATGTACTAACTTACCACTTCCTATGCCATACTGTGTCTTTTTACCAATTGTGCCTATTTTGTTTAAATTGGTTGCCACACTAGTTTAACTCCTCCACTGAAATGGTAGAACTACAGTGACTTGAGGTCTTACTCTAGGACTATGTAGGCAGCACTTAATACTTGTTGAGGTCAGCTCAGTCACCCTAATCCATGCTCTCAAAATTTTGTGAGCAACCTAAGCCATGCTCTCACTATTTTGTGAGCAACCTTCATTTGAATGCTCTCACCATTTTATGAGTTTGAACTATTTAGTGTCTCATCATTCTTGATCAAGTTGAGACACTCTATAAAACTTTCAAAAAAATTTCAAAAAATCATTAGAAAAGAAAAAAAATAGTGACCACTTCTTTGCCTTAAGGATTTTGGGAAACCTTACTAAGTTACAAGAAAATCACTTTTCATTTAGTTTCCCCATATTTTTTGGCCTTTTCTCTCACACACTTTCCATTTTGTAAGACCATTCCTATTCTTCCATCACATCCATTCTATTTGTTTCATTAGTTATCATTTTCTTCCCATTCCTTGGGAGAACTAAATTTGGTCTAAAGTTTTTTATTAGATATTACATCCATGGAACTATGTAGGTAGCATCCACTTGCCTAGTGCACATGGAGATAGCTCATCCATCCCCTTCCTTTTCTTCTATTCTCCCATTTTTTTGGTTTGTTAAGTTGTCACATATTTTTTAGAGGTAATGTTTATAGGGTTTCTATTGTGTTATTTTTTTGTTTATTTCTACTTATTTTATTTATTTATCTACCTATTTGTTTACTTTCAACACTATTGCCTTGATTTATTTTATGTGTGTTCATTGGGTGATTCTTTTCCCAAATTTATAGTCTAATCCATCCATCTTGATATGTTTATATTGTCATCAAGTTTTTTATCATTGGTGCATTTTTTCTATTAACTATTGGATTGTGGGAGTCAGTCCTTATGCATATTTTGGCCAATTCTTTATGGTGTTTTATCATAAAGGCTACCATCATGTGCTATAAAAAACCTTAGCTTTAAGAAGTATATTTAGCAATGACAACATCTCTTCAGCACTGACATCTTGATTCCATCCTAATCATATCCCAAACTGAGTAATTAAACATGAAATAATTTCAACCTTTATTAGTTTGGATAAGCATCTTCCTACTAGTAGGTTGTTCCAATTTATCATTACCCTCTGTGTTAAGTTATCATCATCCTCAACCAAATTTATCATGTTTGCCATAATCAAGGTCTAATGATTATAATTGCCTATGGGAAAATTATTACACGCCATCCCACCTACATTTCTTAATGATTATAACCACCTTTGGGCAAATCATTGTGTTGTCACCACTTTACTTTTTCTGCCTATATAGGGGCATGTTATTATCTTGTTTGTCTATCTTAATTGGGGCAGATCCATCTTCTCAATGATTATAACCACCTTTGGGAAAATCATTGTGTTATCATACCACATTAACACTATCAAGGTCCAATGATTATAACCACCTATGGGCAAATCATTACACATCATCCCACCTGCATTTCTCAATGATTATAATTGCCTTTAGGCAAAGCATTATGTTGTCACCACTTTACTTTTTCTACATATATAGGGGCATGTTATTATTTTGTTTGTCTATCCTAACTAGGGCAGCTCTATCTTCTCAATGATTATAACCACTTATGGGAAAATCATTGAGTTATCATACCATGTTTCCATTATCGAGGTCTAATGATTATAACTGCCTATGGGTAAATCATTGCACACCATCCCACTTGCATTATCAATGATTTTTGAATACTTTTTTTATATCGTTGTGTTTTCACCCCATCATCTTTCCTTTCTTTTGTCCCTTTGCTTCATTTCTTTCTTTTTGAGGGATCATTTGTCAACCTGCTTGTGTCAACCATTCCCTTGAGAGGGCATCATATAGTTAGTTTAGTATCATTACAGTTGTAGGCATATAGGACCTTTTCATTCTTTGAGAAGATGCTACTATGCTTATATCTTGTAATGCCTTCCCAAATAGGGGCAAATTGTAGACACCTAAAATTGGCTAGCAATAACCTCCAACTAGGCTTTTGGCCAATTTCTACCCAAAATGTATAATTTGGCCTAAAAACATTAGAAAACACTAAATGATGTGAAACTGACATATTCAAGTGCCAGTTTGGGCCAGGGTATCAATAAATGGGGTAATGCAATTTATGGGCTAGCTAACTTTGATCAGATCATTCTAAGTCAAAATGTCAAAATTGCACCCACATGCTCTAGACTACTCTTTCCTATCAAATCTTTTGCACAAAACTCATGCTTTTGTTATTTGTTGTTGGCAACATCCTAAATGGGAATATGCATCCACTGCATCTTATAGTCACTTCTAATTCCAATCCAATCAAATCTAGGACCAATAATGAGGCATTCTAATCAATTTGAGTAATTTGTGCATAAAGTACTTAATCATGCTTAAGAGCTAATTAACCCAAATTAAGGCCTAATTAATAATTCCATGGAAAATTGTTGAATAATTGTTTTGGAAATGAATATTGAATATCTGCATCATCAAGTGACCTCATTTCTTGGGAAGACATCCCTAGGCCATAAATGCCACAAATATCAGGATTCATGCCCTCCATGCCTCATCAATGCCTTCCATGATGCCCTCCATACCTCTTAATTGCCCCTTCTTCCAATGTCATGATGAGGATAATTACAAACTTAATTCTAAAAATTGAATTAATCCTTAACCACACATCTCAATCTTGAAATGGATGGTAGAGGTTGACTTTGATCAAATCCAAAAATCTATAAATAAGAGGCCTCACAACATCATTTATAAGCTATTTTGGTGCAAAGTTATTATTCTAAAATATCTTAAAGGACTTGATTATGCAAAGTTATAATGCCAAATTGATTCCAATCCAAGCTAAGCCACAAGCCAAAGTTGTCAAGGAGAGGTGGAGGTATCCAAGCTTATATTGATGAGGACTTCATGAGCACAAGCTGAGCAAGCCACCACTATAAAGGCATTTGGAGCATCCAAGGAAAGTGAAGGAATTATTGTGTTTTAATTCCTTTCTTTTTAGTTGTGTTTGTCATTTATTTTTGTTACCAAGTTCTCCCTAGTGTCTAGCCCTAGAGATGTTATGCTATTAGTATGTTTATTTCATTTTGTTTTCATTTTGGAACTAACATCATACTAACCATCCTCTCTTGAGTCAAATTCCTAGATCACACAAATATGTGCATATTAGGATGAAGTTTGGTGTGATGTGATGCTAATGGATGTTTGTCATGTTATTTTTGGAGACCTTGGAAGTTTGACCAAAAGTTAATACATAATGGGAAATAAAATACTTACCACTTGAAAAAGGATGGCAAGAGGTATACCTTGATCCCCTTAAAGGATGAGGAAGAAAGAGGGTGCAACAGTGTTTACATAAGAGTGTTGATGGTTTCAAGGAATGAGTTATTGAGAGAAGAGGAATAATAAAAATGTTATGCTCTCATACTAAAGACAACGTAATAAATTGGTGTAGAATCAAAAGAGAAGATGGAGGAGACACTTTTGTGTGAAGTTATGGAGTTTTTAGATGATTTTTCTAATATTTTCTTCAATGAGTCCCTAGTAAAGAGTATTAACCACCATCTAGAAATGATTCCAAGAATGAGTCTAAAAAAAAGGCCATGCATATGATGACACCTATGAAGAATGAGGAAGTGTAAAATAAATTACAAAAATTGTTAAATAAGTGGTTTATAAGAGAAATTTTGAGGCCATGAACAATAATTATCATAAAAACAATAAATAAGGATGGAGAATGACACATGTGCATAGATTCACAATCCATAAAAAAAATCATGATAATGCATAGATTCCCATTACCACACATGGATGATATGATGGATTGCTTGAGTGATGAAAGGTATTTCAATAATATTTACTTCAAAATCAAATATCATTAGATCAAGATCTATGAAGGAGATGAATTAAAGACAATGTTTAAGATGAAGGAAGGGTTTTTCTAGTTATGCCATTTGGATTAATATGTTAATGACACTAATGAAGTATTGAATCCATTATTATGTAAAAAATTCATTGTGTACATAGAAAAAATTTGGTATTTATCAAAACAAAATAGGAGCATGAGATATGTTTCAACAATTACATGAGGAGATGATGTTGACCAGTTTCAATAAGTGCAACTTCAATAAATAAAAACTAATATGCATAGGTTATTTGATTTCTAAGGAAGGAATAAATATGGACCCTATGAAATTGTGCCTGATAGTAGAGTGTCCATCATCTATAATTTATTTTGAGGCATAGATATTTCATGGTTTATCAAGTTTATATAGGAATTTCATAAGAAACTTTAGTGGAATATGAGTAGAAATCATAAAATAATGTGTAGGGACCATAAAACATCTACCTAGACAAAGGAAGTAGAGTGTAGTTCCTTAAAAATTAAAGAAAATGATATATCAGTTAGTGTTGGTGTTGTTTGATTTTAAAAAAGTATTTCAAGTTGACTATGACTGAATTGGTGCATAAATAGGTGCATTATTGTGTTAAGAAGGGAGTCTGATATAATATTTTAGTGAAAATATAAATGATGTGAATAATAAATATTTAATTTATGATGAAGAGTTCTACATAATAGTTCAATCACTTAAGAAATAGAGACATTGTGTTTTACCTTAACAAATTGTAATGTATATGGACTACTAAGCACTAAAATTCATTAATAGTCAAGGAAAGTTAAATCAAATGCATAAGAAATGGGTGGAATATTTGTAGACTTACATGTTCATGATAAAACATATATGTTAATATGAAAACTATGTAAAACCATGAATTCATAGTTTGATGTCTCAGATGGTAATGAATTCATAAGATAAGTATTCTTCATGCATTAACTATTATATTTCCTAAGTTAAACATACTGAAAAGAACACCAATAATGCATAACATAGATAATGATTCCTAACTAAATTTATATTAGTTCATATGTATTACATACAAAATGTATACATCATAATATAATATCAAGTCGATATATCTTCCCATTATTTTATTATTTAATGTTAAATACAATATTACATTCAAATCATCAATAGGCACATCTCTTTATCATGACTATCCATCTCTTTTATTTATGTGAGATGCCATGAAATACAATTGATACCATGAATGGTGAATGTAGTTTTTAGATGTCACATTATGAACATGTGTTTCTTATATTTTATTTTATGTTCCAATATCCAATGAATAATCCCACCAACATTATCCCTAGACTTAACCTTGTATTGTCATCAAGACAACCAAAATTAAGAATCCCACAAAATCTTATGTAATGATACCTGGCTATAAAAATTTATGACACTTTAAAAATAACTTGGTCTCAACATATTCCCATCTTGTGATATATCCATTGATCCATTTTGCTTTTTATCTAACAAAATGTTATTACAAATTACTTTGACGATGTTGGTTAATGGGAGCTAACTGTCAATTAGATTATAAAGTGTCTCCATATTCATGGTTGCATTCTCTAATTTCTTTATATATGTATTTATTAGATCTTAAAATTCCTCTATATCACTAATGAGGTGGGGCCATTATTTCTATTTGGTGCAAAACTGATCCTCCAAATCTAACGAGCATTTTATTTTTACTCTAATAAGGTCATTATTAAAGTCATATTATGCATCAAATTGATTCAATTCATCTTCTAAAGTATCTAGACATTTATTCTTTGATTGTGTTGCTACTAACCATCCTAGAGTAAATGAAAAATAAGTAGTGGCATATGTAATTTCCTTCCCATGAGAAGCAATACTTTTTTGACTATGTTCCAATATTTGAAGTTCTCCACTGATGGTTGTGTGCATTATTCAAACTTGAATCCTTATATTGTGTCTTCTCTTATTTTTTTATATTGTTGTATCATGTTCTAAATAACCTATTCTAGAGTAATGCATTGTTGCATCCAATCGTTATTTACACTCTCCTAATAGATAATCCTACGTGTTACTTATGGATGGGAGATAATGTATGGAGATGAATTTTGGTACCTTGAGGTATAAAATCCAACATTGTTGGGGCTAATTGAATAGTGTTTATCTTCTATCATTTTCCTAGAATGGCTTTGATCTAGATGATAGAGTATTATGGAGTGAGAATTTGGGATTAAAATGTATATGATGTGGTAATTTGGTGTGGGATGGGTGGTGGAGTGAGTTTCTATGGTAGAGTTTGAAATGTTCCATGATTTTTTACATCCTCAACTACTTGTTTTCATTTCACTCTTTTGATGGATTTTTACTGCCTTCTTTGTCTCTTTCTATAATTTTTATGTAGCTTCCTCTACGACCTTATTATTTTATACTTCTCCTTGTTTGGAGGATTGTTCTACCACATTATTATGTTCTACTTTAGCTCTTATTTTTTCTACTTTCTCTTTTTCTAACTTCTCATTTTCTCTTTTTATTTTTCTCCTCTCTTTTTTCCCTTTTTTTATTCTCATTTTTTTTTTTCTAGTTTTTCCTTTGTTAGTTGTTCCTTTGTTATTTTTTATTCTTTCTCCTTTTTATTTTGTGTTTCCATTTCATTCATGGATTTTTATTCAACCATGATCTCTTCCATTTCTTTCCTCTCTTATTCCAATTTTTTTTGTTTCTCCCTTTACTATACTTTCTTTCTTTTGATTTCTTTTTCTATTTCTTCTTTCTCTTATTTTTGTAGTTTCTCTGTGTCTTGTTGGGTTTATTTAGCCTTGATTCATTTAAATTCAGCAAGGGTCATGGATGCATATTATTGGGCCATAAATAATTCTATGGTTTTAGTTTTCTCAAGTGTTATTATTATTTTTATGTATTTTGGTTTTTCTTTTTAGGGATCTTATTCTTCTACCATATCTTCTTTTGTGGCCAACCCTTTCATAGTTTCTATTTGATTCTATGGTTCTTCCTCTCCTTCTATCTCAATATTTTATACAATAATTGATGTCTTTTTCATAGTGGTGGATAATTTAGGGCTATTGAAGTGTACATTTTTCTCTTTTTATTTTAATCTTTTTTGGGTAGCATCTATACTATTTTCTCTTTCTGATGTGTTCATTACCTTTTTGTGCTACTATTTTTTTATAAACCCTTAACTATTAGACCTATATATTTTTATGGTGGTTGAATGCCATGAATTTTATCTATGACAAGTACCTCTCCTAATTTTTAGGATTGGACCTCAAACTTTAATAGGGTAGTAAGTCTCAATAGACTTAGAACATTTGGGGCAGGTCTCATAGATTATGTTGTTGCCTACTCTTCTTTATCTTTTATTTAAATTGCACCTTATGGTTGGACCTATATTTATAATAGAATTTATTCCAGAGTTACATTAATATTGAGTGGGATGGGATTCCTAAATGCATTGGGGAATGAGCAGATGATAGTGATAACTTTTTTGACATGTTCATCTAAGACTTCATTTGGGAATTGAGGATGACATGTTGGGAAGTACAAAATATATGGGATAATTTTTATTGCAGTTGTCTCCACAAGTAAATAGGGATATAATTTTGTCTTGGGTGGGATGGCATGCATATGTATTTTTAATTATTACCCTATGGATTTATCTTGGGCCCATTGATATTTTCTCTCTGTGGTTGGGAGTGTATTAGTTTAATACATAGCTAAACATATGAGTGGAGATCCATAGCATAAATCATGCATACCCTATTTAATCTTCTTGACATTGGTATTGAAATTGTCTAGCAGCCCTTGGTAGAGATTGTACTTAGCCTTCATGGAAATCATATTAAATAGTAACCATCATGATTTTTGGGTCACAACATCCTCTCTGTTAGTGAAATATATTCTCCAGGCTACCACCTTGACTGCTTATCAAAATACTAGTTTCTTTATTGATGATATGGTGATTCCCATTTTATTTTGGATGACCTCAGGCATTGGGATTTATCCAAACATTTATAATAACCATTAATATCATACTTGTGAATGATGTATCCTTCATTCATAAACCCTTTTATTCTTTCAATATTTGTTACAGTGATGTTCTATGGTTGTTCTAAGAATAAGATACCATTGTGGAGGTGGCTTAGTAGGATTTTGATAATGTTGTTGCATAGATTTAAAAAAATCATACATCCTATACATTCAATTTCATCCATGGAATGGATGTTTCCTTGGTGATCCATTCCCATTTATTAGTCTCTAAAAGTTGTTGATTGAGATCAACATGGTCTACATTCATCCTTGTGTGATCAATTTCTATTATATTATCATGGATATAGAAAAATGCATCTTCTAAATGACATAATTTTAATGGGATAAGTGAAAAAATATCCTTGGGGATCTAGTGTGAGGCATTTCATTAGAACACGATTATCTTTTAAAATTTACAACTTCTTTTGATTAATGATTTTTGGGGCTACCATTGTCACTCTTTCTTCTTAGAGTATTGATAATTTACTATCATTTAGAGATTTTGATAGAATCTCAATGTGTGTGAAGTTTATTTTTAATTATATTTGAGTAATGGTCATTATTTATAGTACTCTATTCAACTAGCCTTTTTTCTTGTGTTAAATGTGGATGTGATGCATCATCTTGTCAGAGTTGTAAATAATTTTTTCCAATAGTTTGGTTACTTTGATGTACATTTTATCCTATCATTATCTATTTTGATATTAATTTTATTAAGTTCTATGAATTTTTATTTTTTCTATGGTATTGATTTTTATTTTATGTTGTTAGATAGTTTTAGTCATGCTCTGTTGATGAACTCTTATAGTTAAAATCATGTTAATGTTTTAATGTTGATCACACCAATTGGTATAATTTTTATCACTATGTAGGGTCCTAACCATCATATTTTATACTTTCCTTGTTTTTCATTTTTTTTTTCATATAGTAGTACATAGTCTACTTCATGGAATTCCTTATATTTTTAGTTCCTACCATCCCAAGATTTTTGACATCTATTCTCTTTTGTCTAGTTATATATGGCTATAAACCTTTTCTCATATTGTAGTTATAGTTAAATCATGTGTTCATGGACTAAATGGTATTCATTGATTTTGAATACTACTACCAATATTAAACATGGTAAAATGAACTCCATCAACACCGTGGCTTCTAACCCATAGATTAATTTTAAAGGACAATACTTAGTCATTTGTAGGTTGTGTGTTATACCCAAAGTACTGTAGGTATTTTCAAGTCCCAATCTACAAAATTTAGATTACATTTTTTTATTAATACTTTCTCTATAACTTTATTAAAGGCTTCAACTATGCCATTATCCTATAGATGTTAGGGGTTAATTTTATTGTGACTAATAAAAAAGTGTTTAAGAAGTTCCATAATTTTTGAATTCAAAAAGTGTTTCCCCTTATTATCGGTGATGCTTAGTGGATAGCCAAACCTCATAATGATGTTGTCATAAATAAATTTTACTGTTGTTTTTATGGTGGTGTATTTTTTGGGTATCACCTCATCCCATCACATCAAATATTATGTTTATGTGATGATATACCTGGCTTGAGATCTTCTTAATATTGGTTTAATTGGGTCAGTGAAATTAATGGCCTATTTTTTAAATGATGCTAAATAAAGTATCGGTCTTTAAGGAATTTCATCCCTTACATTTGAATTTCCCACTCTCTAATAAATTTCATATTGCCATGCATAAAGGTTGGCATATTTGAACATGGTGGGCCACCACAATCTATCCAATAGTATTTTCTTGTGGTCCCTCCTCTAACATTATGTATGTTAGGTATTCTTTCATGTGACTCACTAAATATGTTTTTATTCTCATGTTGTAATACCATGTGTCTTATGATTTTATCCCACCCATTTTTATATAATGCACCTTAAATTAATGTGAAGGGAAATTCATAAATTATCAACCTTTTCTTATCTATTTTTTAATATTATTTTGGGAATTATCCTAGTATCAAAATTTGGGCAATGGTCTCCATGTATTTGGGAATTATTTTTAGTCTAAATAGATGGGAACATGGGAATTAATCATCAATCAATCATTGATATTTTCCATTTTATATTTAGGATAAATAGTCTATATCATTGTTTAGTTTCCCTAGTTTAAAAGTTATAATGAAATCAAAATTTTGAAATGGCATCAACCATTGTCATATTCTACCTTGATGTTCTAGTCTATTCAAAATATATTTGAGTGGTTCATGATTGGTGTAGACTATGAATGGAGTTGTAAGTAGATAGTGCCTAAAATTTTGAAGTGTAAATACCATTGGAAACATTTTCCATTTTATACATGAATAAAATTGTTCTACTTTGACTATTTTTCATCTTTTAAAAGATATCAAATGATCCATATTGTCTTGCAGTTAAGCCAATACCACACTGAATTTTATTCCTAAGTTGTCAAGATGTACATGGAAGGGGACCTTCTAGTCTAGAAACATTAATATTGGAGAATTTAATTTTTTTGTTTTTAATATTTCAAATCCATCTTGACACTCTTTATTCCAATCAATTAATTTTTTTTTATATTATTATTATTATTATTATTATTATTATTCAATTTTTTATTTATCAAGGCACTAATTGTAACATAACCTCTTATAAATTTTTGATGGTATCATATATATCCTAACAATGCGAGGACCTCTTTTTTGTTTTGGGTGTGAAAAATTTACAATTATAGTTGTTCTAAGAGGGTCAATTTTCAAGCATTTCCTTCAAATTATGTGACCCAAAAATGTTCCAAAAGGTGTCAAAAATATGCATTTATTTATATTTAACACAATTTGTAGATGTGGTATCATTCAAACATCAATCTTAGTGCTTGGATATGATCCTTCAATAATCCATAGACATTATTATAATATAAATATAATTCTAGGAAATTGTGTATGAAATCTTTAAAAGCATTGACCATGATTTGACTAAAGATTATTGGGGCATTCTTGAGGCCAAATGGAATCATAGTATACATGAACAAACCCCATTATATATCAAATGTTTTTTATTCTATCTTGTTTATCAATTTAAACCTAGTGATATCCTAAGAATCTATCCATAAAATAGAATACCTCTCTACCTATAATATTCTCTAAATATTCTTATATGAATGATGTGGGGAAGGGGTCATGCATACAAACTTTATTTAATTCTTTCAAATTTACACATATTCTTATTTCATGGATTTTTTAATATTTCACCACCATCCGCTATTCCATTTTTTGTCATCTACTAATTTTATCATACATTTGGCTAACATTTTATCAATTTTAGACTTGGATTTAATCTTCATGTTGTAGACACCTAAAACTGGCCATCGATAACCTCTAATTAGGCTTTTGGCCAATTTCTACCCAAAATGCAAAAGTTGGCCTAAAAACACTAAAACATGCTAAATGATGTGAAAATGATATATTCAAATGCCGATTTTGTCCAAGGTATCCCTAAATGGGGTAATGAAATTATGGGCCAACTAAATTTGATTAGTCTATTTTGAGTCAAAATTCCAAATTTGCACCTAGGTGCTCTGGACTACTCTTTCCTATCAAATCTTTTGCATAAGACTCATGCCTTTGTTATTTGTTGTTGGCAACATCCTAAGTGAGAATACACATCCAACACATCTGACATGGACTTCCAATTCTAATCCAATCAAATTTAAGACCAATAACAAGACATTTTGATCAATTTGAGTAATTTGTGCATAAAGTGCTTAATAATGCATAAGAGATAATTAACCTAAATTAAGGCCTAATCAAAAATTCCATGGCAACTTGTTGAAAAATTGTTCTTAAAAATGAATATTGAATATCTACATCATCAAGTGACCTAATCTCTTGGGAAGACATCCCTAGGCCATAAATGCCACAAATATCAGGATTCATACCCTCCATGCCTCATCAATTCCTTCCATGATGCCCTCCATGCCTCTTAATTTCCCCTTCTTCCAATGCCATGATTAGGATAATTACAAAATTGAATTGATCCTCAACCACACATATCAATCTTTAGATGGATGGTTGAGGTTGGTTCTAATCAAATCTAAAAATCTATAAATAGGAGCCCTCACAACATCATTTCTAAGCTTTTTTAGTGCAAAGTTATAATGCAGGATTAGTTCCAAAAGCTTCAAAAAACTAGTGTTACCATGCCAAATTGATTCCAAGATAAGCCAAGCCACAAGTGAAAGGTGTCAAGAGGAGATTAAGGTAGCCACACTCTATTGAAGAAGACCTCTTGAAGCACAAGCCAAACAAGCCACCATTACAAAGGCATTTGGAGCATCCAAGGAAGGTGAAGGAACTTTTATATTTGATTCCTTGATTTTTAGTTGTGTTTTGTCATTTGATTTTATTAACTAAGCTATCCTTAGTGTCTAGGCCTAGAGATGTTATGTTATTAGTGTGTTTATTTCATTTTGTTTTCATTTTATAAATAACACAATACTAACCATCCTCTCTTGAGCCAAATTCATAGATCACATAATGGAATGCTCAGTGGGACTAGATTCATCCTACACATGAAGGAGATCCTTTTACAACCTTAAAAAACTTATTTGATCTTTTAGAACTATTGCAAATTAGTTTTCTAAATTTATTTTTCCATTTTTGGTTGCCATAGTTTTTACATAGTAACTGACATCAGTAAAAATACTGACATCAGTTACTTGGCTTAACTGATGTCAATCAACAAAACTGACATTAGTCAGATCTTAATTGGTCGTAACCAACACAAGTGGTATTGATTGATGTCAGCCACTATGTTTTTACAAAAACACAAACCCAAGACCTACTTTTCCAAAGTTTCTTATTTCAAACTCAAAAGGGCTTCAAATACAAGGGACATGCTAATAATTTTACTATAGGACCAAGCAGGATATTTCCTCAAAACATGTTTAAATCACTTTTGCATGCTTAAATTTTTATTAGGAACCTTGTTTTGGTGTTTAACAAATAATTTAGGTGTTTTTGATGAATGTTTTTCAAAGTTTGCAACTAAGACGAAGGGATCAAAATAACACCACCAAACACTTTATTTGGGTTTAAAATTGAACACACTTGTCAATTATTATTTACAATAGTTGATTAGATTAATTTTATTTAGAAAAGAGAAGTATGTTGCATGCATGCTCTTCGATTTGTCCCATATACGGAACCCTTAGAATCAAAATCACCATTCTTATTGCAAGTAGCATAGTCCAAGTCTTAGAAAGAAAGTCATCTAAAGCACTCCCCAGAAACTTGTCAAAGTTTGGGTGACCTTGAAAATGACCCTAAAGTCTTTCTATTTTCATGCTTTATTTATTTATGCATCTTGGCTTGCGAGGGGGACTTCATCACCTCCCACAAGTTCTTTAGAGAATATTTGACCTAGGGTTTCATCTCCCAACATTAACTTCATTTGACTCTTTTAGAGTTGTACATAGGACATAGTGGCACTTTGGACATCACACTACACTAAACAAATAGTAGGATATAGTGGTTTCAAAAAGGAATAGACCTTTTTTCAATAAGCTGAGTGATACAAACCCAAAATATGTGATTTTATTTTAAATTGTTTGGTGTGAAAGTCATTATGCAATTGATTCCCCTATATCATTTAGAAACTTACTAGAATTTAGAAAAATCCCCACTTGCCATGGAAGTATTATTAGTGTAAGGTGCACCTCAAGGTCCATGTCATAATACTATCATTTGAGAGAAGGGGGGTGTAAAAAACCTACTATATAATGTGTATTTACTTTTGGATGAACACTTAAAATCCTCTCAAATGATGTATATTGATGGATTTCAACAATACCAAGTAACCTTGTTAGTTTAGGAACTAAGGGAAATTAGCTAGTTGGTCTTGTCTTAGAGTAAAGTCTTTTTTGGAGTCAAAACTTAGTGTAAACAAACAATCTAAACCCAACATATGGTCCTCATTTTCTTTGAACAAAGAGGCAATATGCTGCCCATATGAGATCATCCATTTGCCTTGGTTAAAAGTGCATCAAAAGCTTGAGAGTCATATCATCCACTTTGGTGTAGTTATGTTGCCCAATTGAGTCTAGACCTTTACCAAAGTTTTTAAAGTCATTTACTTATAATTTAAATTCAAAATTACACCTTTACAAATTAATAGGGTTGATGTGTTAAGTGGGTTCACTATTTTCACTAAACTTGAGGGAGCTTAAGTTTAATTTCCAATTTAGATTGAAGACCATTTTAGACTCATAATCACTATCATCACTTGATTGACTTAATCTATTTTGTGATAAACACTTGCACTTTTAGTCTATACACCACAAATTTTTGAGTTAAAAAGGGTAGTGTTATGTTGTCAAAATTATAGAAAAATGTCTTTTCCTTAGAGAGTTTTTGAAACAAACTTTTTTGTCACACCTTCTGGGTAGTATAACATCATTACGCTACCCCAATCATTACAAAATTTGTTTCATGGACCCTCTTACATAGAATTCCAAATTTGTTCCTACATATTCAAATTGATCTAAGTGTGCTTTTGATCCTTTGTCTAAAGCACAATTATAATATCCACATTTTTCTATCGTGTTTGTCAAAAAGAACCAAGTTTTGTACCATTATTTATGAGAAAATAAATTATTGCTAAAGTGCCTTTTATTTCATAATTATACCTAGTTGACCAAGTTCATGTCCAAGAATCGAATGCCTAGTATTTGTTAGAAGTGTTTCAAATTGGTTAGATTAAAACTTTCATCTATTTTCAAAGTCTAGCTTTTGACATCATTTGGACAAGAGTCCTAGCACATGCCTTGTTTGAACCTAGATTTTGATGCTACATTTGGCCAAAAGACCTAGCAACTTTTAATTTCCTAGATTAGATTGATTTAAAACACTTCAACCTTAGAGTTTGGCATTTTGATTTTTAGTTGATTTACTTGATTATGTTTGTGTGAATAGTGAAACATTAGATATTTTACGCTAGCTTATTTCCTCAAAAATCTTTGCATAAACCTTTTGATCCTTTTGACAAATCTAGACCAAGTTGAATGCATCATTTGTTTTAGATTCTATCCTTTTTAGAGTTTGTAAAACTCTTTGACCTTTTATCACTAAGCATTAACTATGGATCCTAACATGTATTCCTACACTTGTAGTGGACTCATGTATAATCCAAGGATTAGTAATGTTGTTGTACAGGAAGAAATGGTGTAAGACTCCTATGTGGATAACATTTCTTATGAGATGGATTCTTATCTCTCTTATAATACTCAATTAGGGTCATAAAGCCAAGATCCATTGGCTACCTATTTGGTTAACACACCACCTTACACAGAATAGGACCAAGAACAAACTGTACAATACTTAGCTACAATACCCATGACAGATCACCTAGTACTCCAACAATCATACTCTACCAATATAGATTCCACATATGATCCATTTTTTGTTTGAGCAACATTTGTTAAAGAACAAAGATGAGATTTTGGTCAAGGCCATAGATGTAGGGGCTAAGTTTCCATTAGACTTCCCCCATGAAAATCTACCAATTATAGTAATATTTCCCCATAATATCATTTATGATTAATAGGATTCTTCTATAAATCCTATAGATCTAGTCCAAACAATGTACCAAGACTCCAATATATCCAATGAAGGCAAAAACATCATGGAAGATCACTTTAACCAAATGAAAATATAATACCAAACCTACCTAAATTTAGCATGTGATTTCAATCAGATAAACATGGTGAGTAAGCCCCTCATTGACCTAGTACATTCAATAGGAGTGTTGATGGAATTAAATAGAAAAGAGATTCTGAGTTCTGACCCATTTGTACAAAATGCTTTAATAGATAACTTGATACATATGTTAGTTATTGAAGAAGTGTCTTCAGCTTCTACACTAAATAGTGAGCCAAATGCAATAGACAATGTGCAAATAATGTCCAATCTTGATCAAAGTGGTACTAACACACAAAAAACTAGCCAACAATGTGTTCCTATAGTTAATCCCATGAGCAGATCATCATACCAAGGAATAGGAGTTTTTGTACCTCAGCCTCAACTAGCTGCTTCTTTGAGTGTACAACCTATAGGATTAGATAATCTAATAATGGATAATGTTATGCCTCAATGATAGAATATGATAAATCCTACTCCCCTCAATAATTAGTGAGTGGTGTTCCACAATAGTAAACATAATCTAGTGTATCAATGCAATAGATGATGAATACATTGCCATCTCAATCAGGGGAAACTAATGTACCACCTCACTAGGTAATGACAAACATACCTCTTCAATCACAGACTAATATGCCAATTCAAAACCATGCAATGTCTAATCAATAGCATACAAATACTGGCTATTGATAGATGCTAAATTTGCAACATGCTTTCACTTTTTTATAGGGATTCGTGCAACAAGGAGGTCCCCCTATTTCTCAAGTACCTACTAGATAACCATTGGTTCAAAATTTCCCATAAATTTAGAGATAGGGTCTTGGTCCACAAGTTCCTACTCAACAGTAAGGATCAATTAGTCGGTAACATGTCCCTTTTAAACCAAAATAGGCACAATATAGTTATATCCCTTCATCCCAACACAAAATCCTCTAAGTTAAACCTTTATCATCAACCCAAATTAGAATATTACATATCTAAATGTGTAATTTCAAGTACATTCCAATCCATGTATATGTATTCTTGGTCCATTCCCCAACCAAGATAATGTACCCCAATGGTGTCTCCATAATACCCTAGTCAAAGTGTCCCACTTGCGATCTCCCAACCATCTATCCAAACCAACATTCTCCCTCAAACCAATATTCCATCTAGTTTCCTATCCCAAGAATTGTAATAAATGAAGGATGCAATTGCTACCATTTAAGTGGGGAAGAAAACTAAGAAGTTTAAATTGGATGACATGTGTTCCTATCCATTCAACATGTAGTATTTGTAGATATCATTTCCTCTAGGATATGAACCACCCAAATTTAATAAGTACAAAGGGAAAGGTGACCCTAAGGCCCATTTGACCAAATGCTTTGTCACATTTCAACCAATGAAATATAATGACATATACCTTTTGTTGTTGTTTCTAAAGAGCATGGCTAGACAAGCCTTGGAGTGGTTTTTAAAGTTGCCCAAGAATTTAGTAACAAACTTTGATGATCTTTTTGATAAATTTGTGCAACAGTTTTCCTATAATCTCAAGCATGAGATTTCATTAGTGGACCTGACACAAGCAAAGCAAAAAGCTAGGGAGAGTTTTACAAGTTATTTATAGCAATGGATATCCCTTGAAAGTCATTTCACCCATAGTTTACTAGATAAAAAATTAGTTTTTTTGTTTACTAAAAATTTTCATAGTAATATAGACTATCATCTAGAACTATAAGGTGCACATATGTTCAAAGAGATCATTGATAAAGGTTTTTTGATCAAGTGAGCACTCATAAATAAAGGGAACATCAAGCTTAATTCAAATAATCAAAATCAAGATACCAATCATGGAAATGACCAACATCCCAGCCAAGTGCAAATATCACAACTAGCATAGGCCAATAATCATGAAAGACTGAAGCAATTCAATAGAAATAAGAATGTTGTGGGAAATGGAGTAACCAAATCCCATCATGTGCAAACTATGCAAACCTCATCTACACCACATTTTCAACTTAATCATACCTATTAACCTCTCTAACCAATTCTACAAGTGTAAAAACTAAGACTTTCAAAACAAATACAATGGTCTTTACCATTGCAAACCCCTCCTCCTAGGAGAACCGTGCCTACATATCATGTCTTTAGTGACCTAGGAGAACCCATTAAATCTATATTTCACAAGCTTGGTATCACTAATATGATTATTTGGGCTATGCCAAAGCATTATCCATAAGGAATTCCTTGCCCTAATTGGTACTATGAAAATGAATTTTGTGAATATCATTGGGTCAATGGGCATAATCTACAAAGATGTGTCCAAATCAAGAATTTAATTGAGAATATGTTGGAGAATGGAGAGATAAAAATAGATAGTGGTGCTTCCACTACCAATCAAACTCTTGGGATATATAAAAACCCCTTTCCTCAACATAATAATCAATAGTAGCATAATAATTAGCAACAACAATAATGGCTAGTACAACAACAAAATCAATAGTATCAGAATCAAAGGTTGAACTAGCAGAACCAACAAAATCAATAGTAGAACCCAAAATGATAGAATAATGGACAAAACCAAGGTTAGAATAGTAACAACCAATAAACCTACCATGTAGTTTCACATGACTACAATAGGGTTGTAGGTCATATTTTAGGGGGTAGCATTAATACCATCTCTATTAATCCTAGACCAAGTACTAATCAGCCTAGACCATTGCTAAATGAAAATATTAATCCAAATCACATGGATAATCCTTATTTGACTTGGGAGTACATAAAAAGAAACCAAAAAACTAGGAATTCCACTTTTGGATATTATAGCAACATCTCATTCTTGCCACGTGACCACATGCAAGTGCATTAACAACATAGACTTGTCTTATTTGGTCCCACACCATTTCCAACATCAGTTAGGAATAATGGTCTAGTATTTAATCCCAATTATGCAATCATAAATCAAAGGTTGAATATTTCTATCCTAGGCCCATAACCATCCATCACTTTGCCTATCATCTGACCAACTGTTCAGCCTCAAAATAAACCATTCACTACTAACCAAGATAAGAAGTTTGATATTATAGAACAATTACAAAAGACACCAACAAAACTTTATATTTTAGATTTATTATATATTTAAATAATCCACAAAAACATCCTAAGTGAATTTTAGACCCAATCCACTACTACTAGTGACATATCCCCTGATAACTTTCAAGCTTTGGTTGGACAACTGGCTCCAACCCAATAAGTCACATTCAACCAAAGTGATATGTCTTCCCTTGTGCCACTTCATAATAACCCATTATACATTGAGGTTTTTATCAAATGGCATAAATTAAAACATGTCCTTACTAATAATGGATCTAGCCTCAACATAGTATCTCTCAAGCTCATCAAGATTCTTGGGTATACAATGATAGATCTTTAGCAAAAAATAATAACTATCAAAGCTTATGATAATCAGGAAAGAGAATCACATGGCACCATTAGTGTACTATTTATCATTTGGACTTTGACCCATGATACACTTTGCCATGTGTTATATCTTGAGTTATCATATAATATGTTTCTAGGTAGGCTTTGGTTACATGAGATTCATGCAGTCCCATCAACACTGCACCAATGTATCAAGTTTTCCCACTCAAGGATGGAGGTGAATATTCTGAGAGATTTACACCCATATGAACACTACAAGCATATTGAGGTTGAGTTTTAAAGCTATAGTTATCAGTATGGCATGAATCCAATTTATAAGTAGGATAAAGGAAAGGCTATACTTATTGATCCTTCATCAGATAATTGCATAGATCTTAATACCTTGGATTCCCTTTCCCACATGTTACCTCCTAAAGCTTCAAATCATTTCACCATTTTAGATAATAGACTAGGAGAATATGTGACCCATGACACATTTAATATCACCAATCTTCCTTAGAATCCAAAAACATTTGGGAGACCTAAGGTCATTTGACATATGCATTGACAGTGGAAGAACAAAGATAAGGGACCTATCATATTTGTACCAGCATCTGACCTAGGACCTAACCCTCTTGAAGGGGATGAATCATGGTTATACAAAAATGACCAAGATGATTATTATAAAAATGCAAAGTATCTTATTCCCAATAGGATCATGGAGCATCATAAATATGAAGGAAGAGGCCTCAGATCGAATCAACAAGGAACCCTTGAGCTAATTTCCATGACTAAGTATGAAAGACCTTATGAACTTGGATTTAAACCACCTGTGGGTGACCCCACATATTTTATTTAAACTCCATCACTAGAGCCTAGTGATGATAATGTCAACAACAAAGTAAAGTCTAATCATAACCTTACCTTTGATAACCTAGATGAAAACAACTTGTTTGATAACAATGTGATTAGTACCTTTACCCAATCCATTCATCACCATCCATTGCCATTATATTATCCACAACTAATAGATTGGGACCAACAAGAATCTAGTTTTTTGATTAATGAGTTCCTGAATGATGAGGCATTATATGATTTCATAGGCCTTAGAGACAATGTTTTGTTGGGAGATCACAAATCAGGATTCTCAATCACATTGGATCTTGCAGCCTATTTTGGAGAGTGAGTGAACACCCTTATCCAAAAAAAATAAGTAAAACATTCAGGTCCCAAATTTAAAACCTCTTTGAGGGACTTTTTGACTAGGTAGAAAGTAAAGATAAAGGCCAGTCTAGTGGTGAAAACCTATTTCAGGAACCATTAGATGGGGGTGTTCATTCTTCTTCAATTTTAGACTAGGAGACCACCAATGATGAACTTGATTGTGGATCTGAGTTTAGTTTTGAGAAACAAGTATTTGATCAAATTCTCCAATAATTTTTGACTATTTTTGTTACATGGATAGATCTTCCATTAGGAGACTCATATTCATCATGCCTAGGAGAAGTTGAAGATCAAGTCCTAACAGAGGACCCTAACATAGTCCAATAGTTTAAGTCACTTCCTATTATCCTCGAAGTTGAATTGACCCTCCTAGTCAAAGATATAATATAGGTAAACATTAGGACTCTATCATGCCTAAAATGGATAAAATTATGTTCATCCCTCACTAACGAGGAACATGACATATTTATAGCTCTATTGAGAGAGTATGTGGATATATTTGCATGGGCCTATTCTAACATGCTAGGATTAGACCCCACCTTGGTTCTACACCACATTGTGGTTAATCCTAATGCCAAACTGGTAAAACAAAAGCTACGTAAGATGCATCCTTACATTATTTTATTGGTAAAGAAAGAGTTGGAAAAACTCTTAGAAGTAGGATGTATTTGATCCATTGACTACTCTGAATGGATCTCTAATGTAGTACATGTTAGTAAAAAGCCTAAAGGAATTAGAATTTGTACTAATTTTTGAGACATCAACAAAGCTTATCCTAAAGATGATTTTTCATTGCCTAATATAAACATGATCATTGAATCCATGGTAGGTTATGAAATGCTTTCACTCATGGATGGATTTTCAAGATGCAACTAGATCAGAATAGCACCAAAAGATTAGTGTAAAACAACATTCACCACTCCATGAGGAAAATTTTGCTATCAGGTGATTCTATTTGGCCTTAAAAATGTGGTAGGTACATATCAAAGAGCCATGACTATCATATTCCATGATATGATGCATGATATTATTAAAGACTATGTTGATGACATATTAGGAAAATCCAAGACCATGATTGACCATCTCGTAGTGTTATGTAAGATATTTGAAAGACTAAGAGAGAAAAAAGTTAGACTAAATCTAATGAAATGTGTGTTTGGTGTAACTTTAGGCAAATTACTTGGCTTCATTGTGTCTCGTAGAGGTATTGAATTCGATCCATATAAAGTCCATGTTATAGCCAAGATGCCACCAACAACTAATTTGAAGTAACTTCATAGTTTGTAGGGTAAGATCTAGTCCATCTTACACTTCATCTCTTAGTTAGTAGACAAGTGCCATCCATTTATGTACCTTTCAGAGATAGGAGTTGCATTTCACTGGGATGATCACTACCAAATACATGTTCAGTAACTCAAATATTATCTTGTCAATCGGCATATTTTATTACCTCCTATGTTAGGAAAGCCTTTCTTGTTATACCTATTAGCTACTGATTATGCTCTAGGGGAACTCTTGTCTCAACATGATGATAATGGAAAGGAGCATGTTGTATACTACTTAAGTCATACCTTAGTTATAAATGAACATAACTATACACTTGTTGAAAAAGCTTGTTTATCCATGGTTTTCATAGTTTAGAAACTATGCCATTACATGTTGAATAATAAAACCATGGTCATTTCAAAACTAGATCCTCTCAAGTATATACTATCTAAAATAGATTTATAAGGTATAATGGCTAAATGGATCATGCTTCTTAGTGAGTTTGAAATAGATTATGTTAATTAAAATGCAATCAAGGGGAAAGTTTTTGTACATCAACTTGTTGAAGCACCTCTTATGGACACACAACCACTCAAGTTTCCATTTCTCAATGAATCCATCATGACCATTATTGATACACCCCTTGAGGAGTAGTCTTGGAAGTTATATTTTTATGGTTCATTAGCTATGCATGGATCAGGGGCAAGCCTATTATTTATTACACCACATGGGCATCTAATCCCTAAATCATTTAGAATCAACTTTCCTTGTATAAAAAACATGGTTGAGTATGAAGCCCTTATTGTAGGACTTTGATAAGAAGTAAATTTGAATATATCTCATCTTCAAGTTTATGTTGATTCTCATTTAATCATCAATCAACTCACAAATCATTTTTATATCAAAGATGACAAGTTAGTTCCATATAAAGTTATGGTTGACACTTTTAAAAAGAAAATTGCCAACATTCAGTTTGAGCATATACCAAGGGCTAGTAATAGAACTATAGATTCCATGGATACTATTGGATCACTAATTGGATAAATAGATAAATCTAAAGATTATTAATTCCTTATCAAGAATTTCTCAACACTGACTCATGAACCTTCAACTATTGCCATGATTTATGATATTGTTGGTCCTAATTCTATCTAGTACTCAAACCTTTAAAACTACCTTCATGACCAAGTTATGGTTCCTCACCTATCTCAAAAAAAAACCAAAGCCTTTATTCATCATTCCATTCATTATACTTTACTTGGATCCACTCTCTACCTTTGTAGTTTTTATGTAACTTTGCTTCATTATTTAACTTTGATAGAGTCTACATTAGCATTAAGAGAAGTTCATGAAGGAGTATGTAGAGCCCATTCTAATAGGGTAATCCTATCCAAAAATCTCTTATTTACTAGTTATAATTGACCCACAATGGATGTAGATGCCACTGCATATGTAAATAAATGTAACTAATGTCAATGGCATGCTAATTTGATTCATGCCCTAGCAAAAAATCTAAAACTGATGTTGACACCATGGCCATTTTATAAATAAGAACTTGACCTCATTGGGAAGATTAACCCCACTTCATCTAATGGCCATAAAGATATCCTTACCAATACTAAATATTTTAGTAAGTGGGTTGAAGATATACCCCTCACTTACATGACTATAAAGCAAATTTCTCAATTCATCTTCGACCATCACATCTGCCACTATGGTATCCCCTCTGAAATTATATCCAACAATGGAAGATCATTTAAGAAGAAAGATGTAGACTATTTATGTACTAACACAACATCACCCAACACTTTTCTATAGCATATTACCCTCAAGGTAATGGCTAGGCTGAGGCATCCAACAAAACCATTATCAACATTCTCAAAAAGATTGTCAATGATGTCAGTCATGATTATCACCTCAAGATATTCCTTTCCCTTTGGGCATATCATACTAATCATCATACCCCCATAGGATCCACCCCATACTCACTTGTTTATGGTAATGAATTCATCCTTCCTAATGAGGTCAAATTGCCTTCACTATGCATCTCTTTCAAGTATGTCCTGGATGATCATGACTATCAAGTAGCTCACATGCAAGAGCTGGATCTACTTGATGAAAAATGCATAGCCATGCTCAAAAATCTTTTAGCATATTAGAATTGAATCAAATGCCACTATAATTATCATGTGCAGCATCAAAAATTTGAACTCAGTGATCTTGTTCTCAAAGAAAACCAAAATAATACCACAATAGAGAAGAAACATAAAAGGGCCTTTTGTCATCACTGTAGATTATGGATTAGTAACATACATGCTTGCCACACCAAATGGAGAGGATCTTGAGATAATGAATATTATTCATCTCAAGTGATATTATGCTTGAATGCTAAGGTGTATTGCCTATAAGGACCATTTTAGTTATCCCTTTTTGTCACTATTATTCTTTATACACATACCATTCTTATATGTCCTCTTTGCCATATCCACTTTTCATTTCTGACCTATCAACTCAGTGTGTTCTAAAACTTAGTCCATTTGACCTTGGTTTTGGTCATTTATTATGTAGCTTTAGCATCAAAGTATCTGATCAGTTCATCAGTTTATTCAAGAACTTCAGATAGAGATCATATTTTGGGATAGTGTGATAGAAGTTTTGATAGTTGCATCCTTCACTTGTTATTATTTCTTACCACCGGTCTTGTTATTAATTATAACTACCTTTGGGAAAATTAGTACCATTTATCTATGTTGTTATGTCCTAGTTATAGCCACCTATGGGAAAACTTGGGGCAATACTAAGCCTTGACATACCAACTTGCCACTTCTTATGCAATACTATGCCTCTTTATCAACTGTGCCTATTTTGTTTGAATTGGATATCATGCTAGTCAAATTCCTCTACTATAAAGGTAGAATTACAATGACTTGAGGTCATATTCTAGGACTATGTAGGTAGCGGTCAATACTTATTGAGGTCAGCTCAGTCACCCTTTTCCCCACACTCTCACCATTTTGTGAGTAACCTTAAGCCATACTCTCACTATTTTGTGAGCAATCTAAGCCACACTCTCACCATTTTGAGAGCTTGAACCATTTATTGTCTCATCATTCTCGATTAAGTTGTGACACTCTAAAACATTTCCAAAAACATTTCAAAAAATTGTTAGAAAAAAATAAAAACATTGACCACTTCTTTGACTTAAGGATTCTGGGAACCCTTACTAAGTTATAGGAAAATCACTTGTCCTTTAGTTTCCCTATCCTTCTTAGCCTTTTTTTCTCTCACTTACTTGTCATTTTTCAAAGTCATTCCCATTCTTATATCACATCCATTCTATTTGATTTCTTCAATTATCACATTCTTCCCATTCCCTAAGGGAACTACATTTGGCTTGAAGTTTTTTATTGGATATTACATCCATGAAAATATGTAGGTGGTGTCTACTTACCTAGTGCATATGGAGATAGCTCAGCCACCCCCTTCCTTTTCTTTTATTCCTCCATTTAGTTTATTTGTTAAGTTGTTGCCTATTTTCTAGGGGAACTATTTATATGATTTTTTATTTCATTGTTTGTTTGTTTGTTTGTTTCTATTTATTTTATCTATTTGTATACTTGTTTGTTTGCTTTCAGCACTGTTGCCTTGATTTATTTTATGTGTGTTCACTGGGTGATTCCTTGTCCACACTTACACTTGAATCCATCCCTAAGCATATGTTTACATTGTCATCATGGTTTCTATCATCGATGCATTTTTTTTATTGAGTATTGGATTACGAGAGTCAGTCCTCATGCATATTTTGTCCAAGTATGTATGGTGTCATATCATAAAGCCTACCATCACATGATACAACAAACCTCAGCTTCAAGAATTCTATTAAGTAATGGTAGCATCTCTTTGGTACTGACATCCTGATTCAATCCCGATCATATCTCAGATAGAGTAATTAAACATGAAAGAATTCCAACCTTTATTAGTTTAGATGAGCATCTCCCTACTAGTAGGTTGTTCCAATTCATCATTACCCTCTATGTTAAGTTGTCATCATCTTCGGCCAAGTTTATCATGTTTTCCATAATCAAGATCCAATGATTATAACCACCTATGGGCAAATTATTGCACAACATCCCACCTACATTTCTTAAAGATTATAACTACCTTTGGGAAAATCATTGTGTTGCCACCACTTTGCTTTTCCTACCTATACAAGGGCATGTTATTATCTTATTTGTCAGTACTGGGGTAGCTCTATCTTCTCAATGATTATAACTACTTTTGGGAAAATCATTGTGTTATCATATCATATTGCCACTAATAGGGTACAATGATTATAACTGCCTTTGGGAAAATAATTGTGTTATCATACCACATTGCCACTATTGGGGTAAAATGCTTATAACCACCTTTGGTCAAACCATTGTACACCATCCCACTTACATTCACAATGATTTTGACTACTTTTCCAATATCATTGTGTTTTCACCCCATCATCTTTCCTTTCTTTAGTCCCCTCATTTTGTTTCTTTCTTTTTGAGGGACCGTTTGTTGACCTCTTTATGCCAACTGTTCCCTCAAGGGGAAATCATATAGTTAGTTTATCATCATTATAGTTGTAGGCATACAAGACCTTTTTATTCTTTGAAAAGATGTTACTTTACTTATATCTTGTAATGCCTTCCCAAATAGGGGCAAACTATAGACACCTTAAACAAGCCACCGATAACCTCCAATTAGGCTTTTGGCTAATTTCCACCCAAAATGCATAATTTGGCCTAAAAACACTAAAACATGCTAAATGATGTGAAAATGATATATTCAAATGCTAATTTTGGCCAGGGTATCCCTAAATGGGGTAATGAAATTTATGGGCTAGCTAACTTTGATCAATCTATTTCAAGTCAAAATGCCAAATTTGCACTTGCATTCTTTTGACTGCTCTTTTCTATCAAATCTTATAAACAAGACTCATGCCTTTGTTATTTGTTGTTGGAAACATCTTAAGTGAGAATATGCATCTAATGCATCTGACATGGACTTCTAATTCCAATCAAGTCAAATTTAGGACCAATGACAGATATTTTGATCAATTTGAGTAATTTGTGCATAAAGTGATTAATCATGCCTAGGAGCTAATTAACCCAAATTAAGGCCTAATAAAAAATTCCATGGAAACTTGTTTAAAACTTGTTTTTAGAAATGAATATCAGGTGACCTCATTTCTTGGAAAGACATCCCTAGGCCATAAATATCAAGATTCATGCCCTCCATGCCTCATCAATGCCTTCCATGATGCCCTCCATGCCTCTTGATTTCCCCTTATTCCAATGCCATTATAAGGATAATTAAAAAAATTAATTATAAAATTAAATTAATCCTCAACCACACATCTCAATCTTGAGATGGACGATTGAGGTTGATTTTGATCAAATCCAAAAATCTATAAATAAGAGGCCTAATAACATCATTTCTAAGCTTTTTTAATGCAAAGTTATAATGCAAAATTGGTTCCAAAAGCTTCAAGAAACTAGTGTTACCATGCCAAATTGATTCCAAGCCAATCCAAGCCACAATCCAAAGGTGCCAAGAGGAGATGAAGGTAACCACACTCCATTGAATAAGACCTCTTGAAGCACAAGCCGAGCAAGCTACCATTACAAAGGCATTTGGAGCATCCAAGGAAGGTGAAGTAACTCTTGTATTTGATTCCTTGCTTTTTAATTGTGTTTTGTCATTTACTTTTTTTAACTAAGCTCTCCCTAGTTTCTAGGCCTAGAGATGTTATGCTATTAATGTGTTATTTCATTTTGTTTTCATTTTGGAACTAACACAATACTAACAATTCTCTCTTGAGTCAAATTCCTAGATCACACATGTTAGGGTTTAATCAACAAGGTCTCATCCTAATCAATTTTGCTTCAAATTTTAACTAAATTTTCATAGTGCCCAACTTAGGATTAATTCTACGAAGTTATTTGAAATTATTTGTAAATATATCTTCATATTCTTTTATCATTTCCATTATTTTTAGAAGATTATCTTCTTCCCAATAATCTCAAATTTTAAAATTTTTAGAATCTCCTTTTTGAGCTATATTTTATTGTCATCTTTTTAATGGTTGATAAAATTATTAGGTCTTATCTTTATAGTTTCAATCAGTTTTATTTCCCCCTCTTAGACATTATAATGTATGTTGTTTATATTTATATCTTTTTCTTGTTAAGGTTTGAGTCTTACTAAAATATCTTGATAAACCTTGTCAAGAAAATGCACAATGTGTTGGTGTTTTATATCTTCCATTATTGGAATATTTTCCATATATATTCAATTCAAAATTTATATGGATATTTTATTATCTATTTTCTCTATTGTTTCATGGTTTATAAATCAAGGTATTGTGTCTTCATCAGAGGATACTAGAAAATATTGGATTTTTTCAAAGTGCAACATACTCTTCTATCTAGATCCCAAAAATTAAATGTGCATAAATAGTATTGATGGATATAATCCTAGTTCTTGGTCTCTACTCATGTTTATTGATTTATATAACATGCTTTTGTTATTTGTCCTAAGGTCCAATACAAATATTTTACCCAAAGTTTGGAGTTAGATTATCCAATCTGACTCTAATATTTTTCACACCTATTGATATGTTAAGGCAAACTTTATTTTAATTTGTATTCGATAATAGCCTTAAACTTCCATTCTTTTTTAATGTACCATGTCTCAATGAGAATGATAAATGTGTTCCAATTCTTAATATAATTACCTTATGTGTTTCCCACCATCTTGCAGCATTGATAAATAAAGAATCATCTAGAGATTCCATGCATATTTTCATTGGGGAATACTTTCTCACTTTGTGTTAAATATACTCTAACATCACTAGTTCCAAATTAACTCCCTCACATACCATAAAAACAATCATTGACTATGCCTAGGGTCTTTTTCCCTCCTTTGAAGAGTTCTATATCGACCACATCTACCAAGAGGGCAACTCCATTACCAATTTCCTTACTAAATTTAGAGTGGGGTCCAATAATTTGGTCACAAGGGAGGATCCTAATCTAATTTTAGCTTAGATTTTAAACACTTTTAATAATTATTTCAATCACACATCATGGTTACATGGATAGACAAGCCCTTGTGGTAGCATTAATATAAGTGTGTGGATTTGACTTCCCTAATTGAATAATGATTTCTATATTGTATACTCCAATAGCTCCATTGGTAATAACAATTTGGTTAAATTCTATAGAAACCAAAATTTCGGTAATGTGATAATGGGCATTAACCTCTATAAAGAGCAAAGATCTATCAAGGCAATTATGGAGGTGATAGAGATCATCTCTAACCTCTTTAATGCTCAAAGGTTGAGGGTAATAAAAAGGTGTGGATAAATCTCCACAAGGGTGGCTTGACTTACTACATGTAGAATATAGTTGGACATGATGAAGAACTCTCATAGGACTTTGTGTTTGCCTTAAACAAGTGCATGGTTAAATTGAGGGAAATGAGAATTGCCATGTCTGAGGAGAACATAGGATAGGTGATGGGTATGTATTGTGAAGGGAAAAATTCATTTAAGGATAGAAGTCAAAAGCTCAAACTCATACAAAAATTCCTTAGAATAAATGAGGTCATGAAGACTAACAAGAAGGGTTATCCTAGGCATAATCTTCCTAAGTGTTGGCCATAGATTTGCCTCCAAGTTATGAAGTAATTTACTCTAGAAGGTAAGTTCACCTTGATATTCTCACACCATTTTCCATCATTCAACCATTTTTATGGATATACAATCAGTGTATGTTATTATTTAATTCTCTTGAAATCACTGCCCTAACCTACAAGGTTAGTAACATAAATGATATTATACATCATGGCTTAATGTTATTATTATTTCAAAAAGGTGAACCCCTGAGTGGTAAAATTATTCCCATAGTTAAAGACCTTATTTAAGAAGACCCCAACCACTCATAAAAAGAGGAGGGATCCACTACCCCATGATCTTTCTCCCCCGCAACTAGTTTGGACAAGACCCCCCTCAAATGACTATTAACCCCATCCCCTGACTCTACCAATAAAAATTCCAAATCCTTTTATATCCTGGGGAAGGAGGAAATTAACCACAAGGGAGTTATAAACACCACTTTGGAGAATTTTATTGGGAAATATAACATGTAATTAGGTGTCTTCTTGGAAAAGATATAAAATGTGGGGATTTCTATGTCGGGCCTCATAAAAGATTGGACCCACCTAAAAGCTAAAACCATGGTACTTAAAAAAGACCTAAACATGGTTTTAATGATGGATGCCACTACATATGACAAGAATTTTGAACCATTGGAGCTCATTCAAAACCTCCAACACACCCATCAACTTAAAGGGACCCCTAGTTCTTCCAAGAATTAGATCATACAAAGCTCTACTAAAGGCCCTTCCAAATGCATGAGGGCCAAAATTTACAAAGAACTACTGAAGGAACTAAGAAAATATTTAAAATAGGTGTTGAGGTCAACATACCCCCATTTATAAAAAATGGGGACCCTTGTCTTAAATTATGTAAATTTGTAACCTAAATTTGAAAATCCATCTAATCAAAGTATCATTAGCATGTTTTCACATCATATTTATTTGAATATCATACACACCATGGTTTGGTTGGCATATTTGTTCATAATTATGATTTAATCTTGCCTAAATTTTCTAATATTTGATCTTTATGCTTTGGGTCACAACTCCAATGGAGTCCATTTGGAATAAGCAATGTCTGGGTTTTATGATTTAATAATGATTTGATATTTTACTAGCTTTTGGTATGCTAAAATAAAGTAGAATTCATGTTTGATCTAATTAAATCCCTAACTCCAATTGCCCTATCTCATGCCCTTTAAATTGAATTCAAATTTGGCATGAACATTTTTCACAGGAACACTTTAAATTGACTTAGTTATATTTTATCCTAAGGTCCTAGTCATGTTTATTAACATGACCAAGACCATAGTCTAAAAACTTTATCCTAAGTTTTTCACATTCTGAGCCAACTTTATTCCATTTTAGCTTAGAATGGTCTAAATAAATGTGGTGTCCTTTTTATTATGTCATGGACTTAGTTTTAATTTTATCCTAAGGTTTAGTCGTATTTATTAACATGACCAAACCTTAGTCTAATTTTTTTACATTTGGTCTCTTTACCTTCCCAAACCCCCTCAGTTACTTTTGTTTCTACTTGATCTAACTAACCACTAAGATGTTATATTATATCTATAGACTTAGCCTAAAAGGCCTTGCCGAGGACTATATGCTATGTCTTTGATTATCCATGGGGTCCCTTTTATTATGTCTCTAAACTTTGCTTAAAATGTTCTTTCTAAGGTCTTTCTTGTGTTTATTAACATGAAATAAAACCATAATCCAAAAAATTATGCTAGTCTTTTATTTTTATTGAGCACTAACTTAAACATCATGTTCATCTATAGGATCAAGGATCCACATTTACTCAAATGATCAAGATCCAATGGTGTGAGATTGAAGACAAAGTTATAGCCCTAAACTAAAGTTTGAGCATCTTCTAGAGATCAATGGCATGCATTTTATTGGGTTAGATTGATCCAATGATGCATATCAAGTCAAAACTTCAATAGAGCCCCAAGATAAGTGAGAAGGTGACAAGTGTCACAATCTTAACCAAATAACACTAAGTAACTAATGGTGTTCAAACTTGAAGATCATGATCCAAGAGAACATATTTGCTTGGATAAGGATGATCCAATGGTGTGAGATGAATGTTGAAAATTCAAGACAAATGTGGAGTTGACACTTGGAATATTTATGGGCCATGAATTAAAGTTTGAGCATACATTTAAATATTGATGATGCATAGATGAGCATACACATTCAGATCAATGGTCCATGGAGAAGGAAGTATAATTAAATAGATCAAGATCAATGGAGTGTGATTGATCTGTGCAATTAAAACCAATGGTTCATATCAAACATTGGAAATTCAAGGTGAATACAAAAGTGATAAGTGTCATAACCATAGGGAATGTAGTGAGTAGCTAATGACATTCAAGTTCTCAGATAAAGATTGATGATCTGCATTTATCCCTACAAAGATGATCTAATGGTGCAAAATCAAGTAGGAAAATTTAAAAGGTAATGGTCATTTTTTAAATATTAATGATCAAAATGCCATGAAAATGTCATATATATGCCATATTAATGCCACATCATAGCAATGTCAGTATAATGTGCCAAGTGGAAGAGCATGTAGTCTCGATAAATGCAAGGGCATAAGCACACAATCTAATTAGGATCTAAGTAATGAAGCTCATGTAAATTTAGATAGATACCTCCATTAAAGCACTTTAAAAAAATTCAAAAACCCCTAGTTCATCCCTATATTTTCCATAATCAAGATAGAGAAGCTAAATTATCACTTGTGCAAGAGAATTCAACCTAGAAACTGAATTATAGTCTAATAGTGAGAAATTTAATAGAATTCATAGCCACGGTAGCTCACAAAGATGTTCCTAGGAAATATGTGGATCATTACCCAATATGATACAATAGTAAGGAGCTTAGTCACCCAATAGTAGAATTCAAGGGATAAAATGAAAGAGTTGACAAACATATTAATGGAATATCAAAGCCCTAGTTTCAAAAACATTAACCTGGCTCATCTAAAACATAATTATGGGACTAATTATGTATAAGATCAAAATATTGAACACATGGTCCAAGAACTTGGAAAGTCTCCTTGAGGATGATAGTAGCTATAAAATAATATGAAATAATTGCTTGTGACTATGATCACCAAGCCAAATATACTTAGCTCCATAGGCCTCATCATTGATGAGGAGTTTAAGCACAAAGCCACCTTGATCACACAAGAAGTGAGGAGAAAAAACCAAGGGATATATGGTATATACAATAGTAGGGTCATGGATATGATTCTAATAGTAGAAGAACATATTACTAAAACCAAAAACATCAAAAGGTATTTATAAGGGTAAAATAGACCATAAGAGATTAAAAAGTCAAATTAAGGAGCTCTTCATAAAACCAATTAGTGACCTTGAGCTAATTGAAGAATAACATTACAAAATGAATATCCTATTCTAGAGATAAAATAGCATTAGAGGGAAGTGAAGATCTTACATCAGAACAAGGGTCCCAAAGATTAGTCAAATTAATAATATTCTTCTTGTAGCTAAAAATTGTAAATTTTAAAAATGGAATATTATGTTTGTAAAGGCATGTGCATCTTGTAAAACATATTTCCTATATATTAGTCCATGGGGGAAGTTTGGTGTATTCTATAACATTTATGGAAAGGATATTTGTCATAACACTTATACTTTTGTAATTGGATAGGACTAACCAATATGGTTCCTTGCATCTTATAAAATGATCATTGTCAATTGTAAAAAAGGAGGGAGTTATTAAAGCCAAAATTAATTTGTTACTTTTGAGAAAATAATATAAGGAATTCTACAAAGTTTTTCCAAATTTTCTTGTGTCTTTTGTTATCCTAGCTTCTCTCTCACTTATTTATTCTAAATTTTATATTTGAATGGTTCTTATGAATTCCTCATCTGTACATTTTAATGTAGAGTTTTTAACTTGTGTCAATGCTAGGTTAATTGAAAGTTCTTAGGTTCATTTCATTTTCTTTACTCTTGTTGCATTTGGGTTAATGATTTTAATTTTGTTGATCTCAATTGCATAGATCAATCATGCTTCATCGATATTGATATGTTGAATTATAACCTCCAATTCCATGGACTATTAATCTGAAAGTGTATATTCATCTATTTATCATCAATATTTGAAATATGCTCAAACTTTAATTTGTGGCATGTAGCTATGTCAAGTGTCATCTATGCTTTCATCTTGACTTTTCAACAATCATCTCACACTATTGGATCATCCTCATCTAATTAAATGTGTTCCCTTAGATCATGATATTTGAGGTCGAATGCCATTTATTTTTTAGTGTTCTTTGGTTGAGATTGTGACACTTGTCACCTTCTCACTTATTTTAGGGCTCTATTGAAGTTTGGACTCAATACGCATCATTGGATCAGTCTATCCCAATCAAACATGCCATTGATCTTTGAAAGATGCTCAAACTTTAGTTAAGGGCTATAGTTTTATCTTCAATATCACATTATTGGATCTTGATCATCTGAGTAAACATGGATCATTGATCCTACAGATGAACACAATTTTTAAGTTAGTACTTAGGGAAAATAAAAAACTTAGAATACTGTTTTGGACTATGGTTTTATTTTGTGTTAATAAACATTGGAAAGACCTTAGAAAAAACATTGTAAGTTAAGTTTTTAGACATAATAAAAGGGACCCCATGGATAATCAAATACATAGCATATATTCTTAAGACAAGTCCTTTTAGGCTAAGTCTATAGACATAAAAAAAAGGTCCCAATGGTTAGTTAGACCATCTAGAAATAAAAGGGATTGAGGGGGTTTGGGAAGGTAAAGAGACAAACTGTAAAAATTTTAGATTAAGGTTTGGTCATGTTAATAAACATGACTAAACCTTAATATAAAATAGAACTAAGTCCATGGCATAATAAAAGGGACCCCACATTTAGTTAGACCATGCTAAGATAAAATGAAACAAAGGGGGCTCAAGATGTGAAGAACTTACGATAAATATTTTAGATTAATGTCTTGGTCATGTCAATAAACATAACTAGGATCTTAGGATAAAATATAAACTAAGACATTTAAAGTGTTCTTGCAAAAAATGTTCTTGCCAAATTTTAATTAAATTCAAAGGGCATGAGCTATGATAATTGGAGTTAGGTTTTTAAGTAGATCAGACATGAATTATACGTTATTTCAACATACTAAAGGATAATAAAAGATAAATCATTATTAAATCATAAAACCTAGACATTGCTTATTCCAAATGGACTCCATAGGAGCTGTGACCCAAAATATAAATATAAAATGTTAGAAGCTTTAGGAAATATTAAATCATAATTATGAACAAATATGCTAACCAGACCATGGTGTGGATTATTTTCAAATAAATATGATGTGCAAACATGCTAATGATACTCTAATTAGATGGATTTTCAAATTTAGGGTATAAATTTGCACAATTTAAGACAAGGGTCCCCATTTTTTAGAAATGAGGGCATGTTGAACTCAACACCTATTATGATTTTTTTTTGGTTCCTTCAGTATTTCCTTGTAAATTTTGGCCCTCATGCATATGGAAGGGCCTTCAGTAGATCTCTATATGATCTTATTCTAAGAAGAACTAGGGGTCCCTTTAGGTTGATGGGTGGGTTGGATGTTTTGAATGATCTCCACTGGTTCAAAAGTCTTGTCATGTGTAGTATTCTCCATCATTAGAACCATGTTATATTTGAAAAATAAAGTTAGTGCATGCTTTAGGGTAAGGTTGAATTAGTAAAGTACATCTTCAACTACCTCATCTCAACACATAAGGAATCATGCAAGAGAACCAAACATGAAGAGATTTCTTGAATATTATTTTTAACTATTTGAAATTAATGTATGGCTTGATTTAATGATATATTGATGGTATTTTATTATAAGAAAAAGAGAGAACACCATATAAATAATCACATCACTCTCCAAAATAACACCACACCTATACATATATATATATATATATATATACATATATATATATATATATACACATATATATATATACATATACATATATTTATATGTATATATATATATGTATATGTATATGTATATGTATATATATATGTATATGTATATATGTATGTATGTATGTATGTATATATATATATATATATATATATATATACATATATACATATAAATATACATATACATTTTATATCATGAGTATATATATCCTTTTTAAGTACCATGGTTTTATCTTGTAGGTGGGTCCAATCTTTGATAAGGTCTGAAATAGAAATCCCTATAGTTTCTATCTTATCCAAGAAGACATTGAATTCCATGTTATATTTCCCAACAAAATTCTCCAAAGTGATATTTATAACTCCCTCGTGGTTAGTTTCCTCCTTCCCCAAGATATCAAAGGATTTGGATTTTTTATTACCAGAGTCAATGGATGGGGTTAACAGTCATTTTAGGGGGGTCTTCTCTAGACTAGTTGGTGGGGGGGGGGAAAGGATAGCGAGATGGTGGATTATTCCTCCTTTTATGAGGGTTTAGGGTCTTTTTAAAGAAGGTATTTATTTAGGGGAATCATTTTAATGCATAATATTTCACCTTTTTTAAAGAAAAATAACATTAAGCCATAATGTATAATATCATTCTTGATACTAACCTAGTAGGCTAGGGTAATGCTTTCAAGAGACTTAAGTAAATAATAACGTAAGTTGATTCTATATCTATGAAAATGGTTGAATAATAGAAAATTGTGTGATAATATCAAGATGATCTTACCTTCCAGAGTCATGTACTTCATAACTTGGAGGATTCTCTATGGACAACACTTAGGTGGCTTTTACTTAGGATAACCCTTATTATTAGTCTTCATGACCTCATATATTCTAAAGAATTTTTGTATGAGTTTGAGCTTCTGACTACTATCTTTAAATAAATTTGTCCCTTCACAAGACATACCCATCACCTCTCTTATGTTCTCCTCAAACATGGTAATTCTCATTTCCCTCATTCTCACCCTGCACTTGTTTAATAAAATCATAAAATATTTTGAGAGTTCTTCATCATGGCCAACTATATTCTACATGTAGTAAGTCAAGCCACCTTTGCAGAGATTCCTCCACACCTTTTTGTTACCCTGAACCTTTGAGCATGAAAGTCTGATCATTATTCCCTACAAAGATAAGATTGACACATCATATTTTAAATAGGATTCAAATCCCATTAGTTGGAATTACCAAGAATTAGTATAAGGTCACATTTAGAGACTATATAGCCTCTACTTTCATTATAAGTTTATAGGAAAATTAGGTGAGATAATGGTGAGTATAGATTTTCAAAGTATTTGCCAACTTCACCAATTCAGGGTGCTCCTGTGTTTGACCCCTATCAAAGTATGTATTGTCTAGGTGGTTCTTCAATAATATGTGAGGTGTGTTACATGACCTTCCTCACAATCCTAAAAAGTATTTGCCAACATTTAGTCCTATTGGCATTGTAACAACTAAAGAACACATTAAGAGTTTTAAAGCTACTTTAAGATTATTGAGTGTGACTCATGAAGATGTAGCATATAGACTATTCCCTTTTAATTTTAAATATGTTGCATATGAAAGGTTTCTAAACCTTTTTGACTACTACATTACTAGTTGGGTCGATTTTAGTAATTTTTTCATTGACCAATTTGGTAAAATCATTAGTCCTTGTGTCATTTACTAGAAATTCACCATAGTGAAAAGAGATGCAAATGAGCCCATAAGATCCTTCACTACTATATTTTAGAAGTTGTTCAGTAGGACCATAGCTCCCTACAAACCTGATGAGGCTTTAAATATAGAAATCTATAAGCCTTAGATCCCATGACTTCTATGTTTATAAAGAGAGATGTTGGGCCCATGAATATTTTAGCTTTAGCTTATGTCGAGGATGTGATCATTAATGACCCGATTCAACCCCAAGGAAAATTGGTATATTCCATTCCTAATTTCAATCCACATTTACCTATTCTAAATGTCATTCCAAATGCCAACCAAAATGTGTCTAGCCTAAACCAAGTTCCATTATTAAACCAACTACCTTTGAGGCGTGCACATCCTACTCAAAACTTGAGATTGCTAAACAATGTTGCCAATAGATCTCATCCTCAAGATTAGAAGGCCTTAATGCCTTTAAATAATTCTAATACTCAAGTTCATAATTCTGAGGCACACAATACTAAGAAATACTCTATCTTAAAGATGGTTCAAAAGCTTATCACTAACTTCCTTCAATTACAAAATCAAGTAGGAAATACTGGAGAGAGCTCTGGTAGGAATTTCTCCTTTCAAAGGTTTAATACACCCACTAATAGATTTTAGAATGATAATTACTATAACAACAAGAACAATGAGACAACTACTAGAAAGAATGTGCTTGATATTAATCTTATTGATGTTGTTTTACCTGATTATTGTAGAGTTCATTTCACTTTTAAGCATGGGGAAATAGACTGTGTTGAGTTTGGTAAAGCTTTTTAAGCCTTTCAAGAAGAGTTAGATACTTTTGAAGTTATCCTAAATAAGGATTATGATTTAGGTATATCTGATTCTTCAAGGTCATCTAGATAGTCTGATGCAACTCTCATGGTAGAGACATTTGAGTCCCTTTCCAAGAGGACAATGAGCCTGAGGATATTCCTAAAGAGATTCACACTTTTCAAAAATTTATGAAGAAGACTTATCCTCTAAGAAACATGGATCATAAGTAACCATTGACCACTTTAACTCCTTTAAATAAATTTGACACTCCTATTACTACATCGTATAACAATCCAGAGCCTCTTAAAGGAAGTACATCTAAAACCAATGTTGATTCATCTAATTATTCCAATAGGACTAGATATAACATAGTAGAGGACATGAAAAGGATCAAACTAAAATTACCTTGCATGAGTTGACTCAAATCATAGAACAAAGGGATCTATTATTGGAATATTTGTCTATGAATCCTGGTAAGTCTAAAAAGTTTACACATGCTAATGTTTCAATACACAACAAAAAATTAGATGTCCCACCTTTCTTGTTAATAGTCAATATATTTATTAAGAACTTGCATAATTATTTTTTAGATTCAAGTGCATCTACAAACATCATGCCTACAAGTATTTGTGATAATTAGGTTTGACTCCCATTAAATCTAATAGAGTTATAACTCAATTAGATAAGTCAAGATTAAAAGTGATTGGTGAGTTATTTAATGTTCATATGTAGATTTATTTTGAACCAAGGATACAACAATTTATTGACATACAAGTGGTAGACATCCCTAAGGCTTATGGGATGTTGTTGAGCAGAGACTGGACTAGGATTTTAAATGATTAATGTCAACAGATTATTCATATATGTGGTTACCTTGGAAGGGAATTATAAATAAAATTAGGATAGAAAGAGCACTTAAAATGTAGCATATGATCATCGAGTACAATGCAATCAATGAGAGGGTCAGCATGGTAGACTCTAATTTAGGAGTGTACACTCTTGAGACTTCTAAAGTATGTGACTATAAAGTTTCTCATATTGTATTAGGACTATAGAAAATACATTCTGATGGTGTTAGGTGTAAGTATAGATTTGGTGTAGGTAATTTTATAGCTAACCATGCTGGTAAATAATATCATGATTCTTATAGACTTAAGTTTCCTTACACTAACAATATTTTAGAATATGAAGCTTTTATATTAGGATTGAAACTTTCCATCAAGTATAAAGTCAAGAAAATGATAGTGTATGGTGACTCAGAGCTAGTGGTTAATCTAGTAATAAGTACTAATGTAAGTTATCATATCTTAAAAGATACAAGTTTAAAGTTTAGGATTTTATTGAATCTTTTAATGCTTGTAACATTGTTTCCATCCCTAGGGAAGAGAACAAGGTTACTAATGATCTTGCCTCAGTAGCTACCAATATTATACCAGGCCAAGATTCCCAAAACTTTAGTATTCAGTTGGTGACATGCCTTTCAATCCCTGATAATGTAAACCATCTACAATTATTTAGTGATGACCAAAAAAATCCTAGACTTCATGACTAGCTCAGAAGAATTTGAATCTCATATCATAGATGAAATCAATGAAAATAATCTAGAAAAGGTTGGCAAAATCGATAACAAAGTCATTCATTTGAATGACAAGAATATCCCCAAAGACATGATAGCCTTAGGGAGACTCTTTGATTTTACCAAATGTGCTGAGACTACCAAGATTCCTAAAGTAAGTGGAAAAGATTATAATGGCATTGATCTTGGACTTCAAGATCAATCTTAGCTAGTTAATATTGGTAAAACCTGTACAAGCATTGAATTCAAAGAGATAGAGAATTTTCAACCAAATATAAAGATGTCATAGCTTAGTCCTATGATGACCTAAGGATTTTTGATCCAAAGGTCATAACACATACCATATCTTTAAATGAAAACTATAAACCTTTCAGACAAAAGCAGAGGCTAGTCAACCTTGTCTTAGAATGACTAATATAAAAAGAGGTCAAGAATCTCTTTGATGCCAAGATTATGTTTCCCATTAGACACTCCACTTGGGTAGCTAATTTAGTACCAATCAGGAAGAAAAATAGTGAAATTAGATTATGCATTAATTTTATAAATCTAAATAGAGCATCGGATAAAGATAATTACCCCTACCTTCTCTTGAACAAGTAATAGAAATTGTTTTTGGTTTTTCCATGATGTCTTTTCTTGATGGATTTTCAAGTTATAACTAGGTGTTGGTGAACTAAGAAGATAGGATGAAAATTACATTTACTACTAAGTGGGGCACCTTTGCCTACAAAATAATACAATTTGGACTTCTAAATACAAGAGAAAATTTTCAAAGGGCTATGGATCATGATTTTCAAGGTCTTGTAGGTAAGTGCATTATCATATACATGGATGATTTGACTATCTTTTTTAAAAATAGGGAAGACCATACTATCAACCTAAAATAGGTATTTTAATGATGCAAAAGATATGGGATTTCTCTCAACCCAAAGAAAATTATTTTTAGTGTTACTGAGGGAAAAATATTAGGATATGTTATCACTAAGGAGGGGATCTCTATATAACCTAATAGAATAGATGGAATATCTAATATAGAGCCCCTTAATAATAGGAAGGAATTGAAGTCATTCTTTGTTACAATCAACTTTGTGAGGAATTTTATTTCTGGTTTTATAGAAATAGTGAGACCTTTAAATGACATATTGAATAAAGAGCCTAAGATCACTTGGAATGAAGAGACAAAGAAGGCATTCAAATACATCATAGAGGAAATTAGACAAGCCCTAGTCCTAATAAGTCTAGATTTTACTAAATGTTTTATCTTTACTCCTTTGCTTCAGATCATACAATAACTATAGTTCAAACTCAAAAGATAGATGGATGTGATCATCTAATATCTTTTATGATCATTAACCTTAAAAATGTTGAGTTGAACTACTCTTTGATTTTCAAAAAAGTATGTGATTTGGTCAAGGTAGTGAAATAGTTTAGGCATTATATTCTCAAGAATAAGGTGCATGTAATCCTACTAGACCCTGCCACTAAGCTCATGATAAGTCAAATATGAACTTGGAAAAAGGATAGGTAAGTGGATGTCTATTCTCTAAGAATATGACATTGAGATGAAGAATAAAAAATTGGTAAGGTGCTAAGATTTCATTCAATTGATTTCCAATACTAATACCAAGTTAAGTGTTATGTAGGTAGAGCAACAAAGTTTTAGACCCAATAATTGGTATGATCTCATTGTCCACTTACCACTCAATAGTTATTGTCCTACAGGGTTTATTAAAGAAAAAAAAAAGATCTCTAAGGCTCAAGGTAGCTCATTTTTTGATCAAGGATAGAGTGTTGTACATGAATAATTTTTAAGTCATTTACTTGAGATGTGTCTCCAAGAGTGAAGCAACTAAGATCATGAGCACCTTCCATAAAAACTTGGGAAGTGGACATCCATCTAGAAGGAATAAAACACACAATATCCTTAGAGATAGATACTACTAACCTACTATTTTCAAGGATGCTCAAAATCATGTGAGAGATTGCCACTCATGTCAAGTCTTCAACAACAAAGAGACCAAGTCATCCATGCCACTAAGGCCAATAATGATCGATAAACCCTTTGCCCAATGGGGACTAGATTTTGTGGGGGTCATTAACCCTAATTCCTTTGATGGTTATAAGTATGTTATGACTGCTACTAACTACTATACAAGATGGACTGAAGTAGTGGTAACTAAAAAGTGTAGAACTGAAGAGGTGATCAATTTTTTAGAATAAAACATATGCACAAGGTTTGGGACACCTATATCTCTAGTCTGTGATAATGGATTTGATATTATATCCATTAAAATGACTAATTAGGCATATGATAACAAAGTTATCCTCAATTTCTCATCAAACCATTATCCTTAAGGTAATGGAGTGTCTAAACAAATAAATAAGAACTTGATGAAGGATATAAATAAGTCTACAACTACTAAACCTAGAACATGGCACAAGCTTCTCAAGCATGCCCTTTGGGTAGATAGAACTATAGTCAAACAATCTCTCAAAACATCACCATTCCTACTAGTTTATGGTCAAGAACCCATCTTCCCCATCACCCTCAAGCTACCAACATACAATTTCATGTAAGAGTACATGGAGGAGGACCAAGAGTTTACAAATTCAAGGTTATTGGACATCATATAGATGGAATTTGTGAGAGAGGAGGCTTTTTACAATTTTAGTAGACCCTAAACCCTAATCAAGAGGTGGTTTGATAAGCATTCAAAAATAAAGGTGTTCAGGCAATGAGACTTAGTTCTTATTTGGGACAAGGCATCTAAGCCTAAGGGTAAACATGGGAAGTTCACACCTTCTTGGATAGGCCCTTATCATATTGCTTATATACTTGGAGATAACACCTTCAAACTGAAAGACTTATAAGGAGCAGATTTCACACTTCCCACCAATGGGCAATACCTCAAGCACTATTTCTCCGATTTCCCACCTAGAGTCTTCATGGAATGACTATAATACTAGTTAGTATTAGTCTAGGTAGGATTGGTTAGTGTTTTTCTATTTTTTCCTACCTATCCCTTGTTTTTACATATGTTTGTATATATTTGTTTTCTTATTTCTTTGATTTTTGTTATTTGCTTTATGTTTGGTGTGTTTGCTTTCTCTACTTTGTTCCTTGATTTTAATAAGTCCTGTTTGATAGTCTTCAGCTCAAGATTCATATGATGCTCAAAAGAAACTCCATAGCTAAGGAATACAAGCATGTTTTCTCAGCATTGGTTAATTATGGGTTATTAGAATATGACCTTAATGTTATAGTTTAGAGAAACTAGTAAAGACTAATGGTTGGGATAATTGTTCCTTAGGATTTTAAAAATTATTATGTTCTAAGATTGGTTTTAAGAAGGATTGTACATGTAGGATGAAAGATTGGATTATTAAGAGATAGTCATGCTTGCACTTAAAAAAAAGTAATTACCTAGGATAATTTTTACATCTAAGGATGATTGTCTGAAGGTCAATCACTTGACCAAATCCCAAAACTTGGCTAACCTGGTTCCCAACCTTTGCTAAAAATTCAAAATGACTTAAAAATTAAAAAAAATAAGAACCTTATTGTAAAATTCAAGAGCTTTCTAAGCAAAGGTGATTTTAGTAATCTCCACTGGGGCTATAGACGCCTAAATGGAAATGGAGTAAGGCCTTGAGTAGAGACAAAGGCATCTTTTTTGAAGCTATGGATGTCTACCTATAAGTAGAGCAATTCCCAAGCCTTACCTGATCTAAAGCATGGTTCTTAATGAATATCCAAACATGCAGAAAGTCAATGTTAATGATTAAAGTCATGAACCTAAAATTTATTCTCAAAATCTTATGGCAATAAGTAAGTGAAATCAAAACATACACATAACATGGATATGTATTGATTTTTTATCCTAATTCTACATGTGCAAGATTTGTTCTAACCATGAATTGATCTTAATAATAGTGCCTGAACAAATGTAATAAGCAACTTCATTATTAGTCTAAACCAAAGTCCTTGAATTCTAACATATTTCTATGTTTCCCCTAAAAGTTTCCATTTCTTGAGGTCAACATACCCCCATTTCTAAAAAATGGGGACCCTTATCTTAAATTGTGCAAATTTGTACCCTAAATTTGAAAATCCATTTGATCAAACTATCATTATCATGTTTTCACATCATATTTATTTGAATATCATCCACACCATGGTCTAGTTTCCATATTTGTTCATAATTATGATTTAATCTTGGCTATATTTGATAAAGTTTGATCTTTATGTTTCAGGACATAGCTCCAATGGAGTCCATTTAAAATAAGCAATGTCTAGGGTTTATGATTTAATAATTATTTGATATTTTACTAGGCTTTGGTATGTTGAAATAAAGTAGAATTCATTTCTAATTTTCTTAAAACCCTAACTCTAATTACCCTAGATCATGCCCTTTGAATTGAATTCAAATTTGGTGGGAACATTTTTTGTAGGAACACTTTAAATTGACTTAGTTTATATTTTATCATAAGGTCCCAGTCATGTTTATTAACATGACCAAGACCTTAGTATAAAATATCTATCCTAAGTTCTTCACATCCTAAGCCACCTTTATTCCATTTTATCTTAGCATGGTCTAACTAAATGTGGGGTCCTTTTTATTATGCCATGGACTTAGTTTTATTTTTATCCTAAGGTTTAGTCATGTTTATCAACATGACCAAACCTTAGTCTAAATTTTTTATGTTTGGTCTCTTTACTTTCCCAAACCCCCTCGGGTCCCTTTTGTTTTTACATGGTCTAATTAACCACTGGGACCTTTTTTTATGTTTATAGACTTAGCCTAAAAGGCCTTGTCCTAAGACTATATGCTATGTCTTTGATTATCCACAGAGTCCCATATATTATGTCTCAAAAATTAGCTTAAAATGTTTTTTCTAAGGTCTTGTCCATGTTTATTAACATGGAATAAAACCATAGTCCAAAACATTATGCTAAGTCTTTTATTTTCCCCAAGCACTAACTTAAACATTGTGTTCATCTATATAATCAATTATCTACATTTAATCGAATGATCAAGATCCAATGGTGCAAGATTAAAGACAAAGATACAACCCTAAACTAAATTTCAAGCATCTTTTGGAGATAAATGACATGCATTTTCTTGGGCCAAATTGATCCATGATGTGTATCAAGTCAAAACTTCAACATATCCCCAAGATTAATGAGAAGGTGACAAGTGTCACAATATCAACCAAATAACACTCAATATCCATTGGCATTTGACCTTGAATATCATGATCTAATATAGCACATTTTCTTAGACAAGGATGATCCAACAGTGTGAGGTGGACATTAAAAATTTAAGATGAATGCAAAGATGACACTTGGCAAAGTTGTGGGACATGAATTAAAGTTTCATCATCTTTAAAATATTGATGGCATGTAGATGAGTGTACACATTCATATTAATGGTCTATGAATTAGGAAGTAAAATTCAATAGATTAAGATCAATGGAGAATGATTTATTAGTGTAATAGAGATCAATAATGCATATCAAATGTTGAAAATTCAAGGTGAATGTAGAAGTGACAAGTGTCATAACCATGATGAATGTAGAAAGCATCTAATGGCACTTAAGTTATTAGATCAAGATCAATGATCCATGTTTATCTATGCAAGGATGATCCAATGGTGTGAAATCAAGTGGAAAATTTTAAAAGGCAATAATCATTTTTTAAATATGAATGAGAAAAATGCTACAAAAATGCCACATGGATGCCATGGTGATACCACATCAGAGCCATGCCAGTATAATATGCCAAGTGGAAGAGCATACAGTCCTAAGAAATATAAGGGCATAAACACATAGTCCAATTAGGATCTAAGTGATAAATATCATGAAACTTTAGACAACCACTACCATTAAAACACTGTAAAAAGCTGTAAAAATCCCTAATTTGACTTTGTATTCACCATAATCAAACTAGAGAAGCTAAATTATTACCTATGCAAGAGAATTTGACCTGAAAGTTGAATTATAGTCCACTAGTAAGCAACTTAATAAAACTCATGATCCATGACAACTCGCAAAGATGTTCCTAGGAAAGATGTGGATCTTTACCCAATAAGATATAATAACAATGAGTTTAGTCACTTAATAGAAAAAATCAAGGGATAAAATGAAAGAGTTGACCAATATTTTGATAGAAGATCAAATCCCTAGTTTTAAAACCATTAACTTGGTTCAACTAAAACATAGTTATGGGACTACTTGTTCACAAAATCAAAAGCTTGAACACATGGTATAGGAACTTGGAAATTCTCCTTGAGGATGACAAGTAGCTACAAAACAAGATGGAACAATTTCTTGGGACCATGATCACCAAGCCAAATGCACTCAGTTTCGTAGGCCTCATCATTAATGAGGAGTTTAAGTAGACAACTACCCTAGTCATGTAGGAAGTGAGGATAAAAAACCAAGGGAAATCTAAGATAGACAATATTAGGGTCATGGATATGATTCTAACAGTAGAAGAGATTATTGAATCATAAACATCAAAATGCATTAATAAGGGTAGATAAAAAACACAAGATCTTATCCAGTCAAATGAAGGAGCTCTTTATGAAACTAATTGTCAATCTTGGGATAATTGAAGAGCATCATTACAAAATGAAGATCTTGCTGGAGAGACAAAACAATTTTAGATGGCAATGAAGATCTTATAGCAGCACAAAGGTACCAAATATTAGTTGAATTAAGAATATTATTCTTGTAGCTAAGCATTATAAATTTTAAAAATGGAATTTTCTATTTGTAAAGGCATGTGTAACTTGTAAAATGCATTGCCTATAGATCAGTCCATGGGGGAAAGTCTAGTGTATTCTAGAACATTTGTGGAAAGGACAACTATCCTAACACTTATCCTTTTGTAATTAGATAATACTAACCAACATGATTCCTTATATCCAATAAAAGGATCACTTTCAATTGTAAAAATCGAGGGAGTTCTTAGAGCCAAAATTACTTTGTAATTTTTGAGTAATTAATATAAGCAAGGAATTTTACAAACTTTGTCCAAATTTTCTTGTGTCTTATGTTATCCTGGGTTCTCTCTCACTTGTTTATTCTAACTTATAGATTTAAATGGTTCTTATGAATTCTTGTTGTGTACATTTGAATGTAGAGTTATTAACTTGTGCCAATGCTAGGTTAATTAAAAGTTCTTAGCTTCATTTTGTTTTCTTTACTCTTATTGCATTTGGGTTAATGTTGTTTGCTTACAGGGGTAAATCTTTGAAGTGAACTTGGTTCTTATTTGCATTATTTCCCACATTCTTTAGATGTTTGTCTAATGTTTGATAGGATTTGAGCTTATGATACTTCATGTCATACATGGGTTAAATGCATGCCTAGATAATATTTGAACTTTGTTATGATGTTTAGAATGAAGACCAACAACATCTCTTCTCTACCTTACCTTTCCTTTTGCTCTTTTTTTAACTAGATCACTCTATCTTAATTTTCGTTGTAAAAATCCATCTTAGATTAGTTCTTGATCATAATTCATCGTTCTTAGCATAACATACTTCATAATTTTCATAGATTAAATATTTGGCCATGGTGGCTCCTAATCACTAGACATTATAAATATTGTGAAATAATCCACTTGCTTTTCCTCTATTTCATCAATAGATAATAGGATTATCACAACCTATAACTCATGCACTGAATTCTTAAAATTCTAAAATGAGAAGTGTTCTTGAACATTATGGGCACCTATTATACATATTTAGGCATCAATAAAAGGAGGATACTCAAATCAAGTCTATCTATAAGGATCTTTCTCCTACTTATTATGATCTAGGAATTTGACTCAAGAGAGGATGGTTAATATGGTGTTAGTTTCAAAATGAAAAAAATGAAAGAAACACACTAATTAGCATAACATATCTAGGCCTAGACACTACAAAGAGCTTAATTAAAAAACATGAATGAAACACACAACTAAAATGTAAAATAAACCCTCTTTTACCTTCCTTGGATGCTTTAAAATGCTTATTATAGTGGCTTGCTTGGCTTGTGCTCATAAAGTCCTTGGCAATGGAAGCTTAGCTACCTTCATCTCTCTTTGGCACATTTGGCTTATGGCTTGGATTAGATTGGAGTAAATTTGGCATGGTAACACTAATTGTAATGGATTTTGGGATCATTTGTGTATTATAACTTTTCATTATCAAGACTTAGAAATGATATAGTAAGGCCTCCTATTTATAGACTTTTGAGAATGTCTAGAATCAACCTAAACCATCCATCCTGAGATCAAGATGTGTGGTTGAGGATTAATTCAATTTTTGGAATTAAGTTTGTAATTATAATCATCATGAAATTGAAAGAAGGGGAAATTAAGAGACATGAAGGGCATCATAGAAGGCATAATGAGGCATGGAGGGCTTTGAAACCTGATATTTATTGCATTTATGGCCTAGGGATGTCTTCCTAAAAAATGAGGTCACTTGATGATGCATATATTCAATATTCATTTCCAAAAAAAATTATTCAACAAGTTTCTATTGAATTCTTAATTAGGCCTTGATTTGGATTAATTATCTCTTAAGCATTTTAAGCACTTTATGCACAAATTACCCAAATTGATCAAAATGCCTTGTTATTGGTCTAACATTCAACTAGATTGGAATTGGAAGGAAATGTTAGATGCATTGGATATGTTATCCCATTTAGGATGTTATCAATATTAAATAACAAAGGCACATGTCTTGCATAGAATATTTGATAGGAAAGAGCAATCTAGAGCACCTAGGATCAAAATTGGCATTTTGACGTGAAATGATCTTATCAAAGTTAGTTGGCCCACAAAATGCATTGCCCCATTTAATGATAATCTAGCCAAAATTGGCACTATAATATCTCAATTTGAAATCTTTTAATGTGATTTAGTGTTTTTAGACCAAATTGTGTATTTTAAGGGGAAATTGGCTAAAATACTGATTGGAGGTTATCAATGGCTAGATTTAGGTTTCTATAGTTTTCCCCTATTTGGGAAGGCATTGTAAGCTATAAGCATAGTAACATCTTCTCAAAGAATGAAAAGGTCCTATATGCCTACAACTACAATGATGATAAACTAACTATATGATGCCCCATTGAGGGAATGGTTGGCACAAGTAAGTCAACAAACGATCTCTCGAAAAGAAAGAAGTGAAATGAGGAGACTAAAGAAAGGAAATATGATGGGGTGCAAACACAATGATATTGAAAAAGTAGTCAAAGTCATTGAAAATGTATGTCGGATGGTGTACAAGGGTTTACCCAAAGGTAGTTATAAACATTGTACCCTGATAGTGGCAACATGGTATGATAACATAATGATTTACCCAAAGGTGGTTATAATCATTGAGAAGATGGAGCTGCCCCTGTTAAGGTAAACAAACAAGATAATAACATGCCCCTATATAGGTATAAAAATAAAAGTGGTGACAACACAATGATTTTCCCAAAGGCAGTTATAATCATTAAGAAATGTAGGTGGGATAGTGTGCAATGATTTGCCCATAGGTGGTTATAATCATTGGACCCCAATTATGGCAAACATGATAAACTAGGCTGAGGATGATGATAACTTAACATAGAAGGTAATGATTAATTGGAACAACCTACTAGTAGGGAGATGTTCATATGAACTAATAAAGGTTGAAATTATTTCATGGTTAATTACTCTGTTTGGGATATGATTGTTAGTGAATTAGGATGTCGGTGCTGAAGAGATGCCACCATTGTTAAATAGACTTGTTGAAGCTTAGGTTTATTATAACACATGTCATTATGCATCATGGTATAACATCATGAGGAATTGGCTAAAATATGCATGAGGACTAACTCTCGTAATCCAATACTCAATAGAAAACAATGCACCAATGATAGAAACCATGATGACAATGTAAAATATGAATAGGGATGGATTCAAGTGTAAGTGTGGATAAGGAATCACCCAATGAACACATATAAATTGAATCAAGGTAGGGGGAATATGTGACAACTAAACAAATGAAAAAAATAGGGGAATAGAAAAAAAAGAAGGGGGTGGTTGAGCTATCTCCATATGAACTAGGAAAGTGAACACTGCCTACATAGTTACTAGATGTAATATCCAATAAAAAACTTCAGGCCAAATGTAGTTCTCCTAGGGAAGGGGAAGAATGTGATAACTGATGGAAATAAACAAAATAGATGTGAGAGAAGAAAAGGAATGGTCTTGTAAAATGGAAAGTGCATGAGAGTAAAAGGCTAGAATGGATGGGGAAACTAAATGACAAGTGATTTGCTTGTAACTTAGTAAGGGTTCCCAGAATCCTTAAGGCAAAGAAGTGATCAATGTGTTTTTTCCTCTAATGATTTTTCAAATGTTTTTGGAATTATTTTGGAGTGTCTCAATTCAATCAATAATGATGAGACACTAAATGGTTCAAGATCATAAAATGGCAAGAGCGTTTAAACTAAGGTTGCTCATAAAACTATGAGAGTGTGGCTTAGGTTGCTCATAAAATGGTGAGAGCATGGTGGAAAGGTGATTGAGTTAACCTCAACAAGTCTCAAGCACTACCTACATAGTCCCAGAGTAAGACCTCAAGTCACTATAGTTCTGCCCTTATAGTAAAGGAATTTGACTAGTATAGTAGTCAATTCAAACAAAATAGGCATAGTTGGTACAAAGGCATAGTATGATATAAGAAGTGGTAAGTTGGTATGCAAAGGCTTAATAAACAAATGGTGCCCCTAATTTACCGATATGTAGTTATAACTAGGACATAATGACATGGATCAATGGTACTAAGTTACCCAAAGGTGGTTATAATTAGTAACAAGACTAAAGATTAAAAAATGAATAACAAATGAAGGATGCAACTACCAAAACTTTTATCACACTACTCTAAAATATGATCTCTATTTAAAATATGTAAACCAACTGATGAAACTGATTAGATACCTTGATGCTAAAAATGCATAACAAATGGCAAAAACCAAGGTTAAATAGACTAGGTTGTAGAACACACTGGGTTGATAGAATGGAAGCAAAAAGTGGATACAACCAAGACAATGAATAAGGATGATATTTGTACAAAGAAAAATAGTGATAAAATGTCATAACTGAAATGGTACTTACAGACAATAGACTTTAGCGCTCAAGCATAGTATCACTTAAGATGAATAATATTCATTATCTCAGGAAGTTCATCTCCATCTAGTGTTGTAAGCTTGTATGCTTTTGATCCATAATTTGTAGTAGAGATGAAAGGCCCTATCCAGTTTGGTTTGAATTTTTCTTTATGCTCCTTCTCAACTATGGTATTCTTTTGGTTTTATTTAAGAAAAAGATCACCAATTTCAAATGTTTTATACTTAACATGTTGATTATAGTGGCCTTTAAGTTAGTTCTCATATGCTTGAAGATTATAGAGTGAAGCTATGCATTTTTCATCAAGTAGGTCTAGCTCTTGCAGGTGAGCTACTTGATAGTCCTGATCATCTAGGACACACTTGAAAAAGATGCATAATGAAGGCAATTCAACCTCAATAGGAAGGATGGACTTGGTACCATAAACAAGTGAGTATGGAGTGACTCCTATGGGGGTATGATGATTGGTATAGTATGACCAAGGGGTAGGGAATATCTACAAGTACCAATCATGATCGGCATCATTGACAATCTTTTTAAGAATATTGACAATGGTTTTATTTCAATGTTTTAGCTTGGCCATTACCTTGAGGGAATATGTTATAGAAAATGTTGTGTGATGTTATATTTGGTACATATCTATTTTATATTCTTATTCTTGAATGATCCTCCATTATCAGATATAATGTCAGAGGGGATACCATAGTGACAAATGAGATGGTTGAAGATGAATTTGGAAATTTGCTTTCTAGTCATGTAAGTGAGGGGTATGGCTTCAACCCACTTAGTGAAATATTTAGTGGTGATAAGGATATGTTTATGACTATCAGATGAAGTGGGGTTGATCTTTCCAATGAGTTTAAGTCCCCATGTAGAAAATGGCCATGGTGTCAACATCAATTTTAGAGTTTTGGTTGGGGCATGAATCAGATTAGAATGCCATTGACATTTTTCACACTTATTTACATATATAATGGCATCTATGTCCATTTTAGGCTAATAATAACTAATATGCAAGAGTTTTTTGGATAAGACTACCCTGATAGAATGAGCTTAACATACTCTTTCATGAACTTCTCTTAGTTCTAGTGTAGACTCTATCAAAATTAAACAACAAAGTAGAGTTCCATAAAAACTATGATGGTAAAGGGTAGATCCAAGTAGAGTATAACAAGTGGAATGGTGAATGAAGGCTTTGGTTTGCTTTTGAGAGAGGTTATGTGATAGAAATTGGTCATGAAGGTAGTTGTAAAGGTCTGAGTATTAAATAGAATTAGGACCAATAATATCACAAATCATTACAATGGTTGAAGGTTCATGATCTAGTGTTGATAAATTCTAAATGAGGAACTGATACTCTCTAGCTTTATTTGTTTGGAAAATCATAGAGATAATATTATTTACGACATCTTTAGTTCTATTACTAGCCCTTGGTATGTGCTCAAACTGAATATTGGCAATTTATTCCTTAAGAGTGTCGACCATGGCTTTATATAGAACCAACTTGTCATCTTTGGTCTGAAAATGATCTGTGACCTAATTTATTATTAACTAAGAATCACCATAAAATTGAAGATGAGATATGTTCTAATGCACTACCAATCAAATTTTTACAATAAGTGTTTCATACTCAGCCATGTTGTTTGTACAAGAAAAGCTGATTTTGAATGATTTAGGGATTAGATCCCCCTATGGTGTAATAAATAATAGGCCTACCCCTGATCCATGTACAATAAATGAACCATCAAAATACATCTTTTAGGTTTTCTCCTCAAGTGGTGTGTTAATGGCGGTCATTATGGCTTAATCAAAAAATTGAAATGTGAGTGGTTGTGTGTCTATGAGAGGTATTTTTGCAAGTTGATCTACAATAACTTATCCCTTGATTGCCTTATGATTGACATAATCTAAGTCAAAATCACTAAAAATCATGATCTATTTAGCCATTCTACCTTGAAAATCTATTTTAGATAGTAGATACTTGAGCCTATCTACTTTTGAAATGACCATGGTCTTATTATTTAACATGTAATGGCACAGTTTCTAAGCTACAAAGACCATGGCTAGACAAGCTTTTTCAATAGGTGCATAGTTATGTTCATATGTAACCAAGGTATGGCTTAGGTAGTATATAACATGCTCTTTTCCATTTTCATCATGTTCAGCCAAGAGTGCCCCCAGAGCATGGTCGGTAGTTGATAGGTATAACAAGAATGGATTTCTTGGCATATGAGGTAATAAAATAGGAAGATTAGTAAGATAGTCTTTGAATTGTTGAAAATATATTTGGTAGTGATCATCCTAGTGAAATTCAAATCCATTATTTAAAATATGTGCAAATGGATGACACATGTCTGCTAACTGAGAGATGAAGCATTAGATTGACTGGATCTTACCATACAAACTATGAAGTTGCTTTAAATTGGTTAGTGGCAGCATCTTAGTTATAGCATGGAATTTAACTGGATAAAATTCAATACCTCTATGAGACATGATGAAGCCAAGTAATTTTATTGAATTTATATTGAACACACATTTTTTTGGATTGAGTCTAATTTTTAACTCCCATAATAGTTCAAATATCTTACACAACACTATTAGATGGTCGACCCTAGTTTTGGATTTTCCTAATATGTCATTGACATAGTCTTCAATAATATCATGTATCATATCATGGAATATGACCATCATGGCCCTTTGATATATAGTTCCAACATTCTTAAAGCCAAATGGCATTACTTGATAATAAAATGTTCCCCATGGAGTGGTGAATGTTATTTTATGTTGGTCTTTTAGTGCTATTCTAATCTGGTTGTATCTTAAAAATCCATCCAAGAGTGAAAGCATTTCATAACCTATCATGGAGTTGATCATCATGTTGATATTAGTCAATGGGAAATATTATTTAGAATAAGCTTTGTTGACATCTCAAAAATTAGTACAAATTCTGATCCCTTCAAGATTTTGCCTAATAGGTACCACATTAGAGATTCATTCTGAGTAGTCAATGGATCAAATACATCTTATTTTAAAGATTTTTTCCAACTCTTTCTTTACCAATAAAAAAATATGAGGATGCATTTATGTATCTTTTATTTTATTGATTTGGTATCAAGATTATCCACAAGGTGGTGTAGAACCAAGACAGGGTCTAAACCTGGCATGTTAGAATAGGCCCATGCAAAGATATCTATAAATTATCTCAATAGAGTTGTAAATACTTTGTGTTCCTTCTTAGTGAGGGATGCACCTAATTTTATCCATTTTAGGTTTGATGGAGTCTTGATGTTTACCTCTATTACATCTTCGACTAGAAGGGTTGAACCATCTTCTAGGATAGTAGGCAATGACTTGAACTATTGGATAATGTCAGGGTCCTCTATTAAAACTTGTTCTTAAACTTCTTTTAGGCATGATGAATATGAGTCTCCTAATGGGAGATATGGCCATGTGATAAAAATAGTCAAAAATTCTTGAAGAATTTGATCAAATAGTTGTTATTGCTCAAACCTAAACTCAGATCCACAAGAAAGTTTATCATTGTGGTCTCCTAGTCTAAATTCAAAGGATAATGAACACCCCCATCTAATGGCACCTAAAATAGGTTTTCACCACTAGACTGGCCTTTATCTTGACTTTTGTCTTGGTTAGAAAGTGCCTCAAAGAGGTTTTCACTTTGGGGCCTCAATGTTTTACTTATTTATTTTTGGCTAAAGGTGTTTACTCGCTCTCCAAAATAGGCTATAGGATCCAATGTGATTAATAATTCTAATTTATGATCTCCCAATGGAACATTATCTCTAAGGCCTAAAAAGTCATAGAATACCTCATCATTTGGAACTCATCAATTGACAGATTAGATTCTTATTAGTCCCAATATATCAGTTGGGGATAAAATAATGGCAATAGGTTATGATGAATGACTAGGGTAAGGGTATAAATGGCATTGTTATCAAATAGGTTGGTTTTAGCTAGGTCATTAAAGGTGAGGCCAAGATTGGACTCTACTTTGCTATTGGCATCATTATTACTAGTCACTAGTTGTTAGGTTGTGGAGCTAAAAGCTTCACTGATGCAAACAGGGAAGGAGGGTGCTAAGTGTCATAGTTACCAGTGTCGGTCAGGCCAACCGATGTCAGTCAGGGGTAGCCAGGAAGGCAACTGACATCGGCAGTATTTAGTCGACGTCGGTCATCTCCAGGTAGACAGGGACCGACATTGGTCACCTGTGTGGTTCAGAACTATGAGTGTTATGGACAGTTTGTTAATGAACCAAGTGTTTGCATGTTAAGGGCTAATTTTAGACTTGAAGATGTGGATCTAATTATTGTAATTAGGTGTCTAATTATTGTTTGCATGAGATCTATTTAAGAGACTCATGGGCTGTATTGTAAAGTGTGCTAGTTTGAGTTGAGCAAAGTTAGCTCCTTCTGTGTGTGAAGTGAGCAAGGGTGTTCCTCTTAGTTCCATAGCAGTGCCAAGTGTGGGTGCTAGTTTTGGAGAATCAAAAGGGTTCTTCAGGTGTGTAGGATCTTGGTCAGCAGGTGTGCAAGGCCACATTTGGAGATCTACATGGTAAGTAAGATCATTGATCTACAGGTGTATGTGGGTGTGGGATCTAGGTTTGTAGGTGTGTAGAACCAGGTTGATCTACAGGTGGCAATAGAATCAAGGTGATAGCAACACAATAGGGAGCAAGATCAGGCAGGATCTACTTGGAGTATGGTGTGTACTCAAAAGGAGAGCAAAGAGGAAGGCAAGGAAGATCCTTCCAAACTAAGATCATTTGAGTTGCAGGTTGTTGCAAGTTTAGGGGAGATCTACTTAAAGTATGATTGTGTACTTAGAGTGCGTGGAGCACTGGTGTACTAGCAGTAGTGGATATTGACTGGTTGGAGGTGAACACCAACTCTATGTTTGAGTTGTGTGTTGAGACCGTAAGAGAGAGAGCTTTGAGGAAAGAATTACTGTACACTTGAGGTGTGGGAAGCCTCTGAGAGGTGTGGAGAAGAAGTGGCATCTTCTTTATTGTATTCTTTTCTAGATGAGTATTAATACAAGTTGTGTATTGTCTCTCATATTCTATGTTATTTTTGAATTCTATTTACTTGTGATTCTAGTTTAATTATGCATGTAAGTTGCTTGTATTTGGTAATCAATTGTGTGCTTCCGTATTTCCCAACAAGTGGTATTAGAGCTAAGGTTGCAGGGAGCAGGTTTTGTGTTTGATTATAGGTCACTCTCAGGGGTTTCTGATTGAGTGGGAGTATAGCAATGGTAGAAGAAAGTAAGCTAAGAATGGAGGAATTGAAAAGCATGAATGGTCAATTACGGTCCTATGGAAAGAAAGAGCAGGGAAAAGAAAATTGTTGGTTTGTGGAAGATCAGCATGAAGGAACTGAAGAAGTAGATGTTGTAGGTGTTGTTGCATAAGATGCTCTAGTATGTTTCTTAGATAAAGTAGAATCTTGGTTTATAGATTTTGTTGCCTCTTTCCATGCAGCCCCAAAGAGAGGTGCTGGTGAGCCTTGCCAAAGAATTGGCAAAGGGGAAGTGAAGCTAAAATTATAGGTAGCCAACACATGGGTGTTGAAGGAGGTCATGCAAGTCCCGGTTCTAAAGATAAGGCTAATTGCTTCAGGGAAGTTGGGTGATGAGAGATGCACAAGAACTCTCACATTGGATACACTTAAATTAGCGTGTGGTAAGAAAGTAGGTACTCTTTATCTACTTGCTTATATTATTGATTCTTCTTCTATTGCAGAGACGTGGCTTTGTAGGCTTGGTCACATGAGCAAGAAGGAGATGCATGTTCTTAACCAAAAGTCAGATGTCTTTGACAGACTTAAGAACTAGAAAGCCTTAGTGTTTATGGAGTAGATGGCAGACAGAGATCAGTGGAGAAGGCTGAGTAACTTTGAGTAGAGTAGTTTGGATAGGGATTTGATTCAAAGAGAGCTCATGGGTAAAAAGTCATCACTCACAGGTGAACACAGGTACTAGCATCAGTCAGGGGGAACCAGCGTCGAACAGACAGGTGCCGATGTCGGTCATGTACAGACTAGAGCTAGTGGTGTCAGGTAAGGTAAGATCGATGTCAGTCAGGAGGATTGACATCGGTAGCAAGTAGACACCGACGTCGGTGGGGTCGGTAGTTAGGACAAGTGCATGGAACCAACGTCGGTTAGATGCAGACTATGTGGTGACTGAGGTCAGTCACTGTAATGGATTTTAGGTGGACAACAAGCTGTCAAAGACTCTCAAACACCCATATGGAGGACTGAAGGGGTAAGTAAGCCTCAAATTCATTGTTCCTCTTCTTTATACTTGTTGTTCACTACAGAGTAGGAAGGATCCAAGAAATAGTGGGAGCATGGCAGGAATATGATGCAAAACCAAGTAGGAGATTTGGTAGGGTTGCCAGCCAGAATAAAGCACTGAAAGATGAATGGATACCTTAGTTAAAAATAGAGAGAATGGACACGTGAGATGAAAGGCTAGGTCATATGGTCTTGAGGAAGCTGTAGGATAGTGGTACAGGTTTTGACAGGTGGATGATAAAGTAGGGCTTTAGTCAATATTAGTATAACCATTGTGTTTGTCTTACTAGGTGGATGATGATAGCTACATTATCATGTTACTGTATGTGGATGGTATGCTAGCTAGCAGGTTTGTACATACAGGGTTTTGCTAAGCTAAGGGTAAGGTTAGTTCAGTGGTTTGCCATGAAGAATTTGGGAGCAAAAAAATTCTTTGGCATGAGAGACATGGAAGATCACAAGTTGATTTTGTCTCTAGTGGGAGCAGATGTGAATCAGGTGTTAGCGAGGTTCAATATACAGGGTGCAGAACCAGATCACACCAAAGCTTGGATATTTTAGTATCTAAAATCACATGAGGTCTGGTATAGACCTGAGTTTGCCCAAGCAGTGGGAGCTATCAAAGAGTTAGGATCCAATTCAAGGAAGTGGGTTCTCAGGGATATAAGAGGGACCAGTAGCAAGGATTCATGCTATGTAGGGTCAGGATTTCATTACATGGGTTTGTAGGTTTGGATGTGGCAGGTTACTCGGATGACAGGAGGTGCACCATAGGTTGTGTGGTGGTTAGTCTTCAAGGTTGAGCTTGAAGAGGGATACAAGCCAGGAAATAGATTAGATGGGGTACAGGTACAGTGTAGTTGTTTATCTCCAAGTGGGAGATTGTTAGGTTGTGGAGCTAAAAGCTTCACTAATGAAAATAAGGAAGGAGGGTGCTGAGTGTCACAGTCACTAGTGTCGGTCAGGCCAACTGACATCAGTTAGGGGTAGACAAGAAGACAACTGACATCGGCAGTATTTGACTGACATTGGTCATCTCCAGGTAGACAGGGACCGACGTCGATCACCTGTGTAGTTCAAAACTATGAGTGTTACAGATAGTTTGTTAATGAACTAAGTGTTTGCATGTTAAGAGATAATTTTAGACTTGAAGCTATGGATCTAATTATTGTAATTAGGTGTCTAATTATTGTTTACATGAGATCTATTTAAGAGACTCATGGGCTGTATTGTAAAGTGTGCTAGTTTGAGTTGAGCAAAGTTAGCTCCTTCTATGTGTGAAGTGAGCAATGGTGTTCCTCCTAGTTCCACAGCAGTGCCAAGTGTGGGTGTTAGTTTTGGAGAATCATAAGGGTTCTTCAGGAGTGTAGGATCTTGGTTAGCAGGTGTGCAAGGCCATGTTTGGAGATCTACATGGTAAGTAAGATCATTGATCTATAGGTGTATGTGGGTGCAGGATCCAAGTTTGCAGGTGTGTAAAACCAGGTTGATCTGCAGATGGTAGCAGAATCAAGGTGACAGCAACACAATAGGGAGCAAGATCAGGCAAGATCTACTTGGAGTATAGTGTGTACTCAGAAAGAGAGCAAAGAGGAAGGCAAGGAAGATCCTTCCAAAGTAAGATCATTTGAGTTTCAGGTTATTGCAAGTTTATGGGAGATCTACTTGAAGTATGATTGTGTACTTGGAGTGCGTGGAGCACTTGTGGAGTGTGTGGAGCACTGGTGTACTGGTAGTAGTGGATACTGACTGGTTGGAGGTGAACACCAACTCTGTGTTTGAGTTGTGTGTTGGGACCATAAGAGAGAGAGCTTTGATGAAATAATTAATATACACTTGAGGTGTGGGAAGCCTCTGAGAGGTGTGGAGAAGAAGTGGCATCTTTTTTATTGTATTCTTTTTTGGATGAGTATTAATACAAGTTGTGTATTGTCTCTCATATTCTGTGTTATTTTTGAATTCTAGTTACTTGTGATTCTGGTTTAATTTTGCATGTAAGTTGCTTGTATTTGGTAATCAATTGTGTGCTTCCATATTTCCCAACACTAGTGATGGAACTTGAATAAGATATGTGGGGTCATGCCCAGGATATTTAAATCCAAGTCCATAAGGTCTTTCATACTTAGTCATAGAAATTAGCTCGATGATTCCTTGTTGATTCGATCCAAGGCCTCTTCCTTCATAATTGTGATGCTCCATGATCCTATTAATAATATGATACTTTGTACTTTTATAATAATTAGCTTGGTTATCATTGTATAACCATGATTCATCCCCTTCAAGAGGGTTGGATTCTAGGCCAGATGCTGGTACAAATGTGACAAGTCCCTTATCTTTATTCTTTTGTTACCAATGTATATGTGGGGTGACTTGAGGTCACCCAATGGTTTTTAAATTATAAGGAAGAATGGAAATGTGAAATGTATCATGGGTCATATACTCTCTCAGTCCATTATCTGAAATGATTAGAAGCTTCAGGAGGCAACATGTGGGAAAGGCAATCCAAGGTATTAGGATCTATGTAATTATCTGGTGAAGGATCAATAAGTATAGCCTTTCCTTTATCCTACTTAGAACTTGGATTCATGTCATAGTGATAATTATAGATTTTAAATTCAGCCTCAAGATGTTTGTAGTGTTCATATGGTTGTAAATCTCTTGGAATATTTAGTTCCATCCTTGAGTGGGAAAACTTGATACATTAGTGCAACATTGACGAGACTGCATGAATGTCATGCAACCAAGGCCTACTTAAAATCATAGTGTATGATAACTCAAGATCAAGTAAATGGTAGAGTGTATCATGGGTCAAATTCCCAATGATAATTGGAAAACTAATGGTGCCTTATGATTTTCTTTCCTGATTACCATAGGCTTTAATGGTTATCATTTCTAGTTGGAGATCTATCATTGTCTACCCAAGAAGCTTGATGAGATTTAGAGACACTATGTTGAGGCTTGAATCATTATTTATAAGGACACATTCACTCTATGCCATTTCACATTATGGAGTGGGACAAGGGAAGATAGATTGCTTTGGTTGAATGTGACTTGTTGGGCTGGACCTAGGTGTCCAACTAAAGCTTGAAATTTATCAAGGGAAATGTCACTATCAACAGTGGATTGGATCAAAAACTCATTCAAGATGTTTTTGTCAATTATTAACATTAACAAAATTTTAAAATAGAAATTTATGTTGGTGTTTTTTGCAATTATTCCACAATAACAAACTTCTTGTCTTGGTCAGCAATGAATGGCTTGTTTAGAGGTTGAACGGTTGGTTGGATGACATGCAAAGTGGTAGATGGTTGTGGGCTTGGGATAATAATCTTAAACCTCCAAGTTGTGATTACACAATTAGGATTAAATATTGTACCATTATTTCTTAAAAAATGTTGGGAATGGTGTAGGACCAGACATGACAAGTCTCGGTTACCAATGCACTCGTATGTGGTCACATGGCAAGGATGAGTTGTCAATATAAGCTCTAAAATGGGAAGTCCTAGTTTGTTGGTTTTCTTGTATGAACTCCTAGGTCAAAGAAGGATTATCCATATAATTTGGTTAAATGTTGTTATTTGGAAATGGTCTAGGCTGATTAGTGCTTGGTCTAGGATTAATGGAGATGGTATTAATGCTACCTCCTACAATATGACCTACAACCCTATTGTAGTCATGTGAAATTGCATGGTAGGTTTTTTGGTTGTTACCATTTTGACCTTGGTTTTGTCCATTATTTTATCATTGTGGGTGATATTGTTTATTCTATTGGTTCGGCCTTTGATTTTGATACTATTGATTTTGCTATTACACTGGCTATTATTGTTGTTGATACTGATTATTTTGCTGCTATTGATTATTATATCAGGGAAAGGGGTTTTGATAAATCCCAAGAGTTTGGTTGGAAGTGGAATCACCATTATTAATGTTATCTCCCCATTCTCTAACATATTCTTAATTAAATGCTTGATATGGACACATCTTCATATATTTTGCCCATTGACCCAATGATAGTCACAAAATTCATTTTCACAGTACTAGTCAAGATAATGAATGCCTTGTAGATAATGCTTTGGAATAGGCCAACTAATCAGATTAAAATTAGCAAGCTTACAAACTATAGACTCAATATGTTCTCTTAGGTCACTAAAGATAGGATGTGCAGGCATGGTTCTCATAGGAAGAGGGGTTTGTAATGGAAAAGGCTATTGTATTTATTGTGCAGGTCTTGGTTGTTGTGCTTACAACATTGGTTAGAGATATTGATGGGTAAGAGTAAGTGAAAAATGTGGTGTAAATGACATTTAAATCATTAGGACATGGTAGGATTTGGTTACTCCATTTCCCATAACATCCCTATTGCAGTTGAATTGCTTCAGTCTTTCTTGGTCATTGGCCTATGTTGATTGTGATGGTTGCACTTAAATGGGATGTTGATGTTGGCCATTTCCTTGATTGGTACCTTGATTTTGATTAGTTGAATTAATATTAATGACTCATTTATTTATGAGTGCTCACTCAATCAATAAACCTTTATCAATGATATTTTTGAAAGTATGTGCACATTGTAGTTCCAGATGGTAAGCTATCTCATTCTGCAAATTTTTAGTAAACATAGTGGCTAATTATTTATCTGGTAAATTATGGATGAAATAGCTACAAGGGCTCTCCATCACTGTAAATAACTTGTAAAACTCTCATCATATTTTTATTTTACTTGCGTTAAGTCCACTAATGAAATCTCATGCTCGAGATTATAGGAAAAGTGATGCATAAACTTATCAAAAAGATCATCAAAACCCATTACTAAATTTTTGGGTAACTTTAAAAACCACCCCAAGGCTTATCTAGCCAAGCTCCTTGGAATAACAACAAAATCTATATGTCACTATATGCCATTGGTTGACATACAATAAAGAATTTGGTCAAATGAGCCCTAGGGTCACCTTTCCCTTTGTATTTATCAAATTTTGGTGTTTCGTATCCTAGCAGAAATGGTATATGAAAATACTCCATGTTGAATGGATAGGAAAAAACATCATCTAATTTGAATTTTTCAATCTATTTACCAGCTTGAATGGCAGTAATTGATCCTTCATCTATTGTAATTTCTGGGATAGGAAACTAGAAGGAACATTAGTTTGAGGGAGAATATTGGTTTGGGTAGATGGTTGGGTGGTCACAAGTGGGAAACTTTTACTAGGATATGATGGAGATACCTATTTGGGTATATTGGTTTGGTTAGAGAATGGACTAAGAATATGCATACGTGGATTAGGATGTACTTGAAATTACACATTTGATTATGCGATATTCTAGTTTGGGTTGGCATTAAAGGTTTGACTTGGAGGATTTTATGGTTGGGATGGAGAGATATAACTATACCATTCCTACTATGGTTGAAAAGGGACATTATACTAACTAATCTAACCTTGTTGTTGAGTGATAACTTGTGGACCAATACCCTATCTCTAAATTTATGGCACATTTTGAACCAACAATTATCTAGTAGGTACTTGAGAAACATGAGAACCTCCTTGTTGCATGAATCCATATGGATAAGTGAAAATATCTTTAAAATTTTGCATCTATTGATGACCAATATTTGCATGTTATTCACTAGTAATTGATTGGTTTTAGATTGGCATATTAGTCTACAACAAAAGAGGTATGTTTGTCTTTATCTGGTGAGGTGGAACATTAGTTACCTCTAATTGAGGTGGCAATGTATTTGTATTCTATTGTATTAATACATTAAATTGTGCCTGCTTTTTTGGAATTCTACTCATTAATTTTTGAGGAGTAGGATTCATCACATTCTATCATTAAGGTGTGACATTGGCCATTATTTGATTACCTAATCCCATAGGTTGTAAACTTGAGGAAGTATCCATTTGAGGTTGGGATGTATAAACTCCTATTCCCTAATATGATGATCCACTCATGGGATGAACTATAGGCATATGTTATTGGCTAGTTATTTATGCAATAGTACCACTTTGATTAGGATTGGACATTATTTGCACATTATCCATTACATTTGGTTCATTATTTTATGTAGAGGCTGAAGACACTTTTTTAATTATGAGTACTTGCATCAAGTTATCTAGTGAAGTGGTTTGTATGAATGGGTCAAAACTCATATTCTCTTATCCAGTTAACTCTATCAACACTCCTGTTGAAGGAACTAGGTCAATAAGAGGCTTATTCACCATGTTCATCTGATTGAAATTATGTGTTAGATTTAGGTAGGTTTGATATGTTGTCTGCATTTGGTTAAAGTGGTCTTCCATGATGTTTTTACCTTGATTAGATAGATTAGGGTCTTGATAAGTTGTTTGGACGAGATTCATAGGATTGCTAGAAGAAGCTTGTTGATCATACATGATATTGTGGGGTACTCTTACTAAGCTTGGTAAATTTTCATGGGGGAATTTTGTTGGAAACTTGGCCCCTACCTCTATGGCTCTAACCAAATTCTCATATTTATTCTCTAGTAAATGTCACTAAAATAAAAATGGATCATGCGTGGAAGTTGTATTAGTAGAATATGACTATTGAAGAGCTAGCTCATCCATTGTGGGTATTGTAGCAAGGTATTGTGAAGTTTGTTCTTGGTATTATTTTGAATAAGGTGGTGTGTTAACTAAATAGTTAGCCAAGGGATCTTGGTTTTGTGCCCTTGATTGAGTATTATAAGAGGGATAAGAATCCATCTCATAAGAAATATTATCTGCATATGGGTCTTGCACCATTTCTTCTTGTGCAACTACATTACTAATCCCTAGATTGTACATGAGTCCATTACGAGTGTAGGAATACATGTTAAGATCCATAGTCAATGCTTTGTGATAAAATTTCAAAGAGTTTTTCAAATTATAAAAAGACAATGTCTAAAATAAATGATGTTCCAACTTGGTCTAGATTCATCAAAAGGATTAAAAGAATTATGCAAAGATTTGTGAGGAAACAAGCTAGTGTGAAGTATCTAATGTTTCACTATTCATACAAAGATAAGCAAGTAAATGGAATGAAAATAAAAATGCCAAAATCTAAGGTTGAAGTGTTTCAAATTAGTCTAATCTAGGAATTTAAAAGTTGTTAGGTCTTTTGGCCAAATGTAGCATCAAAATCTAGGCTCAAACAAGGCACGTGCTAGGACTCTTAGCCAAACAACATCAAAAGCTAGACTCTGAAAATAGATGAAAGTTTTAATCTAACAGATTTGAAAAACTTTTAACAAACATTAGGCATTTGATTCCTGGTCATGAACTTGATCAACTAGGTATAAGGTATGAAACAAAAGGCACTTTAGAGATATTTTATTTTCTCACAAAAAATGGTATAAAACTTGGTTCTTTTAACAATTAAGCTAGACAAAAGTGAATGGTATAACTGTGCTTTAGATAAAGGATCACAAAAGTACACTCAGATTGGTCTAAAAATTTAGGATCAAATTTGAATTATATGCAAGAGGTTCAATGAAACAATATTTGAAATGTTTTGCAGAGCGTAGCAATGCTACACTACCCAAAAGGTGTGATAAAAAAGTTTGTTTCAAAAACTCTCTAAGGCAAAGATAATTTCCCACAATTTTGATAGTATAACACTACTTTTCTTGACTCAAAATGTTTTGGTGCATAGACTCAAAGTGCAAGTGTTAAGAAAAAAATGGCTTAAGTCTATTAAGTGATGATAATGATTATGAGTCTTAAATGGCCTTCAACCCAAATTGGAAATTAAACCTAAGTTCCCTTAATTTTAGTGAAAATGGAAAAACCACTTAACACATCAACCCTATGAACTTATAAAGATTCAATTTTGAGTTTAGGTTATAAGTGAAGGACTTAAAAAAACTTTGGTAAAGGTCTAGACTCAATTGGGCAGCATAACTATGCTAAAGTGGATGATATGACTCCAAATCTTTTGATAAACTTTGAACAATGCAAATTGATGTTTTCACATGGGCAACATAACACCTCTTTGTTCAAAGAGAAATTAGGAATATGTGTTTTGGTTTGAATTATTTGTTTACACCAATCTATGACTTTAAACAATACTTTAATCTAGGACAAAACTCAACTAATTAATCACTCTTAGACTCTAAACTGACAAGGTTACTTGGTATTGTTGGAATCTATCTATATACATCATTTGAGAGAAGTTTAAGTGTTCATCAAAAAGTAAAAACATTATATAGTAGGGTTTTTACACCCCCCATTCTCTCAAATGATATTCCTATGACATGGACCTTGAGGCACACCTTGCACCAACAATAATTCCATGGCAAGTGGGGATTTGTCTAAGATCTAACAAGTTTCTAAACATTCTATGGAAATCAATTGCACAATGACTTTCATGCCAAACAATGCAAAAAATATCATGGATTTTGGGTCCGTATCACTTGGCTTGTTGTAAAAAGGTCTAGTCCTTTTTGCAACCACTACATCTTGTTTTTCACTCAATGTAGTGTAATATCCAAAGTGACACTACATCCCATGTGAGACTCCAATTAGGATTCAAATGAAGTCAATACTAGGAGGTGAGACCTTGGGTCAAAGCTTCCCTAAAGAACTCATGAAAGGTGATGAAGTCCCCCTCACAAGCCAATTTTGCATAAAAACAAAGAAAGCATGAAAGTAGAAAGACTTTAGGGTCTTTCTCAAAGTCACCCAAAATTTGACACATTTTTGGAGAGTGTTTTAGATGAATTTCTTTCTAAGCCTTAGACTAGGCTACTTTCAATAGGAATGGTGATTTTGATTCCAAGGGTTCCCTAAAGGGGACAAATGGAAGAGCATACATAGAACACCCCTCTTTTTTCCAAACAAAAATTTAATTTAAACAACTAAGTGAATACATGTTAAGATCCATAGTCAATGCTTTGTGATAAAATTTCAAAGAGTTTTTCAAATTATAAAAAGACAATGTCTAAAATAGATGATGTTCCAACTTGGTCTAGATTCATCAAAAGGATTAAAAGAATTATGCAAAGATTTGTGAGGAAATAAGCTAGTGTGAAGTATCTAATGTTTCACTATTCATACAAAGATAAGTAAGTAAATGGAATGAAAATAAAAATGCCAAAATCTAAGGTTAAAGTGTTTCAAATTAGTCTAATCTAGTAATTTAAAAGTTGTTAGGTCTTTTGGCCAAATGTAGCATCAAAATCTAGGCTCAAACAAGGCACGTGCTAGGACTCTTAGCCAAACAACATCAAAAGCTAGACTTTGAAAATAGATGAAAGTTTTAATCTAACAGATTTGAAACACTTATAACAAACATTAGGCATTTGATTCTTGGTCATGAACTTGATCAACTAGGTATAAGGTATGAAACAAAAGGCACTTTAGAGATATTTTATTTTCTCACAAAAAATGGTATAAAACTTGGTTCTTTTAATCAATAAGCTAGACAAAAGTGAATGGTATAACTATGCTTTAGACAAAGGATCACAAAAGTACACTCAGATTGGTCTAAAAATTTAGGATCAAATTTGAATTATATGCAAGAGGGTCAATGAAACAATATTTGAAATGTTTTGCACAACGTAACGATGCTACACTACCCAAAAGGTGTGATAAAAAAGTTTGTTTCAAAAACTCTCTAAGACAAAGATAATTTCCCACAATTTTGATAGTATAACACTACTTTTCTTGACTCAAAATGTTTTGGTGCATAGACTCAAAGTGCAAGTGTTTAGCATAAAATGGCTTAAGTCTATTAAGTGATGATAATGATTATGAGTCTTAAATGGCCTTCAACCCAAATTGGAAATTAAACCTAAGTTCCCTTAAGTTTAGTGAAAATGGAAAAACCACTTAACACATCAACCCTATGAACTTATAAAGATGCAATTTTGAGTTTAGGTTATAAGTGAAGGACTTAAAAAAAATTTGGTAAAGGTCTAGACTCAATTGGGCAGCATAACTATGACAAAGTGGATGATATGACTCCAAATCTTTTGATAAACTTTGAACAATGCAAATTGATGTTTTCACATGGGCAACATAACACCTCTTTATTCAAAGAGAAATTATGAATATGTGTTTTGGTTTGAATTGTTTGTTTACACCAATCTTTGAATTTAAACAATACTTTAATCTAGGACAAAACTCAACTAATTAATCACTCTTAGACTCTAAACTGACAAGGTTACTTGGTATTGTTTGAATCTATCTATATACATCATTTGAGAGGAGTTTAAGTGTTCATCCAAAAGTAAACACATTATATATTAGGTTTTTTACACCCCCCATTCTCTCAAATGATATTCCTATGACATGGACCTTGAGGCACACCTTACACCAACAATAATTCCATGGCAAGTGGGTATTTCTCTAAGATCTAACAAGTTTCTAAACATTCGATGGAAATCAATTACACAATGACTTTCATGCCAAACAATGCAAAAAATATCATGGATTTTGGGTCCGTATCACTTGGCTTGTTGTAAAAAGGTCTAGTCCTTTTTACAACCACTACATCTTGATGTTCGCTCAATGTAGTTTAATATCCAAAGTGACACTACATCCCATGTGAGACTCCAATTAGGATCCAAATGAAGTCAATACTAGGAGGTGAGACCCTAGGTCAAAGATTCCCTAAAGAACTCATGGAAGGTGATGAAGTCCCCTTCACAAGCCAATTTTGCATAAAAACAAAGAAAGCATGAAAGTAGAAAGACTTTAGGGTCTTTCTCAAGGTCACCCAAAATTTGACACATTTTTCGAGAGTGTTTTAGATGAATTTATTTCTAAGCCTTAGACTAGGATACTTGTAATAGGAATGGTGATTTTGATTCCAAGGGTTCCCTAAAGGGGACAAATGGAGGAGCATACAGAGAACACCCCTCTTTTTTCCAAACAAAAAATTTAATTTAAGCAACTAAGTGAATACATGTTAAGATCCATAGTCAATGCTTTGTTATAAAATTTCAAAGCATTTTCCAAATTATAAAAAGACAATGTCTAAAATAGATGATGTTCCAACTTGGTCTAGATTCATCAAAAGGATTAAAATAATTATGCAAAGATTTGTGAGGAAACAAGCTAGTGTGAAGTATCTAATGTTTCACTATTCATACAAAGATAAGCAAGTAAATGTAATGAAAATAAAAATGCCAAAATATAAGGTTGAAGTGTTTCAAATTAGTCTAATCTAGGAATTTAAAAGTTTTTAGGTCTTTTGGCCAAATGCAGCATCAAAATCTAGGCTCAAACAAGGCACTTGCTAGGACTCTTAGCCAAACAACATCAAAAGCTAGACTTTAAAAATAGATGAAAGTTTTAATCTAACAGATTTGAAACACTTCTAACAAACATTAGGCATTTGATTCTTGGTCATGAACTTGATCAACTAGGTATAAGGTATGAAACAAAAGGCACTTTAGAGATATTTTATTTTCTCACAAAAAATGGTATAAAACTTGGTTCTTTTAACCAATAAGCTAGACAAAAGTGAATGGTATAACTGTGCTTTAGATAAAGGATAACAAAAGTACACTCAAATTGGTCTAAAAATTTAGGATCAAATTTGAATTATATACAAGAGGGTCAATGAAACAATATTTGAAATGTTTTGCATAGCGTAACAATGCTACACTACCCAAAAGGTGTGATAAAAAAGTTTGTTTCAAAAACTCTCTTTGATAGTATAACACTACTTTTCTTGACTCAAAATGTTTTGGTGCATAGACTCAAAGTGCAAGTGTTTAGCACAAAATGGCTTAAGTCTATTAAGTGATGATAATGATTATGAGTCTTAAATGGCCTTCAACCCAAATTGGAAATTAAACCTAAGTTCCCTTAATTTTAGTGAAAATGGAAAAAACACTTAACACATCAACCCTATGAACTTATAAATATTCAATTTTGAGTTTAGGTTATAAGTGAAGGACTTAAAAATACTTTGGTAAAGGTCTAGACTGAATTGGGCAGCATAACTATGCCAAATTGGATGATATGACTCCAAATCTTTTGATAAACTTTGAACAATGCAAATTGATGTTTTCACATGGGCAACATAACACCTCTTTGTTCAAAGAGAAATTAGGAATATGTGTTTTGGTTTGAATTATTTGTTTACACCAATCTTTGACTTTAAACAATACTTTAATCTAGGACAAAACTCAACTAATTAATCACTCTTAGACTCTAAACTGACAAGGTTACTTGGTATTGTTGGAATCTATCTATATACATCATTTGAGAGGAGTTTAAGTGTTCATCCAAAAGTAAACACATTATATAGTAGGGTTTTTACACCCCCCATTCTCTCAAATGATAGTCCTATGACATGGACCTTGAGGCACACCTTGCACCAACAATAATTCCATGGCAAGTGGGGATTTGTCTAAGATCTAACAAGTTTCTAAACATTCTATGGAAATCAATTGCACAATGACTTTCATGCCAAACAATGCAAAAAATATCATGGATTTTGGGTCCGTATCACTTGGCTTGTTGTAAAAAAGTCTAGTCTTTTTTGTAACCACTACATCTTGATTTTCACTCAATGTAGTGTAATATCCAAAGTGACACTACATCCCATGTGAGACTCCAATTAGGATTCAAATGAAGTCAATACTAGGAGGTGAGACCTTGGGTCAAAGCTTCCCTAAAGAACTCACGAAAGGTGATGAAGTCCCCCTCACAAGCCAATTTTGCATAAAAACAAAGAAAGCATGAAAGTAGAAAGACTTTAGGGTCTTTCTCAAGGTCGCCCAAAATTTGACACATTTTTGGAGAGTGTTTTAGATGAATTTATTTCTAAGCCTTAGACTAGGCTAATTTCAATAGGAATGGTTCTTTTGATTCCAAGGGTTCCCTAAAGGGGACAAATGGAAGAGCATACGTAGAACACCCCTCTTTTTTCCAAACAAAAATTTAATTTAAACAACTAAGTGAATACATGATAAGATCCATAGTCAATGCTTTGTGATAAAATTTTAAAGAGTTTTTCATATTATAAAAAGACAATGTCTAAAATAGATGATGTTCCAACTTGGTCTAGATTCATCAAAAGGATTAAAAGAATTATGCAAAGATTTGTGAGGAAACAAGCTAGTGTGAAGTATCTAATGTTTCACTATTCATACAAAGATAAGCAAGTAAATGTAATGAAAATAAAAATGCCAAAATCTAAGGTTGAAGTGTTTCAAATTAGTCTAATCTAGGAATTTTAAAGTTGTTAGGTCTTTTGGCCAAAATGCAGCATCAAAATCTAGGCTCAAACAAGGCATGTGGTAAGACTCTTAGCCAAACAACATCAAAAGCTAGACTTTGAAAATAGATGAAAGTTTTAATCTAACAGATTTGAAACACTTCTAACAAACATTAGGCATTTGATTCCTGGTCATGAACTTGATCAACTGGGTATAAGGTATGAAACAAAAGGCACTTTAGAGATATTTTATTTTCTCACAAAAAATGGTATAAAACTTGGTTCTTTTAACCAATAAGCTAGACAAAAGTGAATGGTATAACTGTGTTGTAGACAAAGGATCACAAAAGAACACTCAGATTGGTCTAAAAATTTAGGATCAAATTTGAATTATATGCAAGATGGTCAATTAAAAAATATTTGAAATGTTTTTCACAGCGTAACAATGCTACACTACCCAAAAGGTGTTATAAAAAAGTTTGTTTCAAAAACTCTCTAAGGCAAAGATAATTTCCCATAATTTTGATAGTATAACACTACTTTTCTTGACTCAAAATGTTTTGGTGCATAGACTCAAAGTGCAAGTGCTTAGCACAAAATGGCTTAAGTCTATTAAGTGATGATAATGATTATGAGTCTTAAATGGCCTTCAACCCAAATTGGAAATCAAACCTAAGTTTCCTTAAGTTTAGTGAAAATGGAAAAACCACTTAACACATCAACCCTATGAACTTATAAAGATTCAATTTTGAGTTTAGGTTATAAGTGAAGGACTTCAAACAACTTTGGTAAAGGTCTAGACTGAATTGGACAGCATAACTATGCCAAAGTGGATGATATGACTCCAAATCTTTTGATAAACTTTGAACAATGCAAATTGATGTTTTCACATGGGCAACATAACACCTCTTTGTTCAAAGAGAAATTAGGAATATGTGTTTTGGTTTGAATTATTTGTTTACACCAATCTTTGACTTTAAACAATACTTTAATCTAGGACAAAACTCAACTAATTAATCACTCTTAGACTCTAAACTGACAAGGTTACTTGGTATTGTTGGAATCTATCTATATACATCATTTGAGAGGAGTTTAAGTGTTCATCCAAAAGTAAACACATTATATAGTAGGGTTTTTACACCCCCCATTCTCTCAAATGATAGTCCTATGACATGGACCTTGAGGCACACCTTACACCAACAATAATTCAATGGCAAGTGGGTATTTCTCTAAGATCTAACAAGTTTCTAAACATTCTATGGAAATCAATTACACAATGACTTTCATGCCAAACAATGCAAAAAATATCATGGATTTTGGTTCCGTATCACTTGGCTTGTTGTAAAAAGGTCTAGTCATTTTTACAACCACTACATCTTGATGTTCACTCAATGTAGTATAATATCCAAAGTGACACTACATCCCATGTGAGACTCCAATTAGGATCCAAATGAAGTCAATACTAGGAGGTGAGACCCTAGGTCAAAGATTCCCTAAAGAACTCATGGAAGGTGATGAAGTCCCCCTCACAAGCCAATTTTGCATAAAAACAAAGAAAGCATGAAAGCAGAAAGACTTTAGGGTCTTTCTCAAGGTCACCCAAAATTTGACACATTTTTGGAGAGTGTTTTAGATGAATTTCTTTCTAAGCCTTAGACTAGGCTACTTGCAATAGGAATGGTTCTTTTGATTCCAAGGGTTACCTAAAGGGGACAAATGGAAGAGCATACACAGAACACCCCTCTTTTTCCAAACAAAAATTTAATTTAAACAACTAAGTGAATACAAAAATCTTGAAAATGTGAGTTAATTTTTAAGCCCAAATGGAAAATGAGGTGGTGTTCACTTGACCCCTTGGTCTTAGTTACAAACTTTGAAAACATTCACCATAAACATTTAATTTTTTGTTAAACAGCAAAACAAGGTTCCTAATTATATTTTTAGCATGAAAAAGGTGATCTAAACATGTTTTTAGAAAATTTCAAGCTTGGTCATGCAACAAAAATGTTATCATGTCCTTTAGCCTTGAAGCTCTTTTAGGTTTGAAATAATGAGCTTTAAAAAAAAATTCTCATGTTTATGTTTTAAAAAATACATAGTGGTCGATGTTGGTTAGATGACTGATGATGGTTACACTGGCTAACTAATGATGAATATCTAACCAAAATTAGTTATAACCAATAGTGACTGATGACAGCTATCCAACTGACGTCAATTTTACTAATTGATGTTGGTTACTATGTAAAACCCATGACAAAAAAAATGGCAAAACAAAGTTAGAAAATCAATTTGCAAGAGTTTTAATGATCCAATAAAAAATTTAAAGATATAAAATGATCTTCTTCATGTGTGGGATGCATTTGGTCCCACCAGGCATGCCATTATATGATCCAGGAATTTGACTCAAGAGAGGATGGTTAGTATGGTGTTATTTTCAAAATGAAAATAAAATGAAAGAAACACACTGACTAGAATAACATCTCTAGGCCTAGACACTAGGGAGAGATTAGTTAAAAAACATGAAAAAACACAAAACTAAAATGAAAAATAAACCCTCTTTTACCCTCCTTGGATGCTCCAAAAGTTTTGTTGTAGTGGCTTGCTTGGCTTGTGCTCATGAAGTCCTTGGCAATGGAAGCTTGGCTACCTCCATCTCTCCTTGGCACCTTTGGCTTATGGCTTGGCTTGGCTTGGAATCAATTTGGAATGTAACACTAATTTAAATGGATTTTGGAATCATTTGTGCATTATAACTTTACATTGTCAAGACTTAGAAATGATGTAGTAAGGCCTCCTATTTATAGATATTTGAGAATGTCTAAAATCAACCTGAACTATCCATCCTGAGATTGAAATGTGTGTTTGAGGATTAATTCAATTTTTGGAATTAAATTTGTAATTATCCTCATCATGACATTGGAATAAGGGGAAATTAAGAGGTATGGAGGGCATCATGGAAGGTATTAATGAGGTATGGAGGGCTTTGAAACCTGATATTTGTGGCATTTATGGCCTATGAATATCTTTTCAAGAAATGAGGTCACTTGCTGATGCAAATATTCAATATTCATTTCCAAAACAAATTATTCAATAAGTTTCCATGGAATTCTTAATTAGGCCTTGATTTGGATTAATTAGCTCTTAAGCATGTTTAAGCACTTTATGCATAAATTACCCAAATTGATCTGAATGCCTTATTATTGGTCTAAAATTTGACTAGATTGGAATTGGAAGGCAATGTCAGATGTGTTGGATCCATTATCCCATTTAGGATGTTATCAATATCAAATAATAAAGGCACATATCTTGTGTAGAATATTTGATAGGAAAGAGTAATCCAGAGCACCTAGGTACAAAATTGGCATTTTGATTTGAAATGATCTGATCAAAGTTAGTTGGCCAACAAATTGCATTGCCCCATTTAATGATACTCTAGCCAAAATTGGCACTTGAATATGTCAATTTCAAATCTTTTAATGTGATTTAGTATTTTTAGGCCAAATTGTGTATTTTAAGTGGAAATTGGCCAAAAGCACGATTGGAGGTTATCAGTGGCTAGATTTAGGTGTCTACACTTATCATTGTTTTTTTATGTGTTTTCAAATACTTTCTATTAGTTTTTGTTTTTTGTTGCTAGGCTAAATATTTTCTCTGCACTACGGTCATTCTAGTCTTATTTTTTGATCTTGGATCTGAACTTTTAACATTATGGTTTTTGGATCCCTATAAAACCAACTTTATTTACCATTGACCAAGTTTGACTTTTAGTCAAAATTGGGCACCCCTTAGCAAAATTTTGAATTTTAAATATTTTAAGGGGTCTTAACATATTTTCATAGGAAGTATTACTTGTTACATGATGCCATTTAAGGTCACATTAGTTTTAATCTTAGTTACATTAGTCAAATTGTCCATTTGGGGTCATTTTATGTGTTTTTTGGGCCATTAATGCATTTGGAATGATTCCAAAGGTACTTAGGTGTCCTATTTTCATTTAAAACATCCAATAGGTTAGTTGAGATGTTATACATGTCAGTTACATCAGATCTCCCTAACTAAAATTATAGAAATTAGTTAAAAAAAAGGGAAAATGGCACTTGTATGGCACATAGGGAAGTGTTCCATGTGGTAAATATCATGGTGGTATTATAATAATTATAATACTTACTTCCACCCTTTTTGATCTAGAACAGTTGTTTGGATGCCAAAACTATTCTACACATTTTTTGCTCTTTTTGGTAGACTAGAGTGACCCTCAGGGTTTTGCTCAGTCTAAGAAGCATAAGTAGTTTCAAAAAAAATGATTTTTTGAGGTTTTTTTAAACTCCAATACCTTAATTTTAATATAATTAACTTGATAAATGATCAATTTTCCTTTATGAACAATCACTATCAAGTTGACTATGCAGATTTGATAGTTGTTTGGTACACCTTATAGGTTTTTCTCCATTTCTACCAAATCCATATGAACTAGTTTTTGGTGTTGGCTCCAAAGGATGATTAATTCCTTATAATATGGTCTCCATTATTGGTTTCATGATTCATGATGTTTTTATAAGAAATATTGGTCTATCATGCTAGGAGATACCACCAAGTGTAGTTCGAGCTAAGATGTATCTTGTTTGCTGAGTTTTTCCCTTACAGAGGTTTCATAAAACTAGGAAAGAGTTTCCCCTAAGTCCTTGGTTCATATCAATACCCCCCCCCCCCCCCTCATTTTTTTATCTCAGCATGGCATTATATGAGTAGCTTGCAAGCTTGTCTTGCTCTATTTTCCAACTTCATGTCTAGTCTCAACTAAATTCCATGCATAAGCTTGTTCATTTTGTGTATGAAGTGGTAATGGAGGTGTTTTGGATTTTAAAAGACTTGAAGAGTTGAATTAGGTCATTTTTCATGTTTTAAAGAGTGCAAAGTTTGACTACATGTTCATATACCATACCAAACAACCACTTGGTGCATTTGTCTGCTCTTTCTCACATATGTATAGGTCTTTCCATGTTGTAAAATGTGTTTTGAAGATATTTATAGGTTTAAAAATATGGATACAACATTTTTGAATATTTATTATGGAATTTGGGTGGTTTTGAGTTAGTTAACCACCATGTTTACCATAATTTCATGCTCTACACACATATTATACCTAAAACATGCACTTATAGGCTCCCTAATGATGTCATCCTAAGGTTAATGACATGGTAATGAGTTAAAAAAATTGAGGGATGAAGGATTAAAATATGTTTTGAAGATTATAATAAGGATTTTGAGTCCATTCTTATTCTCTATTTCACACCTTCCTAGGCAAACGTCCTACTCAGTCATATGCTCACCTATAAGAGGGCTTAAACAGGGGATTGAGATGTTCTATGGAGATCCAAAGCATGTAATGAGACCATATCTATAAATATTGCATATTTAAGAGACCATGACAAACTTGTGTGAAGTAATAATATAAAAAACAAGTTATGAGAAGTCTTCCTAGAGTGATGATTGAGTATTCTAGGAATTATTCCCTATTTTGAGCAAATAAAAGCCCAAGAGATTTTTCAAGAGGGTATATAACATGGTTGAGGTAAATATTGGAGTGAATAAGTTGATAATCCTTATATCCCTTAGTAGGTAAAATTAATATGACAAGAATGGGCTTAGGGTAATTGGTGGGGAGTGGTTATTTGAGGTCCTAAAAGTGCCTATAAACACACTAAATTCAAGCAATAATGTCTATAGGCCAAGAGCCTAGATAGACCACTCAACCAAAGTTGTAAACCTACTATGTCATCATGTTAAGGTGATTAAAAATATCATGAGGCATTGTTTGGATGCAAGAGAACATCAAGAAAAATAAATTAGTGTTATTTTTTCCTATTATACACTTTCCAATCCATACACTATAGGAATGAGGACCTACAATAATTAGACAAGGGGTGTCTCAGTCACAACAAAAGGAACAAATTTAGTAAGGAGTACAAGAGCATATATGGTTAGGTTATTACAACATGTGGTAGGTTGTTAAATAGTCCCTATGACTCCAAAGGAGGTTTGTAACATCATAATCAATTGACAAAGCCCTATATACACCTACAAGTTGGGTTGTAGGTAGATTACTCAAGATGGAAAGTGTTTTTGAAAGTTGACACAAGATGATGTTTTGGAAGGATCCTAAGGAAGTGGTGTTGTTTATATAAGTATAGTGTGACTCATATATGAACTTAATGGACCTTATCACATCATAAACAAGTTCTAAGGAACCCTAACGCACCTACATGAGGTTTTGTCTTAGTCAATAGGGTATGTACACAACGATCTCACTTGAGGCCTATTTGGTGTTTCAAGATATTCAAGGCTAAGTCACTAGTATGAATATTAAATTATGATTTCTATATGATTCATAAAGAGGTTAAAAAAATCATTATCAATCCTTATAGATAATATACACCTACAAGAAAAAGGTCTCAGTTAAGGGTAAAATAGGGGTCAGCTAAAGCAAGGTTTATCTCAATCAGTGAGCAGTGATCAAAGGGCATAGCCTTATTGATGATAGATATGTAAAAACCTAAGGTAAAATTATTTTTAAGATGATCATATGACCTTTTTAGATCCTAGTAACAAAGGGAAATCATGAAATAAACAAAGGAACATCTAAAACAAGTCACCTATAGGAAAGAACCTAATTTAGGTGATTTAGAGTGCACTAACATGTTGAATGAAGCTCAATCAAGGAAAATAAAATGAAAAATTATCTCTATTAACATGTAATTGATGTAATTATACCATTTAAACTAAGAAATCAAGCTCACACAAGGCCTCAGACCCCTATTTTGACCTACAGTAGAGTCTACGCAAGCAAGGGCTAAAATGGAACATGGGTTGTATAGGGGTGAAAAGGAGGTTAAAATGCACAATACCTAATTAATTATGATTCAAGTGAATGTTATATAAACTTAAATACTCCTTAAACATGTTTAATCACTTCTCTTTGCTTGGATAAACCCATCAATCCATACAGGTGACTAGGAGGCAACCTTGCCAAATGAACAAACATGAAGAATCATGTAGGAAAAGGGTTTTGAATAGATTTAAATTATAAATAATCATGAATTTGTAATGAAAAACATTTTTATATAGATTATAAGTGTATCATTAGTTTTTAAAGGTCATCCATAACTGGATTTGGACAAAAATGCAAGAAAATAGGGGTTTTAAGCCCCTTTTTTAGATAAATTAAGTTGGTTAGGTACCTAAATGAGGGATTATAACATTTAAATTTGGTAAAAATATTAATTATAATCTTATAAAACTCCAAATACTTTAATTTTTCCATGGCTTTGAGGGATATATCTCTCTATTTGTCTCAGATATCAGCCACTCATGAAAATCAGAACTTTGCAAAAGTAGGTAAAGGGTGCCAAAATGAGTAAAGGACTTAATATGAGGCCTTAGTATCTTTTAGGAACATTAATGGATGTGTATGGAATATGGATATATTCTCAATAACAATCACAAAATATTTAACCCTTAAGGATGACCTAATTATCCATGCATATAATCCAATTAGGCAAATTTCCACTAGGCCTTATTGGCAAAAGAGATGAAACGAGTGTTTAATGGGTTGTGTGATAGATTTGTGAGTATTATTTAAGTTTTAAAATAAATAATAAACTATCCTAAACATGTTGGATTAGTCCAAGTTTTCTAAATTAGCAGGGGGTATGCCAGTCCTATTAGACCTTAGGGAGACTTAAAGCCAATTGGGGATCTACTTTATTTTCTAATCCTTGATAAGCTATCTATATTATTGGAGAATGTTTTGTACTAAATTTATACATGATATTTTTTTGTGCCAAGAAACTTGTAGGAAGATTGTTTTTAGCCTAGAGATAGCTCAAACATGCAAGAAAGTGGAGAAACAAAATCGATAGGTCAATTTTTAAATCTCATATCTTTGTTAGGGATCTACATGGGAACAAAAGGGGTTATGAGAGGTTATATAGGGTCCTAAAAATTAAATTTTTTGAATTATTTATACTCTTTAATGTGCCATCTTTATAAATAATTATTAAGAACAAAAATAGTCTAAAACCCTAGTAAAACCCTTAGAGGAACCTGATGGAGAAAACAAGCATGGAGAGCCATTAAAATGGAATATTTTGGAAATTAAATATATTTTATCATGGATAAGACTCACTTTTTCTCCCACCCATGGAAATAATATGTACGAAACTATACAAACAACATGAAAAATAATGTTTTTCTCACCATTTTCTATGTTTTTAAGGCTCTAAGATGTTTGAGAAGATGAAATAAAGTTTGGAGGGAGGATATATACCTATTATAACTATTTATTGTAATTTTATTTTATTAAAAAAATTGTAAGTTTATTAACTAGAGCTTTCCTTTTAGCCAGTCAAAACTGGCATAGTGAGCACAAGAGTGAAAAGTGTGGAAAACTCAAATGGATGTCTTTTTAAGGTGAATATAAGAAATATAAGGCCATGGATAAGATTTATATGTGTAATTAACTCCCTAAAATTTATTTTCATGGGAAATTTAATACTTTTTTTAGGCCAAGTGTGAGGGGTAACTGAAACAATGAGTTTTAGGACTGCAGACAATGATTGTTTCATTCCAAGAGTTTCCAAAAGAGTAGGCATGAAACCAATTCATGTAATTTCATGAATAAATACCTTCCCTATTATACCAATCATCATAAATATTCCTATTTAGTGGTGTTATGTTCGAATAGGTGCAAATAATGAAGACATTTTTTTGTGCCAAAATAGGGAATTTTATGCCACTTTTTACAATTTTCATGGATTGTATGGACAATTGGACTTATTTATGTTTCATGTATAATTTAATATATCTTATCTATGAATTTTTAAATTATTTATATAATTTTAAACATGCCCAAGTTACCTTTATACTTCTTTTACTTTGCCTCTCTCTCAAAAGCTATAAATATGGACTCTTTTGATTATTTTGGTAGCCTCCATTGGTTGATGATGAAACCCTAGCCAATTTTTTAATTGAAGGAATATTTAAGAAATAAAAATTGTTTTTCCTACTTACATGTTTTTAAATTTAGTGTTAGTGTAATCTTGTTGGTCTTGTCTAGTAGAAGTTCTTCTTTTCTAGCATGTTGTCCTTGATTATCTACCAAGTGTGCAGAAAGGGTATTGTTGATGGTCTTTGTTAGTATTATTTTATAAGTTTATAGGTGTATTATAAGTTTATTATGACTTTATTCCCTCATGTAATCATGTATTACTCTCCTAAGTATCAAATAATTTCTTGAATCTAACATATGAAACATTGATGTGATAATGCATTTTGAGTTGTGAGCTTTGTGTGAGAGAGACCTTGTTTGTCTTTATGTAGTAAATATTCAGTCAAATAGGAGGATATTGAACATTGGTGAATCAATTTTTTTGTTTTTCTTAGTTTTTTTATTAACCTTTTTCATCCACAAGTTGATAGGTAATAAAGTGATTCAAAGAGTGCATCAAAGGAACTAGACATTCTAGAGATTCATCTCTCAACATTGTCACCCACAACAAGAGAGACGTTTCCATTGTGCCACTTGGATGAGGAGAGATAGGAATCTCCTCAAGGGTGAAAATATAAGTTTCAACATTTACCTTATAAAATATTTTATGCAAGTTACTATGTGATGACCCTTTTCTAATTGAAATACCCTTTTGATCCCATGTTGTGTATTTTATATTGTATTCTTATTTCTATGATAACATGTAACCTTATTTTTTGAGTCATCTTTAAGTAATGTTATTATTTATTTTTTCCTTTATTTTAAAATTATGAAAATTCATTTATATTTTGTTTTATTGTATTTTTTTTTCTTATTTATGTGAGGGTAATTTTTCTTTGATATCTAGAGTATTTTTGTATTATGTGGTAATATTCCTTCTTTTCAAGGTATGACAATGTTCTATGGTATCTTGTTGATGAACTCAATTTTTAAAAAAAAAAGAAATAATAATTCTTGTTATCATTGAGAAACATTGATAAATTAGGTTTTAGGTTTCAAAGGATCCTTCTTACATTTTTGACCTATTAAAGGTTAATTAGGTCTAGAGGCCTACATAACAAAATTATTCTTAAATTGCTCTTCTAAGAAACCAATGAATTAAATATTGGTTTATTATCAATATAAATAAATTATGATCATTAGAAATTTTATTAAAAAGTATATTAAGAGGATATATGAGCTATAATACCTTTTCTTGAGATATAATAGCCCTGCCACAACACTATGGCAATCTATAGGACGAAGTTAACTTTTTGACAAACTGGTGAAGTAATTGAATTATTAACCTTACATAAGTTTTGTTCAATTATATTGAGTCATTATAATTATCCTTGTGTCAAAATAATCATTAAATATTCCAATATTGAGTACTGAGTACTTTCATAGCTATAAGTTGTCATCAAGAAAGTAAGAAGGGAAGGTTTTGAGTGAACAATTGTGTTATTTAGAGCTAAAAACTCACATAGAGGCTAAAAATCATTTTTTACTAGTAACTAAGATCATAGTGAGTGTTTTGAAGTTATTTGAAGGCTTGGGTTGAGTTATGATCTCCTAAAGATAGAATTAAGCCTAATAGGCCTATAAGAGCTGAATAGCTATTACCTAAGTTTTGAGTTGAATTTTTTCAAGAGACACCAGAAGTTCGAGAGAAAAAAACATATAAGATCCTAAAAGAATATCTAAGAAAGTTAAATTGTACATTTTACTGATTCAAGAGTAAAATACGGGTTGTTTTTGAGATAAATTATAGTCCTAGTACTAAGTACCCCATTTTAAGGTCATTGAAGTGTCTTCTAATTAGAATATAGAAGTTCAAGAAGTCAAGAGATAGAGTAAGATCATTGGTCTTTCAAAATAAATACTTAAAAGGATATTCCTATAACAAATTGAAGGGATAATCAAAAAAATTTGGGCAACAATCTCCATGCCTTTGTGAATTTTTTTGAGTCTAAATAGATGGGAACGTCAAAATTCATCATCAATCTATCCTTTATCTTTTCTATTTTATATTCAAGATAAATAGTCTAGGTCATTATTTTATACCATAAATGGCATATGTTACATTTGAATATATAGGCTCATTTGAATTTAAATTTAAACACTTTCACATGTAGTCCAATCATGGAAAAGAGTGAGAACCTAGAACCAATGCATGGGAAATAAACACATAATTAAAATGACTCACAAAAGGCAAGTGACTAAAATTGGCCACCATCGATAAATGTCAAACCAATATCAGTGACTATGAATTCTAGTCTTGTTAGGAAAGGACCTAAAAAAATATCAATCTAGATTGAGGATGAATAAATGAATATTGATGCATATAATTAATATATTAAGGTATTCATAATGAAATGCATAAGATGAAAGGATATAAAGTGTTTAGTGTGGAGAGAAAATATCCCAAAAAGAGAAAAAATTACACAAATAATCCAAGATCACAAAGCATGACAAAATCATGACTTGTGCCAACATTAGTTGTCTACATAATGCCCCATATTGATGTGTGTGTGTGAATACATGTGTGCATATCAAATTAAACTCAAAATAAGTGCACAATTGATAATTTCTTGATAGGGATGGAATAATGAAGATTATGGAATATTGGAATAGGTTCACTCAAGCTCTTATTTTAACAAATTGTTTTAATTTACCTAAAATGAAATGTGAATGCATTTAAATAGATCAATACCCTGATAAATTAGTGTAATTGTAACAAAATTATATAAGTGCAATTGAGAAATGATAAAAATTATGAACACACCTAGTGTTATGTGAACAATGTTATCAATCTTATAAATTTAGTGATAATAATAAAAATTGGCATTCAAAAACTAAGATTTAATGGCATAAGGGAAAAATCTTCTTAGTAAGAGAAGTAGGCATCTGGTGACTCTCTAGTGACTCTTAGTCTAGTTAATTCATGCTACATAAGCATAATTGAAAGTGTGATAAAATAGTGGAGTCAAGAGTCATAAAGTCTAAAAAGGTCATGTTAGGTCACAATAATCATTTATGATGAATTATAACTTTATTTTCAGATCATTTAGAAGTTTTGGAGAGTTTCCCTCTAAAACAAAAAAAAAAAAAATTCAAATGCTTCTTTACTTATATATGAATAAATGCCATTATACAAGGGTTGTAATGAGTTGTAAAGAGTGTGTCAGTGGTATAGGGTGTAAATAGCAGTATTTTATAATTTCTTAAGTGTTATAGTCATCTTTAAAAGTTAAAACAAAATAAATATAATAGAACACTATTCATGATAAGTCATTTATTATCTTGGGTTTAAGTGGTTAAAGAAAGATCTTAACCAGAATTGGGCACTTTGATCTTGGTAAAGTTCTCAAATACCTAATACGTATCAAATTAATCTAGAGGGAGATGTTCAAAACCTTCAACCAACATAAAATTATATAATTCTCATCACTTGAAGGACTAATGATAGTCTAAAGTCTAAAAATAGGGTTTTGTAATTATTGAAGTACATGTTTCTTGTTAATTAAAGATATATATTGATTAAAGTATATGTAATAATGTTGTTTATACATAAATTAATGTGATTAATTCACGTTTTAATTGATTTTTTGTTCAGATTGAAGTTTTCTTCATTGAATCCTCTCCATACACTATTTTTATGTGTATACATAGTCATTTCAGTCACTTAAATACATGTTAGTAGATGCATGAGATAATTTTAAAATTTGGGAAATTTTAAGGAGAGTTGTAAGAGTATGATATAAGTGATATAAATATAATAATGATCTTATACATTATGAATAATAGATAAATATCTCTCAGCTTTTGTGTAACCTGAGAAACCTTAAAACAAGGTTTTAAGACCCAAACTAATTCATAATTTCATTTTAGACTATCAAAACTTCTCCAAAATATATAAGGTATTATATAATGATTTTGAGTGATTCTAAGTGATATCAAGTGCAAATGGGTCTTGTGAAGCAATAAAAATTTGATTGTGTTTGAATTTCCTGTAGGTGCTTATTTGGTAAGATATTCAAGAAAGGTCTTGAGTGAAATTTCTTGTTGATGAACTCAAAAACTTTTTTTTTGAATTTTAATCACTCTTTTTACCATTGAGAAACATTTATAAATTATATTTTAGGTTTTGAAGAAGCATATTTAGATTTTTGACCTATTAAAGGTCACTTAGGTCTAGATGCTTAAAGAACATAGTTGTTCTGAAATTGCTCTTATAAGAGAAGAATGAGCTAAATATTGGTTTATTATCAATACAAATATATTATAATCATTTAAAAGGTTATTAAAAAGGATATTAAGAGGGTATAGGAGATATAACACCTTTTATTTAGATCTAATAGATTTGTCACAACATTGTAGCAATCCTTGGGATTGAGTCAAAACTTTTGACAAATTGGTGATCTAATTAAAGTATTAAACTTACATGAGTTTTTAATGATTATATTGAGTCATTATAATTATAATAGTGTCAAAATAATCATTAAATATTCCAATATTTAGGATTAACTACTGTCATATTTGTAAGTTGTCACCAAGAAAGCAAGAAGGGAAGGTTCTAAGTGAAAATTTGTGTTATTTGGAGCTAAAAACTCACATAGAGGCTAAAAAACATTTTTTTATAGTAATTTAAATCAGAATAAGTGTTCTAAAGTTATTTTAAGGCTTGTATTGATTTATGATCTCCTAAAGATAGAATTAAGCCTAATAGTCCTATAAGAGCTAATTAGCTATTACCTAAGTTTTGAGTTGAATTTCTTAAAGAGACACTAAAAGTTTGAGATAAATACACATATAAGATCCTAAAATAATATCCAAGAACTTTAAATTTACATTTAGCTACTTTAAGAGTATAATAAGGGTTGTGTTTGAGATAAATTATAGTCCTATTACTAAGTAACCTATTTTAAGGTCATTAAAGTGTCTTTTGATTAGAATACAGAGGTTTAAGAAGTCAAAAGATAGATTAAGATCATTGGTATCTCAAGATAAATACTTAAAAGGATCTTCCTATAATAGATCAAGAGATAATAAAGAAAATTTGGGCAATGGTCTCCATGTCTTTGGGAACTGTTTCAAGTCTAAATAGATGGCATCTTAAGAAATCATCATCAATCCATCCTTGATTTTTTTTCATTTTATATTTAGGATAAATAGTCTAGGTGATTATTTAGTTTCCTTGGTTTAATAATTAAAGTGAAATTAATTTTTGAAATGGCATCAACCATCTGCATATTTGGCCTTGAAGTTCTGGTCTATTCAAAATATATTTTAGTGGTCAATGATTGGTGTAGAATATAAATGGAGTTGTAAATAGATAGTGCCTAAAATTTTGAAGTGAAAATACCATCATCAATGTTTTCCTTTATATATATTAATTTTAATTTTTTATACTTTGACTAGTTTGCATCTTTTAAAAGATATCAAATTATCCATATTGTCCTACAATTGTGCCAATGCCACATTGATTTTTATTCTTAAGTTGTTAATATGTACATGGAAGGGGACCTTTAGTTCTATAAATATTAATATTGGGGCATTTAAATTTTTTGTTTTATAATATTTCAAAGCCATCTTGACACTCTTTATTCCAATCAATTATTATTCTTCAATATTTCCTCTATGGAGGCAATAATCATAACATAACCTCTTATAAAATTTTGATGATATACTATATATCCTAATGATGTGAGGACCTCATTTTTGTTTTGGGTGGTGTATAATTTAAAATTATAGTTTTTTTGAGAGGATCAATCATCAAGCCTTTCTTACAAATTATGTGACCCAACAATGTTCCAAAAGGTGTCAAAAATATGCATTTATTTATATTTAACACAATTTGTAGTGTGTGGCATCATTCAAAAATTAGTCATAGTGCTTGGATATGATCCTTAAATAATCCATAAACATTATAATCATCTAGATATACTTCCAATAAATCATGTATGAAATCATTAAAATCATTGACCATGATTTGACTAAAGATTATTGGGGCATTCTTGAGGCCAAATGGAATTATAGTATACATGATTGACCCCCATTTTATAGCAATTTTTTTTTTGGTCTATATTGTTTATCAATTTTAACATCGTGATATCCTAGGAATCTATCTATGAACTAATACATGTCTCTCCCTATAATATTCTCCAAAACTTGTTCTATGAATGGTGTGGAGAAGGGATCATGCATACAAACTTTATTTAATTCTTTGAAATTTACACGTATTATTATTTCATGGATTTTTTAATATTTCACCATCATCCACTATTACATTTTTTGTCATCTATTGATTATATGATACATGTGGCTAACATTTTATCAATTTTAGACTTGAATTTAATCTTCATGTTAGGTTTTAATCAAAAATGTTTCATCTTAGTCAATTTGGCTTTGATTTTTAACTAAATTTTCATAATACCCAACCTAGGCTTAATTATAGGAAGTTCATTGAAATTATTTGGAAATATATATTCATATTCTTTTATCAATTCCACTATTTTATAAACATTAGCTTCTTCTCAATAATCTCAAATTTTAGAAAATTTAGAATCTCCTTTTTGAGCTATATTTTATTGTTAGATTTTTAATGGTTGATAAAAGTATTGGGTCTTATCTTCATTATTTTCAATCAACTTTATTTCCCCCTCTTTAAAAATATAATGTATGTTGCTTGGATTGTTATTTTTTTATTGTTAAGATTCATATCTTACTAGAATATTTTGATATACCTTGTCAAGGACATGCATAGCTTGTCGATGTTCTATATCTTCTATTGTTGGAATATTTCCCATATATATTTGAATCAAAGTTTATATGAATTTTTAATTATATTTATTATATATTGTTTGATGGTTTCCAAATTAGGCTATTGTGTCTTTATCAGAGGATACTAAAAAATATTGGATTTTTTTAGAGTGTATCACACTCTTCTATCTAGATCCCAAAACTTAAAATGTGCATCAATAGTATTTAAGGATATAATCATAGTTCTTAGTGTTACATCCAAATTTTATCACTAAATTGATTTACCTAATTATCTATGGATTATTATGGTTGTTAAATTGATTTGTTACTTTTTATCTAAATTGTAAGTCATATGCTATTATGGGATAAATGTATGTTACTTAAATTTCATGATTTCATTATTATGATTTGAATTATTATGAATTATGTAAATAATGATTATGTTACATTTATTTTTATAGCATTCCTTTATGATATATATCATGATGTATTTAACTAACTACCTTCTTATCATGAGTTGGATGTAGGGGAGTTCATACCTTAGATCATGATGGAGAGAAAGTATCATCGAAGAGGGTGATGTAAATAGACATGGTAAAGGATGATAGAGGAACTACTAAATGCATGCACACACCACATTAGATTTAATATGTTGTATGCATTATGTGTTTATATTCTTAGAGTTAGTATGCTTTAAAATTTAATAATAGTTAGACATTATAGTTTGCATGTTTTAAATGTTAGTACATAGACATAGAATTAATTTTGTATGTGATTGCATTTTGTATATTAAACGTAGACTTAGTGCTTAATGTTTTAGTATGATTATATAAGGTTAATTTACTTGTGTTTGTTTATGATTATAGGAACATAAATATAATAGATGATATCTAATTACTATTATATATAGAATAGAAAAATGTTTTTTCAACATTTTAGAACATTAAGCTTGGTATTATTGATATTTTAGAATATCAATATATGCCAAGTTATTAAAATATGGAAAGACATAGATAGCCTATATACACTAGTAATGACACAAATGATTATCTTTTTATAATTGAAATTAATAATTGATTGGTCTAGAATTTTGATATATGGAGATAATTGATGTTGTTAAAGGAGATAATTACCTTTATTTGATATTTAAGGAGGTTGAATTGTCATAAAATACTAAACTAAGATCTAAGCCTAATTTTGTTATCATGATTGGACTACCTTAATATTTGAAACTATAGTTATCAATTTGTAAATGATTAAAAGTAGACTTTGGAGTGTAATACTCAATCATGAAACATTTTTTGACATGCACAATTTTGAAATGAATATTTTAATGATTAAAGAATTAAGGAAAGTTTGAATTGGGGATTTCTTAAGCATGGTTAATGGTAGTTAATTGGTTTCAAGTCACTGTTAAATTAGAAAAGCACGGATATTGTATGGTAACTATGAGATGGGGAAATTTTAAAGCAAAGCTCAATGGGTAAAGTAGATTATAATAAAGGCAAAATGAGAGGAGAATGGGGTATGGTGAGGAAGAGATGGGAAATGCATAACAAGGAGGAAAAAGGATACAAGTTCATCTTGTCTTAGATTTGAAAGCTACTTACCAGGTTGGTGAAGTAATTACTTTCAATTGCTTGCATAATTATTGTTTACATTTTGAATTCATAGGGTTTATAAGTGAATGTAAATTTGAAATAGAACATAGGATTAGGCCTATGGATGGCTCAACCATCCATATAACTAAGCCAAAAATACCTTCTTAATCCCTAAGAATTCAAACTGGTTTGTTTTGGATGCTGAGTCATTGGGGTATTATGGGTTTAAATTCATGGAAATACAATGCCCTAGTTTAAATCAATACCCTGGACAAATGATATAGTGTGTGTGTGTGTGTGTGTGTGTGTGTGTGTGTGTGTGTGTGTGTGTGTGTGTGTGTGTGTGTGTGTGTGTGTAACTAGGTTTTAAATATTTAAATATATATACATGGGTACAATATATTTGAAATATATATATATATATATATATATATATATATTATGAATCTAGAAATAAAAAATGACTTGATGGGAATGTTTATATACATATATATGGATTTAAATTTGTATATGGGAATATATATAGATATGGATTGCTATATATTAAGTAGGCTTGAGCTAAAATGATTTCAAATGATTTAAACTAATTAATATTCATACTGTCATTTCAATTTTATAAATACATAATGAAGTTGATATGTGGACCGTCGACTTGATAGCGAACTGTGTAAATTTTGATAGATGAACTATGAATAAAACTTCTATATTTTTGTATATATAAGGTTTGGGTATATAGGAATAATATGAATGCAGGAGACAATATATATTCATATATGACCTATGTTTATATGTGAGTAGGGCATATATATATTGAAACATAGAAAATAAAAAATTATATATGTAGAACTATGTATTATGTGACATAATAAGTATACAGTTACACTTATGTCAATTAAATTTTAAGGTTACCAATAAATAGTGAATACAAATATACATATGTTGACTATGTGTGTGTTTCTTTTAACTATGAACTACATGTGTGTGTGTGTGTATACATACACACACACACACACACATATGGTGTCTTGTCTTTTGAAAACATTGTATCATATGAAGACTATGTGTATATATACATACATAAGATAGTGATATAAATGTGAACAATTTAAAGAATGAGATTGCATTTGAACATTGAGTATACATTTAAACCAATGACTATGTATTTTCACTCAAACCAGATTGATTTAAAATATATATAGTTGTTATATAACAAATACAAGAATTTATAGATTTTGAGTATATGTCTTTAGTTATATGACTAAAAACATTATGAGTATATATTTTAAAGGACTATGTAAAAATTGTATATCTGAGAGTATGAAACAAAGATGTATAGTTTTGGGTATTCATGGAAAATAGAGTAATGCATGTGGAACAATTTTGGGGTCAAAAACGTACCACATATAAAATAGAGTTTATTATGAATTTAGGTGGGGGCTAAAGGAATTAAAGATATTATTTTTAAATTTATATGCTTGTTCATAAAAAGGTTATTAAATAAAATAATCCTAAAATAAATGTAAATATATATGCCAATGTATGTATATATATGTATATATATATATATATATATATATATATATATATATATATATATATATATATATATATATATGTTATGAGTAGTGTATAAATATATATGTTGTATATTTATATGTGAACTTAGGTTCACATACGTATATATAGCAGGTATTAATATATTGGATGAATATTTATTGCTATAGTTTTGATTAAATAGTGAAGTAAAAAACATAAAGGTTAGGGTGTTATTATTTTTATGTGATAAAGCCTCTCAAAATGTATAATGAAAAGAAATATTATACTTTGGATTTATAAGTTAATTTATTATTTTTACTTATATAATAGAGTAGTATGTGTTTTAGACACCTAAACCTAGCCATAATTGGCCTTCGACCAAACTTGAGATTGATTCCTACTAACCATTGTAAATTAAGCCTAGAAATCACTAAACATCCCAAATTTGTTTGTGCATCATTTGTCAAAGCTCATAATCATATTGAGACATTTATAATTATGATATCCTATCATATGCAATAATAACCTCTCACGTATTCATCCCTAATCATCTTACTGCATCACAATAGTCAATTTGGCTTATGGACTTTTTAAGTGGGTCACATGAATAAAAATCAAATCTTGAAAGAGCTAAATGGCTAATCAGAATTAATTAACAAGCTAAATATAATTAAGAGCCTATTTTAATTATCCATTTGAAATTAATGAATAACTAAAAAAGGAAATTCAAATATTCAAATATCCTAGCTTTACATGATTACCATTTACAAGTTGTCAAGCTTTTGGAAAATATCCTAAAATATCTCATTTTGGAGACCCATACAAGTTCAATAAAAATCATGATTAATTGACAACTATTAACTATAATGGGGTTATAGTTGACTCACCTAAGTTAGTTTTGAACTCATTCCATGTTTAAACTCCACCTTGACTCACCTTGGGTTGGTGTTAGATCCATTTGCTATAAATTAAAGGCCATACCTCTTCAGTTTTAAGCTTAGAAATTATAGAGTTATAATATAGATTTTGTTGCATGAGATTCATATCAATAATATTATAATGCCCAAATATTGATCCAAGCCATATCAAGATAACACAAGCCACCATGGTGCTAAGGAGAAAGGGAGCTACACAAACTCCATTACCAAAGACTCTTTGAGCGCAAACTAAGCAAGCCACTCAACAATGCATTTAGATCTCTCAATGAAGGTAAGAGATTATGTGTCTTTTATATTGTGGATGTGTCTCAATTTTGTTTTGTTCATTAAGCTCACCCCTAAGATCTATTCTTGTAAGTTTTAGTGTTAGTGTGTTTTTATTGAGTTTTGTTTACTTGTTCTAACACTCTACTAACCTCCCTTCTTGGATTCCTACGATCATGAATGGCATGCCCGGTGGGACACAAATCATATAACATACCAAGGAGACCAAAGTGTATCTCTTAGTTTGTAAGTACATTGATCTCCATATAATAAAAATAGAGAAACCTAAAATCTTGTTTCCAAATCTTATTTTCTCATTGATGAAAGTGCTTCAAGGTAAGCCAAAACCCTCTAAATTTTTTAGGACCAAAACAAGAAAGAGGACATATATTTTCAAGTATAAGTCTTGAACATTATTTTTAGTGCTTAAAATTAATTTAGGTGTTTATGGTTAGTTTTTTTTGTGAAATTTCTTACAAGATTACAACTTAATCCAAGGGGAAAAAAACTTCACAAACACTTCATTTGGTACATAAAATTAACATTTAGATTTCAAATTATTAAAAGTGTTTTTTTTGTGTTAGATCTTTATACTTGTTTGTTTTTCACAAATGAAGGATGTGTGTATGCTCTCCCCCATCCCCTTTAGGGAACTCAGGTGACCAAAAGAGCTTATGACTTGTAATTTATGCCTTATACAAGGTGTGAAAAGAATGTTATTGAGGATCTACTCAAAACATGTATGGTTTGGGTGATATAAACACAACCTTTAAAGTCTTTTCACTTAGTAATTTATTTTATATAGCTTGGCTTGTGATCAAGAGTTCATAGCCTCCTCATGAGTTCTTTAAGGAACATATGACCTAGAGTTTCATCTCCTATCATTTTTTCAACCCCACTTTATGGTAGGGTATATAAATAAAGGAATGTATACTATGATTTCCAAGGGGTTGATTGGCTAACCTCTCCAATATTAATGAAAACCCAAGTCAGGTCTAGATAACTATGGGATTCCACTAAGAAATACACATATGGAATCACTATGCTATGGATTAAACCATTGCATAGTAAGTTATCTGGTATAAAATTAATTTATGTTAGGCATCTATAATGTTAACTACACTTGAGACCATCTAGATGGTCAAAACTTTAATTTTTAGAACAACCCCACTTGTTGTGGATATATTGTTGATGCAGGTGAGTAGCCTAAAATTCCATGTCATTATAAAATCTATTAAGAGAAGGGGGGTGTAAAAACCTTAATACTTCATGTGCTTTTATTTTTGGATTAACACTTGAAATCCTCCTAAGATCATGTATATAGATTGAATTTAGCGATATAAAGAAACCTTGTCAGTTTTAGGGCTTTGGACATTATACTTAGTTATATTTTGTCATTATTCCTTTACTTGCTTAGTCTTTGAGTCTAAAAACCATTTGTTTTTTCCACATCAAAATGAGTTTTGTGTTCACATCACTCCATTATTCGAGGAGGTATTATGCCATCCATTTGATACCATAATTTTACCTTAGTCTTTTAAAAAATCTTTGTATGTATGTTACTTGATTGGAAATGGTAACATTACATTTCCCAATCTATTTCATGTTTTATGTCTTGGAGTCTTGAAATAAACCATCGATCATACCTTTTAGAGTGCAATAAAATCATTATGATGCTCGCATCATTTCATAAACTTGTTTTCCTTGTGCCCAATTCTAATTTTGAAACCTAGCCATGTGTGCCTTTGGGATCTTTTATCGAGTGTTGTTATGCCATTCACCTTTGTCTAGCTTGTTTGATAAAAGAAGCCTAGCTTCCTAAGTTGATTTTTCAATTAAACATTGACAAGTTCAAATCCAAACATTGATTTATTTTTATTTATGCCTTGTGTAATTTGGGCTTAGATACTGATCTTTCTCTTTTAGATTGTGTATCTTAGGTTAACTATTTACCCAACTTGAAAAATATTATTTGTGCCTTTATTTGGGAGAAATAACCTATCTTCCATATTCATTTTATTTCATGCCTTATGTCAATTGACCAAGTTCATGTTTAATCTTGAATGCCTAGTCTATACTAAAGTGTTTCAGATTTGTTAGATTAAATCATCTCACCTTTGTTTAAAGTCTAGATTTTGTGCTTGTTTTACCAAAAGTCCTATCACATGCCTATTTTGATCCAAGCTTTTAACACTGTGTTTGGCCAAAATACCTAGAATTTTTTTATTTTCTTAGATTAGACTTGTTTGGAACACTTTGAACCTAGAGTTTGGCATTCTGATTTTATTTCATCCACTTGATATTTTGTGTGAGATATTTAAATATTGGATACATAATGTTAGATTATTTTTAAAAAGTTTTAACACTAACCATTTTGGAGATACAGCTCCCCTAGACCAAGTTATACCAAGTTTGAACCATTTGTCCTTTGGGAATTTTTTTTATAGTTTGTAGAACTATAGGCCTTTCTATGAAATTTTCATCATTAATGTGGATATGTCTCACTACACTTATGGTGTATTCATGTAAAATCCAAGTTATAATATAATGGCTACACAAATTGACTTTGTTAGAGACCCCTATGGTGAAAAAGTGGTTTATGACATAAATATATATCCTCCTTACAATCCTCAATCTAGGGAACAAATCCAAATGCTATGAATGGTGGTACATTATTTAGGATAGTTGATGTATGATATTATCCATATCACTGATCATGGCATCTGATCCCCCACCTATACCAATAAGCCTCCTTTAGATTGTGTGGGCCACCAAGCTCCACAATGTCCAAGGAGTACCATTTATATATTAAGATCACATCCTTTGGTTTATGTAATCAATCAAGATCCATAATTCCCTACCATTTCTATTATAGGAACTCATCCTTTGGTTTATGTGATAAATCAAACTTTATAATGCTCTACCATTTCTATACCAAGACCTCATTCTTTGACTTGTAAAAGAAACCAATCTTTGTAATGCCCTACCATTTCTATACCAAGACCTCATTCTTTGACTTGTAAAAAAAACCAAGATTTGTAATGCCCTATCATTACCATTCTAGGCCATTCTACGTATAATAGCTCATTATCCCAACAAAGTTATCCAATCACAACTCAACAGGGCATAGTTACTATCCTAGTCCATAAACCAAACTTTTGTAAGCCTACCATTATCCAACCACCAACCATTCTCAATGTGTTTCCAACCTTTTCCCACTTTAGAAAATCCCTGCCAATCATCTAACCAAAATTGATCCAATCAGTACCTCTCCAATTGATCTAATCATTTGAGGACTAATATATGTTTAAAATTAGTATTTTATAGCTAATTTTAAACCAAGATCAAGAGAACCAACCAATCCACAATGTTTTTGTTGGAACACATATTTGTGACAAGTCAACCTATGATGAATCATATGTTAATCTTATACCTATTGTCAAGGAGTCTCACTCTGACAAGACAATCTTTATTGAGTCACTTCTTAATGATTATAATTGCATGTGGGAAAATCATTACCTCGACCATATGCCTATTTTTAAAGAGCCTCCTTTTGATAATCTAGTCTCTAAGGAGTTTTCTCTTGACCTATTTACCCTTGTGGAGTATTATCACTTTGACAAATTAGTCTCTATGGAGCCCATCATGCCATCACAAGTCGTTACTTATCTAAAATCTACCATTCAATAAAACATCTTTGTAGAAAAATCCACACTAGATGAAGAATCAACATTGAAGTTGGGTTATATTATTGAAACAACATCAAATTTAGCATTAGAATCAAAAGTAACATGAGTCTCAACATTAGACTTAGATTCCTTTGAGTCAAAATTAGCTTCAAAATCAGTATACATTTGTGGTTATTATAACATTGGTTATGCATGCCTTGTATATCAGTTTGAATATATTTATGATCCTTCCATAGTTTTTGAGGATGATTACTTTAGATTTGGCACAAGTTATCTTAGTATCTTCTATGAGGATTGTGTCACCTCTCCCCATTCTATTGCCATTCCACATGTCATTACCACTAACCAACCTAGCCATTTTATTAACCTTCCACCTCCCATAAGTGTCAATTGGGATTGATAGAAGCATGCCTTGTTAAATTGCATCCATGGTGGTATATCAATTATAGAATATAAGGGAGGTTAAGACCACATTCATGTAAAATAAGAATAGTCTCCTAATGAAACCTTTTCAAAAGAACTTTAGGATAATCAAAGTCTAAACTTAACATATTCTAGTGAAACCTTTTCAAAGGTGCTGGAAGACAATCAAAATCAAAATTTAACATTCCTTAGTGAAACCTTTAGAAGGAACTATGGGAAAATCAAGAAAAAATAATTTGTGAAAACCTGATCAAGGCACCAATAGCTGAGCACAATAGTTATCCACTACTTGGCAAAGACACTATCAAATATGAAATCAATACAACTTATAATCTACAACATAATCATATGGTAGCTACTCTCAGGCACAAACAACACAAAAATATGGTGGTCTTATCAAGATAATATTTAGAAGTCTTGGGTCTTATCGTATCTAAATTTATGTTGAATACAAAATCAACAACATTGTGTGTGCCTAAAAATCCTGATCTTCATTTGTCACACAACCATTATCATCCATCTTTACATTTCCAAATCAAGCCTGTCATCTAACATTTTTTTTTGTATTTACCATCTTTGGTCACACTTTCCTTTGTAGAGGCTAAAAATATACCTTGTATAGACATTTGAAATAATTATAATCAATGACCAATGAAGACCATAACAACATTCTTAGCATCCAAATCTGCATCAAGTTCTTGATAGAAAAGCTATTTAGAAGAGGTGTGGGCTAGGAATTCACATGATTGATTATTTTGGTTGTGTCATATGTTAATTAGGACATGCATCTCCACATCAACAGGAACAAAAAAAATATTTATCCTAGCTAGAAACATTTACCTTGTTTTTATTGGACAAAAACTACACCTTTCCATTTTCCATTTGCTTTATCATTTTTTCATACCCTGCCATGTACCTTACCTTCTCACTTTGTGGTAACCCTCTTGTTGTTATATCCAATTTCCATCTTATAATTTTTACTTATTTAATACCATATGCCATTTTATCATACCTTTACTATTGATTAAAGCCTTTTTTTAGTCATCTTACCCAATCATATTTTGATCTTATTTCCTTTGGTTATTCCCACACCTTCCACAAGGGGATTCTTATCTAGTTTTAAAATTATGTGTTTAAATGATAGTTCATGAAATTAGTGTGACAATGGATCTACTAAGTTATCTTTAATTTTATGTTTGACTAGTGTTATTGATTATAATGACCTATGGGCAAGTCAATAGTCCACCTTGTGTTACTAATTATAACCGCCTAAGGGAAAATTAGTAGCTCATACCTATGTCATGTTTCTTAATTATAACCACCTATGAAAAAATTAGGAACAACGCATTTACCATGAATTATCACATCACCTTACCATTACTATTATCATTTGCCTTATCGTCTAGCCTTAATTTTAAAACTTGTTATGACCTAGTCAATTTTGCTTACCTTTTGTGTGGGTAGAACTACTATGACTTTAGGTACTAATGGGACTATGTAGGTTGCACTTGATTCATGTTTAGGTTAGCTCATTCCCCCTTTCCATAAACTCACTATTTTTTGAGTAACCTAAGCCAATGCTCTTGATATTTTGTGAGTGGTATCTTATCAACCTCTAATGAGTTAAGATACCTCAAAATTCCAAAAACATTTATCTTATCGCGTTGTAAATATTGTCATTGATGTCAAAGGTCTAGAACTATTGGTGATAAAGGCCCCATTGCATTTAATATTATTTTTAATAGATATATCTTGGCTAATGTGAGTTAATATTAACAAATATATTTTTGGTTGCATATGAGACAAAAGAGGGCCCATGGAGAAGTCAAAGAGCCACGGGGTAAAGATAAAAGAAGGATGGGATGCATTTTCCTATGAAGAGTCATCTTGGGGAATTCCAAGAGTCACCAAGTGAAGACAAAAGAGGAAGGGCACAATTTTTTATGAAGGGACACTTTGAGGAATACGAAAAGTCACCAAAGTAAATACAAAAGAGGGAAGGACGTTTTTGCTCATGAAGGGTCACCACATGACTTTTCAAAGGCAAGAATATGAAGGGTCATACAAGTTTGGCACCATTTTCCTTGAGGATTGAAGGGTCACAAATGGGGAAGGCCAAAGGTCATTTGGAAAGCTATAAATAAAGGCTTGAGAAGCCATTTGTAATATGAGAGATAGAGGTTGATTTGAAATTGTAATATCTAGCTTAGAAGAGAAATTGTGAGAGATGAATGTGATTTGCATTTGTTATATCTAGCTTAGAAGAGCAATGGTGAGAGAGAGGAAAGATATGTTGTAATGAACTATAATTTATTGAGATAACAACATTGAGAGATAGGTGTGCGGTATACACAAAGGGGTTGGTGCTCCTATGGGTTGGTGCTCATGAATTGTTGCTAGGTTGGTGCTTGGCAAAGGGTTTGGTGCTCACAAATTATTGTTGGGTTGGTGCTCAGCAAAGGGTTTGGTGCTCCTGTGGGTTGGTGCTCATGAATTGTTGCTGGGTTGGTGCTCGACAAAGGGGTTAGTGCTCTTATGGGTTGGTGCTCATGAATTGTTGTTGTATTGGTGCTATACAAAGGGGTTGGTGCTCCTATGGGTTGGTGCTCATAAATAGTTACTGGGTTGGTGCTCAGCAAAGGGGTTGGTGCTCTTGCAAGTTGGTGCTTTTGAATATTGTTTAGGTTGGTGCTCATTCATATACTTGAGATTGTTCTCCATGGTTTTTCCCACATTGGGTTTCCACGTTATATCTGGTGTCTCTCTCTATCTTATGTGGTGTTTATTTTTTGAGTTTTATTACATATCTTGAATGTTTGATTAAGTAGAATTTGGTTAAGGGAAATTTTTATAAGATATATGATATACTGATTCACCCCCCCTCTTAGTATATCCCATTCTTAACAATTAGTATTAGAGCAGGTTCCTTTTTGAAAAGTTTTACAGCTTGAAAGTAGATCGAGAAAGCATGATGGCTAGGTCACAAGAAGGATTTTCTAAAAATAAGGCACCTTTGTTTGATGGGACAAATTATGCTTTTTAGAGCATGAGAATGAAGGTTTATTTGATATCCCTTAGATTTGACATATGGAAAGCAGTGGTGGAGGAATATGAAGAGCCATAGACATCTGCAATTACTCTAGTAGAAAAGAAGGTAAGTGAATGTAATGCTAAAGCTTTAAATTTTATTTTATGTGGTTTATGTGAATCTAAATTTGTGAAAGTTATGAAATGTAAATCTACTCATGAAACTTGGGTAAAACTTGAGAATATTTACAAAGGTGATGGAAAGGTTCAGCAAGCTAAGCTACAGACTTTTAGAAGACAGTTTGAAAGTTTGAAGATGGAAGAAGAAGAAGATATATCAAGTTATCTCTTGCGAGTTGATCTAATAGTAAATCAGATTCAAAGTCTTGGAGAAACTTTGGAAGAGTCAATGGTGGTGCAAAAGGTTTTGAGATCTCTACCAATGAGATATGATGTAAAGGTTTTGACAATCGAGGAGATGAAGAATTTATCCAAGCTAAAGATGGATGAGCTTCATGGTATTCTCATGGCATATGAGATGTGGACAAAACAAGATAAACCCTTAAAGAGAGAAGTGGCTTTCAAGACATCAAAGAAAGAGAAAGCTAAGATTCAAGAATCAAGTGATAGTTCCAGTGATGATGAAGATGACAATGGAGCACTTTTCATCTACAAGACAAAAAGAGGAATAGGTAAATATCAAGGAAAATTACCTTTTAAATGTTTTAATTATGGAAAGATTGGACATTTTTTAGCTAGATGCCCAAATAAGGGTAATGATGATGAAGAAGAAAAGACTACATATAAGAATAATTTCAAAGGCAAATCTAAGAAGGGATTTGAGAAGAAGAGCCTATATTCTAAGGATCCTAGCTCAGTCGAAGATAGTGGAGTCAATGATTCAGAAGAGGAAGAGATTTTATTCATGGCCATAAATGAAGATGATCAAGAAGAAGAGGAGGAGGAAGATGAAGTGAATATGGAAGGAGAACTCATTTGTGCCCTTGAAGAGTTAGAAGTTGTTGAGAAGAAGAATCGAAGATTAATGCACCAGATCGAGAAAAATGAAAAAGAGTCAAAGGAAATTATTGATGATCTAACAACACACTTGGAAAAAGCCAAGAAGAATGAAGAAGATCTCATAGCACAATTGGAAGTAGCAAGAAAATAATGTCAAAGTTATGTTATTGAAATTGCCTCTTTAAAATAAGATATTGAGAAAACAATCAATGATAAAGTAGTTAGTGATTCAAAATTTGAGGATAGCACTAACATGCTAAATAAGATATTGGAAAGTCAAAAAGCAAATTTAGATAAGACAAGGATCAGATTTGAAAAGAGGAGCTATTTTGAATCTATTACAAAAGAGGAAACAAAAAGGGGAGAAGTGAAGAATATAGAGGACATTTCAAATAGAGAAGGCTGGAAGGAATAAAGCTACAAAAGGCAATCAGGTCAGAGATATACAGACAAGTCTTATTTTTATGGCTATTTTTTATTGTAATGGATATGGTCACAAGAAATTAGAATGTATAAAAAGAGCTAACAATTTTAGAAATAAGGAGAAGGAAAGTCAAGGAGAGTCAATCAAAAGCCACAACTCTTTTTCTCCTCTATCAAGCTTTGATGAAGAGACCATAGTATGTTACAAGTGCAACAACTTCAGACACATAGCTCGGTATTGTAGAAGCTTGTTCAAGTCAGTCAAGAAGGATCAGAGTTTCAAAGCTCCATTCATCAAGAAGAAGGTCTAGACATGTTCATGGCAAAAGAAACAACTTGAATATTCTATGATCGTAAGTGAATCTGAACAAGTTAATTTCTCTTTGTTATCTAAAATTCAGCCTAGAAATTTTTTAGAAGCTAGACATGATGAGCATTGGGTTAAGGCTTTGGATGAAGAATTAGATCAAATAGAAAAGAATGATACTTGGGAATTAGTGCCTAGACCAAAAGATCACAATGTGATAGGAACAAAATGGGTTTATAGAAATAAGTTGAATGAAAATGGAGAAGTGACCAAAAATAAAGCAAGATTAGTATGTAAAGGATATGCTCAAATTGAGGGAATAGATTTTGAAGAAACTTTTGCACCAGTGGCAAGGTTAGAGGCTATTAGAATGTTTCTTACATATATAGTATTTAAAAATTTCAAAGTGTTTCAGATGGATGTCATAGCTGCCTTCCTAAATGGGAATCTTGAAGAAGAGGTCTACATTGAGCAGCCTGAGGGGTTTATTCTCTCGAATATTAGTAACCATGTATGCAGATTGAAGAAAGCATTGTATGGATTAAAACAAGCTCTCAGAGCTTGGTATTCAAGACTTAATAAGTACCTACAAGATTAAGGATTCAAGAGAGGATTAGATGATAGTAATCTTTACATCAAAATAGAAGGTGAGCATTAATTGATTGTTGTAGTATATGTTGATGATATCATTTTTGGAGGAAATATCGAAAAGATAACAAAAGAATTTTTTGATAGAATGCAAAAATAATTTGAGATGTCTATGCTTAGAGAATTATCATTTTTCTTAGGGTTGCAAATATTTTAATCAAATAAAGGAATTTTCATATCTCAAAGTAAATATGCCAAGGAAGTGTTGAAGAAGTTTGGTTTTGAGGATTGTGCACCTGTTGGCACACCTATGTGTATAGGAAATAAGGTAAGGATGAAGATTCACTTATTACAGATCAATATTTGTATAGATATATGATTGGTAGTCTTTTATATTTGACAGCATCGAGACCAAACATCATGCATGCATTAGGTATGGTTGCAAGATATCAGTCATATCTAAGAGATAGTCATGTATAGTTGGTGAAAAAAATATTTAAATATATCAAGGGGACATTAGATTATGGATTATGATATCCCACAAGTAAATATTTCAATTTAGTTGCTTATATAGATTCATATTGGGCATGGTGCTTAGATGACAAAAAGAGTACAAGTGGAGGAGCTTTTTTCCTTGGTGATAGCTTAGGTAGGCCCTTTGCCATTGATGTCAAAGGGGGAGATTAACAAGCATAAGTATAGGTGCAAAAATAGGTATAGGGAATAGGTAAAGGTTGCTAAAATAAGGGGGAGTTACTATATGTTTTCAAATGACAGTATGTGTAGGTGACAGGATGTGGTAGTTTCAGGATTGAGAATGCCATCAATGACAAAGGGGAGATTGTTGAAAATATTGTCATTGATGTCAAATGTCTAGCATTATTGGTGATAAAGGCCCCATTGTATTTAATGTTATTTTTAATAGATATATCTTGGCTAATGTGAGTTAATATTTATTTAATATTAACAAATATATTTTTGGTTGCATATGAGACAAAAGAATGGCCCATGGAGAAGTAAAAGAGCCACGGGGTAAAGATAAAAGAAGGATGGGATGCATTTTCCCATGAAGAGTCGTCTTTGAGAATTCCAAGAGTCACCAAGTGAAGACAAAAGAGGAAGGGCACAATTTCTCATGAAGGGACACTTTGAGGAATATGAAAAGTCACCAAAGTAAAGACAAAAGAGGGAAGGACATTTTTGCTCATGAAGGGTCACCACATGACTTTTCAAAGGCAAGAATATGAAGGGTCATACAAGTTTGGCACCATTTTCCATGAAGATTGAAGGTTCACAAAGGGGGAAGGCCAAAGGTCATTTGGAAAGCTATAAATAAAGGCTTGAGAATCCATTTGCAATATGAGAGATAAAGGTTGATTTGATATTGTAATATCTAGCTTTGAAGAGCAATTGTGAGAGATGAATATGATTTGTATTTGTTATATCTAGCTTAGAAGAGCAAAGGTGAGAGAGAGGAAAGAGATGTTGTAATGAGCTATCATTTGTTGAGATAACAACATTGAGAGATAGGTGTGTGGTATACACAAAGGGGTTGGTGCTCGGCAAAGGGGTTATGGGTTGGTGCTCATGAATTGTTGTTGGGTTGGTGCTTGACAAAGGGGTTGGTTCTCCTGTGGGTTGGTGCTCATGAATTTTTGTTGGTTTGGTGCTCAACATAGGGGTTGGTGCTCTTGTGGGTTGGTGCTCATGAATTGTTGCTAGGTTGGTGCTCGGCAAATGGGTTGGTGCTCTTATGGGTTGGTGCTCATGAATAGTTTCCAGGTTGGTGTTTAGTAAAGGGGTTGGTGCTCCTTCAAGTTGGTGCTTTCGAATATTGTTTGGGTTGGTACTCATTCATATACTTGAGATTGTTCTCTGTGGTTTTTTCCACATTGAGTTTTCACGCTATATCCGGTGTCTCTCTCTATCTTATGTGGTCTTTATTGTTTGATTTTTATTGCATATCTTGAATGTTTGATAAGTGGAATTTGGTTAAGGGAAATTTTTATAAGATATATGATATACTGATTCACCCCCCTCTCAGTATATCGCGTGCTTAACATATCTAAGCCTAGTTAGTCCTCCTTGATCTACCCTACTAGGGTAAATCCACTATTAGGATGCTTTCTTTTACTTTTAATTTTAGGTTTTTTGTGTGTTTATTTGCTTAATTATTTATTTATTTACTTTCCTACTTATTTTCTTTTAGTATTGTGCCTCAACTTAGTCTAAATGTGTTAAAAATGGGAATCCTTACACATTATTCTTGAGTTCATACATATTCATAATTCAACAATATCATCATGGTTTTTATCATTGGTGCATGTTTTAAAACTATTTATTAGATCAGGAGTCAGTCCTTATGTATATTTTGGCTACATTATCATGGCTTTTTATATCATGATGCATACCATCATATGCTATAATAAAAATTAGTTTAGAAAATCTTACAAGTAATGGAACTACAAAAATTTCTCTTTATTAATGTTAGAAAATCTTCCCACCCTCCTTGATTAAATCAACCCATTGACCATTCTGATTATATCAATTCTAATAAGGATAAGCATCTTTATATTTTTAAGTACAACTAAATCATTCACATCGATCAACCTTTATTTTTCTATTCATCTCTTTCATTACTTTATGCATCCTCATATGCCTAGTTGTTTATGGCTTCTTTATTCATTAGACCATCGCATCTATGTTTTTTACCACTCATATTTAATCTATGCAATAGGTTATATCTTTGAGTTATTCTTGCTAATCTTTCCTATTGAGGTATAATAAAAAATCATTTTTTAATTTTTGGTCATCTTAATGATTATAACCACCTATGGTCAATTCATTATTTTGAATCATTAACCCTACTAGGGTATATGCTTGTGCCACTGATTATAACCACCTTTGGGAAAATCAATGTCTCAACCTTTGTTACTAATTATAACCACCTTTGGGAAAATTATTAATTTTTAAATCAATGCATTTAAGCATTTTCTTGACTGGATTAATCTCACCCATGGGTTAATTTCATTCTTCTTCTTACTTATTTTTGAGGGACCATCCATCAATCATATGTGTCAGCCATTCCCTCAAGGGGGCATTATTATAGGCTTCTAAAATGTTGTTAGGAGCTTCTTCTTCAATCATTACATTCTTTTCATCCTAGTTCATTATTTGAGAAGATGTTAATATGCCTATAGCTTGAAACATCTTCCCAATTATGGGCAAACTATAGACACCTAAAATTATCCATAATTGGATTTTGATTAGACTTCAGACTGATTCCTACCAACCACTGCAGATTAAACCTAGGAATCATTGAACATCTCAAATTTACTTGCACATCATTCATCAAAAATTAGAATCATATTGAGACATCCCTAGTTGGGGTATCCTATCATATACAATAATAACATCTCACATATTCATCCCTGATCATCTTACATCATCACAATAGTCAATTTGGCCTATGGACCTATTAAGTGGGACACATTAACAAAAATCAAATCTTGAAAGAACTAAATGGCTAATCAGAATTAATTAACAAGTTGAACCAAATTAAGACCCTAGTTTAATTATCTATTTGAAATTAATGAATAAATAAAAAAATAAATTCAAAAATGTAGATATCCTAGCTTTTCATGATTACCTTTTACAAGTTATCAAGCCTTTGGAAAATATCCTAAAATATCTCATTTTGGAGACCCATGGCTATTCATTTCAAATCATGATTAATTGACAACTATTAACTCTACTGTATTTATATTTGACTCACTTATGTTAGGTTTGAACTCATTCCATGTTGAAACTCCACCTTGACTCACCTTGGTTTGATGTTAGATCCATTTTATATATATACAAAGCCATACCTCTTCATTTCTAAGCTTGAAAATTGTAGAGTTATAATGTGATTTTTATTGCATGAGATTCATATCAATAAAATTATAATGCCCAAATATTCAGCCAAGCCACATCAAGCCAACACAAGCTACCATGGTTACAAGGACAGAGGGAGCTACACAAACTCCATTGCCAAAGAATCTTTGAGCACAAACCAAGCAAGCCACTCAACAAAGCATTTAGAACTCTAAATTAATGTAAGAATTTGTGTCTTTTGCATTTTAATTTTGTTTTCAATTTTTTTTTTGTTCATTAAACTCAACCCTAATATCTAGGCTTACAAGTGTTAGTGTTAGTGTTAGTGTGTTTTTAATGATTTTTGTTTACTTGTTCTAACATGCTACTAACCTCCCTTCTTGGATTCCTATGATCACATGTGCCATATGTTTTGAGATGTTGATTTTATTACATTGAATTTACTTATGGAAAGTAGACTTTGTAGTATGAGTTTGTAATTTACCCATTAGGTAAATAAACTAACTTATTATTATTATTTATGTGATGAATAATAAGAATAAGATTCATTCCTACATTTCATGAACTAAATGTATGTAAAGTGATTATTATTATAATTAGATTAATTTATACTTGCTAGTAGAATGATTTTTATGAATCAGTTGGTTAAACTATTATTAACAAAATCTTTTATTACTGGTATTAACTAAGTACTGAGACGAACTTTACTAGTTTACTTAGTATCATCAATGCCAAATGAAGGTAATATGATCAAGCAGTGTGTATGAATTTGAATGATCCTAGATATCAATAGCTATTTGAAAACTTTGGCCAAAGTAATGTTTAGATAGATATTGTCATTTCATAAGTATGATTTTTATGCTTGTGCAATATCATGTTATAATGTATTTTCTTTATGGTAAATATCATATAGTAGAAATTTTATAGCACAGGAGTAATAACATGTCTCTCTGGATTCTCAAAATGTCACTATCTACCCATCCATGAAGGGAGGGATATTCAATTTTTGAGGGATTGTGTGGGGGATAGATGGTCTATGATTGGTGTGGAAAAGTGCTCAAATGATGCTCTCCCTCCCCACTGCAGTACTTACTTGGAGACTACACTTAATATATTAAAGATACATGAGTTAGAGTGACTCACTCTTTGTGGAGAATTGTATCTATTATTATATTTATGTTGACTCATAATTACTATTATAAATGTAATTGATTTATTATTGTACATTAACAATAGTGGTTGTATTATTATACCAACCATGGCTGAATTTTAATATAATTACTTATGCAGTTATGTTATGTTACATAAGATGTTAATGATCAGTAAATATTATTGCTACATATTTACTTATGTTTAATATACTTAGTATGTTAAAGTCACTAATTAGATTTTTGTGGTGTAATATAATGAAATAATAAATGTTGAGTAAATATCTAAAATAACTACTACAATATTCTCGTAAATCCCTATGGGAATGTTACATTGTGATATCAAAATTGAGGCTCAAAATCTAAGACTTAATGAGTCCAGTAAAAAATTTGTATTTCTTTGATATCATAAAAAATAATGGTGTGATCAAGAGCATTGAGTGAGGTTAATTTGAATTTTAATGACAATAACCATCCATTTAATGCTAACCAATTTGTTACTGAATAAGTAACAAAGTTATATCAGATTCTTGCATCCGTGAATGAGATTAAGAATAAAATCATAGTCCTTGAGCATTAAATTCATGGAAATGAGGAGGAATCCCATTAAGATGAGCCTCAATATAATTCTATTATGTATAAAATTATTCAAGAATAGAGACACAAGGAAGAGCCTCAAGATGTGAGAGCACATGTAGCCACAAAATTGGCAAGGGATATGAAAAAAGTGAATCCACCTAAGTTTCATAGAACTGTTATGGGAGATAGAGCTGAAGTATGGTTGACTAAAATGGATAAGTATTTCAAGATTCAAAATTACTCTGATGTCACCAAATCCATTTAGGGAGCTTATTAGTTGGTTGGAGAAACAACTATGTGGTGGGCCAACAAGAAGTTAGAAATGAATCTAAATTCAACCACCACTACTTGGGAGTAGTTTGTAACACTATTTAGATCATTATGGTTTCCATAATTATATTTTGACCAAAATCTTATATTTTTTTAGAATCTAAATCAAAGAGAATTTTTGGTAAATTAGTACTCAAAACAATTCACCAAACTTTTGAAATATGTCCCTTGGTATCAAGCAGATGAGAGGTTTAGGATTAGGAAGTTCATCATGGGATTAAAACCCTATATTGATGGAGAAGTGGACATTCATGAACCATCTACAATGGACCATGTCTTTGATAAAGTAGTCAAGTAGGATCAAAATTTGAAATCTCTTGCTCAAGTTAGGGACAAGTTTAAAAAAAGTTTGAAAGTTATAAACTAACTTTAAAGAAGAAGAAGTAGAAGCAGAGGAGTGGAGAATCCAAGAGTTAGCTCAAGATTCAGAATACCAGATTCAATAGTGGTTTAGGTATCAAGAAACTAATTAATGGTTTAAGGTGGTTTAAAGGGAAACCAACAGTCTGATAGGAAGGAACCACTAGGAGGTTGCTTCATATGTGGAGGTGACCATTTTTTTCATGAATGTACCCAGGATAAGCTGAGGAAAAAAGGTTTTGCCACTCAAAAAAGAACTTTTTAGCAATGTATTCATGAAATGATTGATAATAAACAATCTTAATTCTAAAATTCACCCATATAACTATCATGTATTTTATTTGAACATCCATTTTCTATTTGATATACATAAGGGCTACAAAATGTTTTATAGCTCTTAGGATTCTAAATAAATTATCTAAAAAAATTGGTGTAATATCAAATAAATGGTTGATACAATATGGGAATTATTCTAAGTCTAGGTTGACAAGTGTTTAGTTGATTCAAAAATTAGGTTGCCAAAATTCACAATGGTTATGGATCTTTATTAGAACCAATAGGGTCATATGATGTGATCATCACATTCGAATGGCTTACAAAGCATAAGGCCAAGGTTGACTATTATCTGAAAAGGGTTGAGCATCTTGATGATTCTAGAAATCAAACACTAATTTAGGGTGAGAAAAGGGATTTAAGGCTTAGTCAAATTTTATAAATATAAATTAGGAAGGTCTAAGGTAAAGGATGTCAAACATTTATCATTAAGATAAATGAAATGGAGGAAACTAAGGAACCATCAATTGAAGATTATCCTTTCGTTAATAATTTTCATGATGTGTTTCTAGATTAATTACTAAGATTACCTCCTAAATGGGAGTTTTATTTCTATATTTATATCAAAATAGGATTGGAACCTTAGTGTAAGGCTCCGTATAGAATGATAACCACTAAATTAATAGAATCGAAAGCACAACTTGAGAAATTGTTATCCAAAGGGTTGATAAGACCGAGTGTGTGATCGTGGGGTGCACCAATTGTCTTCATTACGAATAAGTATGGAACTCTTTGACTTTGCTTTGATTATATAATGTTGAATAAGGTGACCATCAAGAAAAGGTATCCACTACCTCAAATATATGATCTTTTTGATCAAATATGAGGAAAAATAGTCTTTTCTAAGATTGATCTTAGATTTGGATATAATTAGTTAAGAATAAAAGATGAGGATATTCTAAATATGACATTTATAACTCATTATAGGAATTATGAGTTTATAGTGTTATCATTTGGGTTGACGAATACACTTGCAACATTCATGTATCTCATGAATAGTGTGTTCAGATATTACCTACATCATTTTATTTTTGTCTTTTTAGATGACATTCTTATATATTCTAAGGATGAAGAAGAACATTTTAAACATTTGGAGATGGATTTTCAATGTCTATGAAGGCATTAGTTGTATAGAAAATTGTCCAAGTGTGCATTTTTCAAAAGAAAGTGAAATATCTAGGACATATTATCTTGATAGATGGCATTTATGTTGATCTAATTAAGATAATATCCATTATGGAGTGGATGACACCAAATAATGTCCACAAGATAAGGAGTTTTATGGGATTAGTAGGGTATTACAGGAAATTTGACTAATTTTTTTCCAAGATTGCTAATTTGATTACCTCTCTACAGTGTAAGAATCAAAGTTTTATCTTTTTAGATAAGTGTGAAGTAGCTTTTTAATAATTTGAAAAGAAAGCTTATTTCAATACTAGTAGTACAAGTTGCTCATCATAATTCCTAATTTTTAGTGATCATAGATGCATCTAGGAATGGACTAGAAATCCTTATGTAGGATGGTGTAGTAATAGTTTATGAGTTAAGGAAGCTGAAGACTTATGAGGTGAATTATACCCCTCATTATATTGAACATGTAGAAATTATTTATGCTTTGCAAGTTTCAAGACATTATTTATTAGGAAAATCATTTGAGCTCAAGACTGATAACTTGTGACTCAAATACATCATCACCCAACCAAATTTTAATGATCATTAGAGACACTGATTAGAATTTATGTTAGAGTTTATGTCTGACTATGACTTTGATATCAATCACATCAAAGGCAAATATAATAGAGTAGTTGATGCCTTAAATAATAGAAGGTACATAATAGTTATGGATAATATTAGGAGTAATTTCATGGATTGTATGATTGATTTCTCACTAGGAGATGAATTTTATGATGAGGTTAGATTTATCTACAAGATACAACTTAAAGAGTGATGGTCTTCTGTGATATAATGGAAAGATGCATGTGCTAGATCAGGAGAATTTGAGGAGCATAATGTTAAAGGAAATACACAACACTTCATACTATTAGTAACCAAGATAATGGTAGAGCTTAGACAATTTTATTTATAGAAGGGAATCAAGAAAGATGCAGTAGACTTTGTGTCATGTTATCTAAAATGTCAGCAAGTGAAAGTTGAACATGTGTATCCCATTAGATTATTATATCCACATGACATATCAGAGTGTAAGTCATGGGTGATTAGTATGGAATTTATGTAAGGATTGCCATTATCATGGAATAGGCACAACATGATCTTGGTTATCGTTGATAAACTAACAAAGGTAGCACATTTTATACTAGGGAATTTGATAGATGTACAAACTCTTGCAAAGATATTTGTAAATAAAGTGTATCAATTACATGGTTTTCCATAGAAGATCATATTGGATCATGATCCTAGAATGACTTCTATATTTTGATTAACTCTAAATTTAGATTTGGGTATGAAACTAAATTTTAGCACTACATATCACCCATAGACTGATAGTCAAACTAAGCAAGTTAATTAGGTGTTAGAGGATATTATTCATATGTATTTTATGGATCAATAATAAAAATTTGAATAATACCTTACATTGGTTGAGTTTGCATACAACAACTAATACCAATCTTTTTTGAAGATGGCACTATTTGAAGCACTATATAGGAGAAGGTGCAAAACACCAATCAGTTTGGATAGGTTGGAAGATAGGGTAGTCTTTAGACCTAAGATGCTTTCAAAAATAAAGGAGAAATTTAGAAAAATTAGGCAAAGATAGGATAAATCCAATGATAAGAATAAGAGCTAAGTTGATCTGAAGAGAATAACTAGGTAGTTTTTAGTAGGTGATAAAGTAATTTTATGGGTTAAGTTGTAAAAGAGCTAAAATAAATTTGAGAAGTCAACAAAAATTTTATTGAGATATGTGGAACCCTTTGATGTTTTATAAGTGGTCAATATTTTAGTTTTTAAGCTTGCATTGCCACCAACTTTATCTCTATTTCATAACATCTTTCATGTATCTTATCTTAAAAACTATATAGTTGATCCTTTGCATGTGTTGGATTAGAATGTTTTACAGGTTCTAGATCCTCAAGTGGTCATGATAAAACTAATCATATTAATTGACACTCATAAACTTCATTTGTGTAATAGAGAAGTCTCATACTACAAGGTCTTATAAGACTAGTACTCTAAGGATAGTGCTACTTAGGAGGACTATTATGAGTTCTATAGGCTATTTCCACATTTGTTTGCTTGATTTGATGCCAGATACTATGCTATTTTTATATTAAACTCTATTTATTATTAAAATTATTGTTTAAATAAGTGTCATTGGGATGATGACCAACTTTATGGGGGAAGGATGTTACATCTCTATTCTCTCACTAAGTTGATTTGCCTAATTATCCATGGATTGTTATGGTTGTTAAATTGATTTGTTACTTTTTAACTAAATTTTAAGTCATATACTATTATCAAACATATGTATGTTATATATATTTCATTATTTCATTATTATGAGTTTGTTAATTATGAATTTTATACATAATGACTATATATATATATATATATATATATATATATATATATATATATATATATATATATATCATGATGTATTTGACTAGCTAGGTTCTTGTCATGAGTTGGATGTAGGAGAGTTCATCCCCACAAGCATGATAGAGAGAGAACATCATCAAAAAGAGTGATGTAGATGGAGATGGTGGAGGATGATAGAGGAACTACTAAACCTATCCACACACCACATTAGATTTAATATATTATACACATTACATGTTTTGATTATTAGAGTTAGTACGTTTTGAAAGTTAATTGTAGTTAGACATTAGAGCTTACATGTTTTAAATGTTAGTACATAGATATGGAATAAATTTTGTATGTGATTTCATTTTATGTATTATATATACACTTAGTGTTTAATGTTTTAGTATGAATATATAAGGTTACATGTGTTTGTTTAATATTAAGAAAATGTAAATCTAATAGATGATATCTAATTACTATTATATATAGACTAGAAAAATGTATTTATAACATTAATCTTTCTATTATTAATATTTAATAATATCAATATATGCCAAGCTATTAAAATAATGAAAGACATAGATAGCCTATATACACTAGTAATGATACAAACGATTATCTTGTTATAATTGAAATTAATAATTGATTGGTCTAGCATTTTGATGTATGAAGATAATTGATGTTGTTAAAGGAGATAATTACCTTTATTTGATATTTAAGAAGGTTAAATTACCTTAAAATACTAACCTAAGAGCTAAGCATGATCTTGTTTTCATACATGGACTACATTAAGAATTGAAAGTATAGTTATTATTTTATAAATGATTAAATGTGGACTTTGGAGTGGAATACTCAATCATGAAACATAGGTTGACATGCAAAATTTTGAAATAAATATTTTAATGATTAAATAATTAAGGAAAGTTTGAATTAGGGATTTCTTAAGCATGGTTAATGTCAGTTAATTGGTTTCAAGTCATTGTTAAATTGGAAAATCATGGAGTTTGCATGGTATCTATGACTTAGAGAAATTTTCATGCAAAAATTGATGGGTGAAGTAGATTAGAATAAAGGCAAGATGAGAGGAGAATGGGGAATAGCAAGGAAGAGAATGGAAATATAGAGCAAGGAGGAAAAAGGATACAAAATTATTTTATCTAATATTTGAAAGCTACTTACTAGGTTGATGAAGTAATTACTTTCAATTGCTTGCATAATTACTATTTATGGTTTGAATTCATAAGATTTAGAAATGAATGTAAATTTAAAATAGAACATAGGATTAGGCCTGTGGATGGCTTGACCATCCATAGAAATAAGCTAAAAATACCTTCTTAATCCCTAAGACTTCAAACTAATTTTTTTGGGGTGCTGACTCGTTAGGGTATTATGGATTTAAATTCATGAAAATAAAATGCCCTAGTTTAAATCAAAACCCTGGGTGAATTATATTAATATATATACACACATAAGTAAGTTGTAAATCTTTTAAAATATATACATGGGTGTAATATATCACCCATATGTGTGTGTGTGTGTGTGTGTGTGTGTGTGTGTGTGTGTGTGTGTGTGTGTGTATATATATATATATATATATATATATATATATATATATATGTGTGTGTGTGTGTGTGTGTGTGTATATATATGTATATGTATATATATGTATATGTATATATATGTATATGTATATATATGTATATGTATATGTATGTATGTATATATATATATATATATATATATGTATATATATATATTGAATATATTACACCTATATATACATGGGTGTAATAGATTACACCCATGTGTGTGTGTGTGTGTAATGAACTCAAAAATAAAGAAACAACTTGATGGGCATGTACCTATATACATATATATGGATATAAATTTGTATATAGCAATATATACAGATTTGCATTGCTATATATTAACTAGGTCTAAGTTAAAAGGATTTCAAATGATTTAAATTGAGCAATCTTCATACTGTCATTTCAATTTTATAAATACATAATGAAGTCAATGTGTGGACTATTGACTTTATAGCGAGTTGTATAAATTTTGATAGATGAACTATGAATAGAAATGTTATATTTTTGCATATAGAGGGTTTGAGTATTTAGAAATAATATGGATTTAGGGTACATATATATTCATATATGACCTATGTATATATGTGAACAGGCCATATGTATGTCTGTTATTTGAAACATAGAACATAAAAAGTTAGATAGGTTGCACTATGTATTATGTGATAGAATGCGTATACAATTATACTTATGTTGATTAAATTTTAAGGTTATCAATAAACAACGGATACATATATACATATTTGTATAAATGTTGATTATGTTTGGGTTTATTTTAACTATGAATCATATATATATATATATATATATATATATATATATATATATATATATATATATATATATATATATATATATATATATGTCATACATGTATCTACTGTGACTTGTTTTTTGAAAAAATTGTATGATATGAAGACTGTGTGTATATATACATAAGCAAGACTATGATATAAATGTGAACAAGTTAAATAATGATATTGCATTTGAACATGGTGTATACATTTAAACCAATGACTGTGTATTTTCACTCAAACCAAATTGATTTTAAATATATATAGTTTTTATATAGCAAATACAATAATTTTTAGCATTTTATGAGTATATATCTTTAATTATATGATTGGAAACATTACGAGTATATACCTTAAAGGATAATGAAAATTGTATATCTAAGAGTATGAAACAAAGATGTATGGATTTGGGTATTTAGGTAAAATAGAGTAATGGATGTGAAACATTTTTGAGGTAAAAAACATACCACATCTAAAATAGAGTTTGTTATGAATTTAGTTGGGGGCTAAAAGAATTAAAGAGACTCTTTTTAAGTTTATATGCTTGTTCATAAAAAGGTTATTAAATAAAATAATCTTGAAATAAATGGAAATGTCATATATATATATATATATATATATATATATATATATATATATATATATATATATATATATATATATATATATATATATATATATATATATATATAAAATAAGAAATGCATCAGATCTACAAATCAATCCTAGTTCAGAGAAGTTATATCCCACTTACACTTCTGATTGGGGATACATTAGATAATGGGGAACATAACTAATATATATATATATATATATATACATATATATATATATACATATATATATATATATATACATATATATATATATACATATATATATATATACATATATATATATATATACATATATATATATATATATACATATATATATATATATATACATATATATATATATATATATATATATGCAATAAGAAATCCATCAGATCTACAAATCAATCCTATTTCAGATAAGTTATATCCCACTTACACTTCTAATTGGGGATACATTAGATAATAGGGAACATGACTAATATGAATCCGTTAGACCCAATTTTATGTATTTCATGCTTTTCCTATTTTCTCTTAGAGTATGTATTTCATGTGTATTTCTCATGTTTTCTAGTGTTTTAACTAGCTATTTCATCTTGTAGTGGGTTTTGATATATCCCACAATGGTTAGGATAGCTAGATTACTCTTTGACCTTGCCTATATAAACAAGTGCTTACCCCTTTGTAGTAGCATCTCTTATTCTCATATTATGAATAAGCATTTGGTTTTGATTTATGTTGCATTTAATTTTTTTTTAGCTATTGTGATGTTATCATTGTGAATTATCCCAATCTTGGCCTCATGGAATGTTTTTACCATTCCTAACATGGTACTAGAGCCCTGAAGAAGTTGCAACCATCCTTTAGCTTGTAAATCAGAGAGAAGATCTTGATGCCTCCCTTAGATTTTTCAAAGTTTTTTGAAAATTTTATTGTTTTTTAAAGCATTTGTTTCTTTTAAAGTAGTGAAAGAAGTTGAGGAGATGAGAGGAGCATTCCATTTGAGATCTAAAGGAAAGCATTGGAATTTTTTTTCTTAACTCATATCTATGAAATGAGTTTTTGTTTCAGAGATTTGGTGTCAAAAATCTAAGAGAAAGCCTTTTTTTCTTCAAGATAAGCTTTTTGTCTATTTTGTGAGAGAAGCTTGGCATCAAGTTGTTTTTAGATCTAATAGGTGTTGGAAAAAGGAATAACAAATTTTGTTTTTGGCATCATTTTCTAAAGTTTGGCATTCTTTTTTGAGTCAATACGTTGGGAGAAGATAAGATTTATGTGTGGCATCTTATCCTTTGTTTTTAGTGTATAGAGAGATCTATGTGGAGATATGGGAGGTTAGTGTTAAAGGTGGCATTGGGCCTTCTAGGAGATATTGTATATAGATCTGCCCTTTTTTTATTTGTAGTGTTGAAATATTGTTACAGGTCTACATAGGCGTCATTCCTTATACATTAGACCAACATCTTAGCATCCTTATTATTTATGTTTTGGAATAACTTTACCTTGACATTAAAATCTTTATTGTTGCATTGAAATCTGATACATGAAAGATTAGGGGCATTTCCTTTTTAGCTCTGATGTGGATCTACAAAGGACTGCATTAGAATCTTTTTTTGGAGTGCTAAAATTTTGTTTTTTCTATTTTTTGTTATATATTTTAGACCTATGTTATCTCCATTAGTCTATGTGGCATTTTTAGATGAGAAAGAGGTTAGATCTAACAATATACCTAGGGCATGGTGGTCTTACTTTGCTACTATATTAAGAAATCATCTTTTATAGTAGCTTAGTGATTTTGAGTAATTTATTGTACCTTGACATCATCATCATAATTTTCCCTTGCTTCATTGAATATTTGCACCTTATGCATTTAATTCTACTCCCCATGGATTTTTCTACTTGCTTTTTAGATCTGAGTGCCTAGTGGCATTGATTTTACCTTGGCACTATAAAAGAGGAGGTTATCATTGATTTTTTTCTTGTTGTTGCTGCATGGATGGATTGTGGCATTGAAGGAGGTTAGATCTGCATTGTAAAATAATCTTGGCACCCCTCTCAGCCAAAAAAACAATAATTATTCATTTTATGCTCTTTACATAATTAAAAATTCATTTATTTGCCTTATTAAGTTGTATTTTTCTTTAAAAAGGAAGTAAAACTCGCTTGCATGCATATTGAGGTAACTAGAAAGACTATTTTCCCCTTTTGTTAATTTTTTTAAGTCCATAGTGAAATTGTGGTTCCAACGAGTAGTTGCATTCTTATGTTCTTTTTCATTTTGGTCACTAAAATTTGTTTGTAGTGTTTTTTTAATTATTTTGATCCATTTTACGAGAAATAAAAATGCTTATAACTTTTGAACCATAACTCAAAATTGAGTTTTATTTTTATCAAAAGTGCATCTTTTTTATTATCTATCCATTGGTGTCATTAAATTATAAAAATGAACTATTTTATAATGTTTCAAAATGGGGGTCATATAATACAATCTTTTGGGGGGTTATCTCAATGCCAATTTTTGTGCACCCTTTGCATTATTTTTGCTTTTAGTGATTAGTTGGCATGTAATCTACATATGGAATTGATCACTTTGAGACTTTGAATACACATAATTACCACACATGAAAACTTATAATAGAGGAAATCATTAAGTGCAAAGAATTATGGTTCCTACTAAATGAAACACAACCAAAGTTTACAAGAGAATTTGAAAATTTTTAACATTAGTGTAATTTTGAAGAACGCATGGGTTTAATTGTAAGTTATGTGATTTATATTCTCTTATTTCATTTTTATGGGTGTGATACTCCATTTAAAATGTGGACTACGTTAAAAGGGTTATTTGGGAAGGTAGACCACTTGAGAGTAGTGTAGCTTAAAGTAGAGCATACTTAACAAAATTTAGAGGATTTTTCTTCTATTGTAGATTACCTCACTAAATTCAATAATTTTTTGACATAGTTGAATGGGAGTGGATGAGATAAGAAGGATGAAGAGTGTGTGTACTTAATTTTGTTTAAGTTGAGTGGGCCATTCCAAATCTTTGCATCTACTTTTTTCTCTAGTATGGATGCCTTAGGTACCGCATTCAAAATTTCAGATATTGATTTAATTTATGAGAGACTCACTAAGGAAGAATCCAAATTATCTCACCTTGAGTCTTCCACCTCTAAAAAAGTATTAGTGGTCTCACATCCTAAGTCTAAAGGAAAATCTAAGAGCAAGAACAAGAATACTCCTCCTCCACCTCAAAATGCACCTAAGCTCACCAACACTTCTACATCTAAACCCAAACCATGTTCCAAATCCAAGCATAAGTCTAACCTATATTACTCTTATTATGGGAGGATTAGCCATGAGGAGTCTAGGTGTTTCAAGAGAATGTAAGCCTTAGAATATGCCATTAGGAAACATAAGATCTGTATATACACTCATGAGCATGGGAGAGCACTTAATATTGTTAGGAGATCATAGTTACTTATTTCAAACCATTGGGTTCTATATTTTGGTGCTTCACACCATATGACTTCCTCCAAAGAGTCCTTTGTATATCTTGGTCTGAGTTTCATTTCTAACATTGAGGTTGGAAATTATTCCTTCATTCTATTACATATAGTTATATGATGGTTGCATAAATGATGTGTTATATGTTATAGACATCACCATCAATCTAATTTCAATGTATCATATTTTTCATTATGGTCAGGATAAGATAGTAAATTTCACATCATAGGGTGATAAAGTTCAAGCTTTGTTAGATCCACATACACTCATTGCATAGGGTGTTGTCAATCATAGTTCTTGACTTTACTATTTTGAGGGTTTTGATGATATTCCTCTTTTAGGTACATGTTTAGTTTCTCATGTATATTTTGAGATTGAATTTGGCATGAGAGATTAAGACACCTGAACTACAAATATTTGAAGGAATTGAGGAATCACAGTATGGTAAAGGATCTTCCTACAATTTCATGTCTTGATGGAGTCTACCCTAATTGTGAATTTGGGAAACAACATCAATATCCATTTCTTAAGGGCATGCAATTGAGATCTTATTTACCACTAGAGCTTGTACACAGTAATTTAATGGGCTTTCCTATTCCTTCTTTCAATGGAGCTAAGTATGCACTTACCTTCATAAATAATTTCAGGAGGTGTATTTGGGTTTATTTCCTCAAGTACAAGAGTGATGTCTTTGCTCACTTCAAATTATTTAAGGCTTTGGTTGATAAATAGTCATCAATTTGCATCAAGAAGCTTCATATAGATAATGGGGGGAGTACTTTAGTTGAGAGCTCACTAATTTTTTAGTATCCCATGACATTATTCACCATCATTTTATTACACATACCTCATAGTAGAATGGCTTAGCAAAAAGGAAGAACCAAAATTTAAAGGAGATGGATAATTGCATGATTCATTCATGGGATTACCTCTTCTCTATTAGATAGAGGAAATTAATTATGAAAACTACATTTAGAACTACAAACCACATCAAGCACTTGAGCATATGACTCTAAAAGAGGTTTGGTTTGGAACCAAGCCTGATGTCTCATTTCTTTAAGTCTTTGGGATCCTTGCTTGGGAATTTATACCAAAGAATAAAAGGAAAGTATTGGACAAGAAGAGAAAACCTTTGATCTTTGTAGGGTATTGCAAAGACATGAGAGCTTATCATCTTTTAGACCCTGATACTCATGATGTTTATTTTCAAACACATGTACAATTTGATGATCATTTCACATCTCATAACTCTTCATATTTTTCCATGCCTACTTATTATTTCCATGATTCACCTCCTCTCAAGGGAGGAGCCAATTTAGGAGATCCCTGAAGAGGTCATAAAGGATGAGGATATTTTTCACACTGATGTTGCCAATATGCCTAGGTGGGCTCATACTATATTTGGTGACGTAGTACCTCAATACAAGATCTTCCACCTACACAACATCATCATACACATTCTATGACTACTAGAATTTTGTGTTAGGCATTCTTTAGGGATCCATAGTATTTTTTATAGGCTCATGGGATACAAGAGTGGGATGATATGATGACAGATGAGTATTCTTCATTGATGAAGAATCACATTTGGGATTTGGTCACTCTTCCTAAGGGAAGAAAGTTAGTCAGGTAAAAATGGATCTACCAGACCAAGTATGAAACTGATGGGTCTATTGAAAAGTATAAGGAACATCTTGTTATAAAGGGATTCTCACAAGTCAAAGGTATTGACTATTCTAAGAATTTTGCACCTATTGCCAAGATGGATTCTTTTCACCTTGTACTTTCTATATCTACATCATAGGGTTGGTCAGCATATTGGATGGACATTAAGAGTGTTTTATTACATGGAGAATTGCATGAGAAAATATATATAGATTAACCTATTGGGTGTGTTCATGATTTTTCTCTTATTTATTGATTAGGAGATCTCTTTATGGTCTCAAATAGGCCCCTCTAGCTTAGTATGAGAAGATGGATCCATTTCTTCTCTCTACTATCTTTGTTCACTACCACTCTGATCCCATAGTGTATATTCAACATATTAGAGAGGACATTATTATTCTAGTCTTGTATGCTTATAATTTTATTCTCACAAGCAACTCCTTATCTCAAATTTAGACTATTTAGTAGGCACTTTCAGCATAGTTTAGCATGACATATCTTGGTCTTTTGTACTTCTCCCTTAGTTTATAGATTTCACACTCAAATACAAGGATTTATTTGAGTCAGTATAAGTATACCCATTATTTTATTTAGCATATTAGTATGGCTAATTGCAAGCCAAAACCTATGCCTTTTCAGTCTAGAATGACTCTCACTACCTCTCTTACTACTCCACTATGTGATCCTACATTGTATAGGCAGATGGTAGGGAGTCTTATGTATTTGATCCATACTCACCATGACATTTTATTTGTAGTTGGGCTTGTATCTAGGTTTGCACATGACCCTCATGACAATTATTAGTAGGTTGTCAAGAGGATTTTGAGATATCTTTGAGGCACTACTCATTTGAGATTACATTACACCAAGGGTTTTGCTCAGTTGGTTAGATATAATGATTTAAATTGGGTAGGTTATCTTGATGACAAGCATTCCACTTCTAGATACATTTTTTATCTTGATTATTCACATATTGCTTCGTTATGTAAGAACTAGTAGGCTATTACACTATCATCTACAGAGGTTGATTTCAAGACAACAGTTACAAGTTATTAGGTTATTTAGCTTTATCAATTGTTGACAAAGTTTGGTTTTAAATAAGATTCACCCACTGTACTTTAGTGTGACAACTAGATTTAAATTTATATATCTTGTAACCCAATTGAGCATCAATAAACCAACCACATTTAGGTACATATGCACGTCATTCATTGGAATATTCAATATGGTGTCCTTAACTTGGAGTATATTCTAACTCAATAGTAGGTTATAAACATATTCATGAAGCCTTTTACATCACCTCATTTCCTTGAGTTACATGGCATGCTTGAGGTTTCAAAAGTTTTCCTTGGGGGGTGCTCATGAGGACATCTTCCATCTTCTTTTTATGGATACATATTGTACACGAGTACCTTATCAGGCCTTCTTACTGGGACTCATTTTGTGGATATTCCACTATTTTTTTTGGCTTTTATTATCCCCTAGCTTCACTTCAGAGGGGTGTTGAGGTTAACTTACCCCCATTTTTTGAAAAATGGGACCCTTGAGATACTTTGAACCTCAACCCTGAAACCATGGCATGTTTTGAACATTATTATAATTTAAAGATCATCCACTTTGCTAAAGTTGGATTACTAATTTGTGGTTTTAATTTGATCTTACCTAATGTTGCTAACAATTGCTCTTCATGTCTTAAATATATAGGTTTCATGGAGCTCTTACTAATGGATCATACTTAGAGTTTATATATTAACTATTTTTAGGCTTCATTTTTTGAAAGCTATCCTTTAGAAAACCCTAGCACAAGCCCTTGGTTCAAATTTATAGTTGGTGGAAGAAAATTGGTGGGAACAATTCAAATTACATTGAATTTAAGTTTAATTTTCATGTTATGGCTTAGTCATATTTCTTAACATGACCAAAGCTTAAATTGAAAGTCCTACTTGGTCCCTTTTATTTTCCCCCTTTGTTTCCTATATTTCTAATTGAGTCTAATTTTCATGTTGGTAGGGTCACTTTTAATTTTTATAGAGTGATCTTTTTGTTATCTATTTAGCCTAAAGTCTTAACATTAAGGCCCCATTCATGTTTATCAACATAAATGAGACCTTAGTCTTAAAGTTTTAGCCTAAGTATTATTTTATCCCAAGTTCTCACTTAAATACCTTGTTTATTTTGTAGATCAATGGCACATGCTTAAGAAAAATTGAAGATCAGAAGGCATAAGGAAAGCCCAAAGATTGGATGGGCTCTAGTATAAAACATAATACTTAAGCCTAAGTTCTATCATAAGGCCTCATTGTATTTTTTAATGCAATGAAACCTTATTTTAAAACTTAGGTTTTTGACTTTAATTAATCAAAGGAACCAATCATGTACAAATGCCTAGATCATGATCCATGGTTCATGGTCACTCATGGATTTAGATCCAACAACACAAGATCACTGATGAGAAGTTAAAAGGCCTAGAAATCCCTGTAGAGATGCCATGTGGCACTCTCACATATGAATCTTGACCTAAAGGACTTCATGAGATTAAATTTGACATTCTCATGAACATCATTTGATGTTTACGACACTATCAAATTGAAGCTCATCTATCATTCTTACTTAGACAAAAAGGGCACATTTTATGTTATTCAAAGGGTTATGGGATATTATACTAAGCATAAAATGCTTTAACCTAAGTTTATGGAATGTTAATTAATATGAAATAGACTTAGCTAAAATCATTTTACCCTAAGTCCTTTGCTTTAAAACTTAGCAAAAAATATTTTTGTCTAAGTCTCTGGTGTGTTATTAACATGAAATAAACTTAGCATAAAATGTTTTAGCCTAAGTTATTTTATGACTATGCAATGATTAAAGTTCATGCATCTTTACAAATCCAATGGCTCATATATTGTTAGGCTCAGATGATCCAATTACACTAGATCATTGATGACTATTCAATGGCTCTACGAGATCCCATGGGCTTGACAGGTGGTAGATGCATGTTTAATATATGATTGGTGTAGGATACAGAGCTCAAAACTCCCATGGAGGTGCCAAGTGGAATAACCATGAGGCTTAATGTAGATATGTCTAATAACATGTGAGGTCTCAGATTATGATCAATATCTCATATTGATCCTTGGATCATGATCTAATGATGTGAAGCAAAAGGTGAATTTAAAAAAAATAATAGCTAGTGTTTTAAAAGCATCTATGAAAAATGTCATAAAAGGTGCCTGATAGATGCCAAATAAGCACCACATAAGTACAAAGTGACAAAAGTGAAGATCTATTGTGATATAAAATGAAAACATATAAAATAAAAGGTTAAAATCAAATATAAGGCACATATGATCTAAAGTCCAAGTAAGCCATTGCCATTAAAGCTTAAGAAGAGCCCCAAATTTGTATAAAATCCCTTATTTGAGCTTGAATTGATCATAGTTAAGCTAAAAGAGAGTCTAATTACAATTCAAGCACAAAATAATAGACCCAGAGACCATTTGAAACACAATAATAAGCAATTTTCAAAGTTTGGAAGCTATGATAGCTCAAAGGAAAAAATACAGGGATGAGAAAAAGTTATATTTATCTATAGACAATGAAGGGAGGGTCTTCAATGACAAAAACCTAGACACTATTGCATTGAACACTAGAAATAAGAATTATTCTGAGCTCTTCTAGACCATTAAGGAGATGCATCCTATCACAAAAGAAGAATAGAATATTTCTATTATAACTAGAGGGTATTATGACCTAGATGTAGTCGAAATGACTAGTCTCCATAATGCAACCACCAAACCAAAGGTAATCCATTGCATCAACATCCTTTCTCCCATTTTCAAGGACTATAGGATTGAGTAGGGTTAGATTATCCATGAAATAACCTTTAGAATAATTATATTCATTTTCCTATTGGCCTTTGAATGTTATTACAAGATTTTTACAACCCCAAGTGGATTTTCCCACTATTAAATAATAGACCACCAAGAATGATTTGGATACCATCTTTAGGTCATGGTTGTTCCAAAGGAACCATGTGATATGAGACCCTACTAGAAACACCCTAGTTGACAAATTTAGAGAAGGGATTAGGGTAATCATGACCCTATTATATAGAATATTTGGGGCCCCTTTAACCACTTATGTTAACAAGAGTTGGATGTCTTACATCTACTTCATGGTAGAGAAAGTGTTCACTCTCCCAATTGGAAATATAACCAACATATATTTAAAATGGAAATTCATGGACATTAAGAAGAAAAATAGTAACTAATTCTTCATGATATCAAAAATTGGTCACCTAAGGGAAGATTTATAGTCTCTCACCACTATTCAAAGCTACACATATTCAAAAATATGCATAACATCTAATTCATCTATGATTATGTGTATCCATCCTTGGTAGAAGCCATAATAAGGATACATATACCTAGGGTAAGCCCTCTAATCAAGAAATATGTGGAGCTAATGGGAGACATATGGTTGTATCTAGATTATACAGTGATCAAAATTGAAGGGATTTTGATCCAACCTTACAGCTTACCTATCTATGTTCCCACCAAGATGACAGAGCAAGAAATTGTATAACAATTTTTTAATGGTGTGAATAGAGTGTGTAAAGACAAGAATAAAGTCTTTCTCCATTAATTTCCTTTAACCATTAGTAGAAATATGTTATATAATTTGGATTAGATGAATATTGTGGCTAAGCATAGGGTCTATTTAAAATTACAACTTGATGAGCTTAAAATTGTGGGACCCCAATGGCACAATCTCCACACACTCAAAATCCAAAAAATTATCCAAACCAGTGTATGTGCACCAACTCAGTCTCCATGACACCATATATATCAAAGAAAATAATTTAAAATAAATATTAGCTAGGATCAAGGGATATAACATTAGACTTGAGAACAGATTGACTGGTGATCAAAATCCATCATGTGACATATGGTAAATGGGAACTCTACAATACCATTTTCTTCCTAGAAATTACAGGCCCCCTCAAGAGCAACCATAAGTAGAAGGGAAATATCCCTAAGCATAAATTGCATAAGGTCCTAGTAAGGAAAAGTTAGAAGAGAGACCTAGTAAGGTTCCATCATCCTTAGTCCTTCCCCAAAGACTAGTATATCTAGTAGAATACCTATATATGATTTCCCTATATCTAGATGAGATAGTGGAGGATGCTCTCAAGGTCCTTGTTGAGGCATATGGATATGATGAAGAGGAGGATCATCTTGAGGAAGCATGAGCCCAAATAGAGGAGGCTGAGAAAGAAAAGGGAAAGAAGTTACCCTGGACCTAGTCATAGTGGCACCACTAAAGAAGAGAAAGATAGAATTGGTAATGGTCCCAAATGGATCAAATAAGCCAAAGTTTACTTTCACTCACCCCATGAGTGAATTCAAATTATTTAGTGATGAATACCCTATAAATGGACCAATCATCCTTGATTGGTTCATCTATGGAAAAATACAAAATATCCCCTCCTTATCCCACTCATGGGCCCAGACCCAAACTATTAACATTGATGTACATGATGATACCAAGCCATGGATAAGGGCTTTGATGAAGGAGGAAGAATAAATAATAATAGTGGTTACTTCAGGGTTAGATATCAAGTAGATGGATGCTTTAGGAGTATCAAGCATTACCCAAATGGAGGCCCTCAAACCTCCAAAATACACTAAACTAAATACTACTATACAATTCAAACCATAGATTGCTAGATTAGAGAGAGTGACAACAAGAAAGGCAATGGTGGGGACTGAAGAATTCACATTTCAAAATGTTGAGCCATTTTCAAGATTAACTCCAAATGGGGTAAATAACCTGGTAAACTCCCCATCCATGAAGAAGATGTTGAAAGCCTAGTAGAGGCTCATTATGCTCAAATCAGAGCTAACATAAAGGGGATGAAACAAGCAATATCTAACCTAGAAAAGGAAAATGAGGATCTAAAGGCCCAAGTTGTCTTATCAGCACCTAAGGTAATGATAAAATCATTGGATGAATCCTTTTATGATATGTTTGAGGCCTTAAAATCAATAAAACTAAGGTAGAGTGCATTGGTACAATAGAACATAGTGGCCAAAGGTCTAATAACCCAATGGTAAGCTTTAGAGGATCAAATAATAGGGTTGATTAGCATCAAAGTTGGAAGGTAGATTCCTAGGTTTAAATCAATAATTTTAGGACATTTAAATGCAATTCTAATATTATTTTTGACAAAACCTAGAATCTGAGTGCCTAGTCTAAGGATCTAAAGAGACTCCTGAAAGAGGATGAGGAGATAATTGTGAGGATTAAAAAGCTCCTTGGGATAATGCTCAAAGATCCTGCACATCCCATTGTCCTATGCATCATCAAGGATGATGAGTTTAAACAAAAAGATACCATTATGGCCTAGGAAATAAGAAGTAAAAGTCAAGTCTAGTCCAGGGTAGATAACAGTAGGGTCCTAGATATGATTCTTGATACAGGAGAAAGGATAGCTAAAGCCAAGAACATCAAAGAGACCATGATCAAGAATGATATGGAATTAAATGCTCTAGATGACAATGAGGAGTGTCTTTTAAGACCAGATAAGGACTTTAAATTTATCAATGAGAAACAATAGAAGGCTATGAACATCCTCTAGTAATAGTAAGCAAGTTCTCAAGCACATGGCCCACTAATTAGTTAATATTCCTTTTTGTAAAAGCTTTGTAATATTTTTAAAGAGGAATATTCTTTTATGTATATGCTAATTTATTAACGTATTGCCTCTAGGTCAGTTTAGTTTGTAAAAGCAAATGTATTCCATAAATTTGTATAAAAAGGATGGCTATCCTTACTTCTTGTACATTTGTATCTTGTAACTAACTAGTATATTATTAGGTCCTCCTATAAAAGGTAGTACTACCATTTTGTAAAGAGATAATTTTGAAAAACATTTGTATACTTTGAGCAGTTAATACAATCAAGGAACTTTGAAAGGATTGTCCAAGTCTGTTTGTGTCAATTTCTATATGAATTTTATCTTAATTACTAGTCTTAAGTCTTAAACTTTAGTAGTTTATATTGAGTTGCATCTTTGATTATAGGGTTACTAATTTGAGCTTAAGCTAGATTAGTTGAATGATATTGAATTTGCTTCATTTTATTATCTCTACATTAGGATGTGTAAATGTTATTTGAGTGTGGTATCAAATCTTTAAATTAAATTTAGTTCTTCCTTGTACTTCTTTATATCATCTTTAGAGGTTTGCTTGGTGTGTAGTGAGATCTGAGCTTATGGTATTTTGTACTATATACTAGTTAAATGCACATTCAATTGTAATTGAAACTTTGTCATAATGTTTTGGGGCTAAGATCGACAATCACTTATTCTATTTATACCTTGCCCTTCTCTTTTGCTTCCTTTTTAACCAGATCACTTTAGTTTAGATTACATTGTAAATATCCATTTAGATTAGTCTATAGTTTAAGCTTTGATCATAATTTACTATTATTAGCATAGATACTTATACTTTTCAAAGATTTGGTCTATGATGGTTCCTGACCATCAATTAATATAAATTTTATGGAAAACTTAAACATTGCTCATCTGCTATTTCATCACGGGTAACATAAGTTGCCAAAACCTTCTAATCATGCTTTGAATTCACAAAATTCTAAAATGAAAAGTGTTCTTTGAACACTAAAAACACCTATGATACATTAAAAGGCATCAATAGGGGGTTTAGAGTATGTATTTAATGTGTATTTCTTATGTTTGCTAGTGTCTTAGCTAGCTATTTCATTTTGTAGTGAGTTTTGATATATCCTACATTGGTTAGATTAGCTAGATTAGTATTTCACCTTGCCTATATAATAAAGTGATTAACTTTGTACTATCATCTCATTATTCTCATATTTTGAATAAGCATTTGGTTTACTTTGTGTTGCATTCTATTTGTCTATAACTACTTGTGATGTTCTTATTGTGAACTCTACAGATCTTGGCCGTATAGAATGTTTTTACCATTATTAACATATATATATATATATAGACACATACATATATATATGTGTGTGTGTGTGTGTGTGTATGTATACATGTATATATGTATGTATGTGTGTGTGTATATATGTACATATATATATGTATATACATATACATATATACATACATACATACATACATATATATATATACATACATACATACATACATACATATATATATATGTGTGTGTGTGTATATACATACATATATATATACATATATGTGTGTGTGTGTATGTATACATGTATATATGTATGTATGTATATATATATATGTATGTATGTATGTATACATACATACATATATATATATATATGTATATAAATATGTATATATGTATGTGTGTGTGTGTGTGTGTGTGTGTGTATAATGGGATATATATACAATTTTAAATACATAAGATCTACAAATCAATCCTACCTCAATGAAAATAGATCTTACTTACACTTCTGATTGGAGATACATTAGATAATTGGGAATATGACTAATATGGATCCACTAGATCTGATTAGGGAATCTCTTACCATAATAATATCACTATGGAGGGTTTGAAAGCCTCAAGTCAAGAAAAATTGCACAATAACCCTAATTATGTCATATGTTTTCATATTCACTATACTAATAAAAAGTAAAGCAAAGAAATCTAATCTAGTGCTCACTAAAGCTTGTGACACAATATGGGGATTAGTAAATAAATGAAAGTAAGCATGCATAAGAAAGTCCTAATTAAGATATGTATAGGTAAAACCCTAATACATGGAGACTAAGAGTACTATTATTTAAAAGCCATTACTTATGATACTTGTATCTATTAAAGAAAGGAGAAAAGTTAGAGGTACTTATCTGGAAGATGAACCCATCAAGAATCAATCTCTACCTTCATCAAAGTTGATTTTCAAGAGGTTATTATGGTTTGTAAGGATTACTAAGAAAGTCCAAAGCATCCAAGACCTCCACAAGACTAGATTCTTCTCCAAGTAGAAACCCTAAGCTAAGACTCCTCAAGTATAATGATGGAAGAGTAGATTTTAAAGAAGATAAAATGAATAATAAATATTGATGTCTCTTTAATAAGGTGAAATGTATGTGTTTATATAGGCAAATCTAACCCTAAACTATTCTAAAAGTTTTAGTCGATAGGGTCAACCCAGTCGACCTAGTATTGTTATTGACAAAAACTCACTAGGTCATAGGCTAGGTCAGTCAAGAGATGACCTAGACCCTAAATGAGTTTTACCAATAAGAGTAAAAGGTCAACCTAGTCAACCTAGTCATATAAAATTTCAAAAGGATTTTTAGGTTAGGAAGAGGGCTAATGATGATGGCAAATGACTGGAGGAGTGTGGGAAATAGGATTCAAAGATTAGGTAAATGTTTTAGGAGCTGGTTAGATTGGAAATAAGTGGAAATAAGGGACAACAATCCTATGAAGCACCAATAGTTTTCCCACCCCTTTCTTGATGTGTCCCTTATGGCATGCACTCAGAGAGATTGAGACTTGATGGGTTCATGTAAGATAAAAATCATTAGTATTTGATAAAAGTTTGAAAATATTATGTGTATACATATACCACACTTGAATATCATCATGTGTCACTCAAGTGAAATAGGGGATGGTGCTTCGAGAAAGAACATAGTAACACATAACACTGAGGCTAAAAAATTTTGTAGTATTTTAAAGTAAAAATAATTGAAATTTAAATGATAAAAAGGGAAATAACTTAAAAGTAAATGTAATGTGTACCTGACTTACCTTTATCACTAGATGGTTGTCTATTGTGTTTTTATTTTTTAATATGGAGGGTGTATAGACTGCTTTTGATAAACCCAAGAATATAACACTAAATAGAAAAAATAAAAAAATGCAAGAAAGCCAAGATAACGAGTGCTATGTGGATGGGATGTTCTTGGAAATTTGACAAGCTATGGTGACAAGTTTTATGTTAGACCAAATAACCAAGTAAAATTTTAGAGTAAATCAGATAATTGAAAATCTAAGGCTACTAAAGACCGATAAACTCAAACAAGGGTAAACACCTAAAACTGGCCACAACTAACCTCCAATCAGGGTTTTGACCATTTTTCACCTAAAACACACAATTTGGCCTAAAAACACTAAAATATGCTAAATGATATGAAACTAACATATTAAAGTACTAATTTTGGCTAGGGTATCACTAAATGGGGTAATGTAATTATGGGCCAACTAACTTTGATCAGATCATTTTGAGTCAAAATATCAAATTTACACCTGGGTGCTCTAGATTGTTATTTCTCATCAAATATTCTACACAAGACATGTGCCTTTATTATTTATTTTTGGTGACATCCTAAATGGGATAACAGCTCCAATGTATTTGACATCACCTTCCAATTCTAATCTAGTCAAATTTTAGACCAATAATAAGACATATTGATCAATTTGAGTAATTTGTGCACAAAGTGCTTAATCATGCTTAATAGCTAATTAATCCAAATCAAGGCCTAAATAATAAATTCCATGGAAAAATGTTGAATAAACTATTTTGAAAATAATATATTAAATATCTACATCATCAAGTGACCTCATTTCTTGGAAGACATCCCTAGGCCATAAATGCCACAAATATTAGGATTCATGCCCTCCATGCCTCATCAATGCCTTCCATGATGCCCTCCATTCCTCTTAATTTCCCCTTCTTCCAATTTCATGATGAGGAAAATTACAAAATTAATTCCAAAAATTGAATTAATCCTCAACCACACATCTCAATCTTGAGATGGATAGTTTAGGTTGATTCTAGACATTATAAAAAATCTATAAATAGGAGGCCTCACCAAATGAATTTTAAGACTTTTTAATGAAAAGTTATAATCCACAAATGGTTCCAAAACCTTCAAGAAATTAGTGTTACTATGCCAAATTTATTCTAATCTAAACCAAGTCATAAGCCAAAGTTGCCAAGGAGAGATGGAGGTAGCCAAGCTTCCATTGCCAAGGACTTCCTAAGCACAAGCCACATAAGTCACCATTACAAAGGCATTTGGAGCATCCAAGGAAGGTGAAGGAATTATTGTGTTTTATTCCTAACTTTTTAGTTGTGTTGTCATTTGTTTTTGTTAACTAAGCTCTCCCTAGTGTCTAGGCCTAGAGATGTTATACTATTAGTGTGTTTCTTTCATTTTGTTTTCATTTTGAAACTAACAGCATACTAACCATCATCTCTTGAGTCAAATTCCTAGATCAAATTTTGATTCAGATTGATTATTGATAAGGGGGGAGGGTGTAAAAACCCTACTATATAATGCACATTTACTTTTGGATGAACACTTAAAATCTTCTTAAATGATGTATATTGATAGATTCCAATAATACCAAGCAACCTTATCAGTTTAGGATCTTAGAGTGATTAATTAGTTGGTCTTATCCTAGATTAAATTCTTGTGTGAAGTTAAAACTTGCTGTAAACAAATAATCCAAACCAAACACATTTTCCAAATTTTTCTTTGAACAAAGAGGCGTTATGTTGTCTACGTGAGAACATCCATTTGCCTTGTTCAAAGTTCATCAAAAGATTGATAATCATACCATCCACTTTGGTGTAGTAATGCTACCTAATTGAGTCTAGACCTTTACCAAAGTTGTTTAAGTCCTTTACTTATAATCTAAATTTGCAATTTCACCTTTATAAGTTCATAGGGTTGATGTGTTAAGTGGGTTCACCATTTACAAAAAAATTGAGGAAACTTAGGCTTATTTTCCAATTTGGGTTGAAGTTTGTTTAAGACTCATAATCATTGTCATTAATTGATATACTTAAGACATTTTGTGCTAAACACTTGAACTTTGAGTCTATACACCACAACATTTTGAGTCAATAATACTGTTATGCTATCAAAATTGTGAAAAATTATCTTTGCCTTAGAGAATTTTTGAAATGAATTTTTTTGTCACACCTTTTGGGTAGTATAGCATCATTACACTTCGTAAAACATTTAAAATATTATTTCATAGACCCTCTCACATAGAGTTAAAAAAATTTCCTACATTTTTAGACCAACATGAGTGTACTTTTATAATCCTTTGTATAAAGCATAGTTATATTGTTCACCTTTGTCTAGCTTGTTGGTCAAAAGAACTAAGTTTTATACCATTTTTTATGAGAAAATAAACTATTTATAAAGTGCCTTTTGTTTCATACCTTATACCTAGTTGATCAAGTTCATGTCCAAGAATCAAATGCCTAGTGTTTTTTAGAAGTGTTTCAAATCCATTAGATTAAAAACTTTCATCTATATTAAAGTCTATATTTTGATGTTGTTTGGCCAAGAGTCATAGCACATGCCTTGTTTGAGCCTAGCTTTGGAAGCCACATTTGGAAAAAATACCTAGCAACTTTTAAATTCCTAGATTAGACTAATTTGAAACACTTTGACCTTAGAGTTTGGAATTTTTATTTTTCAATCCATTTACTTTCTTATCTTTGTGTGAACATTGAAATGTTAAATATTTCATGCTAGATTGTATCCTCACAAATATTTACATAATTTTTTTTGATCCTTTTGAAAAATCTAGACCAAGTTTAAACATCATTTGTTTTAGGTTTTGTCCTTTTTTTAGAGTTTGTATAACTCTTTGACCTTTTATCTCAAATTATTGACTCTGGATCCCAACATGTATTCCTACACTCATAGTGGACTCATTTACAATAGAGAGATTAGTAATGTGGTTTTGCATGAAGAAATGGTGCAAGACCTCTATGCAGATAATATTACTTATGAATTGGATTCTTATCCCTCATATAATACTCAATCAGGGGCACAAAGCCAAGATCCATTGGATAACTATTTGTTTAACACACCACCTTATTCCAAATAAGACCAAGAATAAACCACACAATACCTAGCTACAATACCCATAGCGGATGAGCCAGTTCTTCAATAGTAATATTTACTAATATGGCTTCTACATATGATCCATTTTTGTTTGAGTGACATTTGTTAGAGAACAAAGATGAGATTTTGGTTAGAGCCATAGAAGTGGGGGCCAATTTTCTAGTAGACTTCCCCCATGAAAATTTTCCAAGTCTAGTAAGAGTGTTCCATAATATCATTTACGATTAATAGGCTTCTTCTAGCAATCCCATGGCTCTAGTCTAAACAACGTATCAAGAACCTAATTTATCCAATCAAGGAAAAAACATCATGGAAGATCAATTTAACCAAATGCAAATAGCATATCAAACCTACCTAAATATAGCACATGATTTCAATCAGATGAACATGGTGAGTAAGCCTCTTATTAACCTAGTTTCTACAATAGGGGTGTAGATAGAGTTAACTGGATAAGAGAATCCAAGTTTTGACCCATTCATACAAACTACTTCAATAGATAACTTGATGCATATGCATGTTATTGAAAAATTATCTTCAGCCTCTACACAAAATAGTGAGCCAAACATAGTGGACAATGTGCAAACAACGTCTAATCCCAATCAAAGTGATACTAATACACAAACAACTAACCAACAACATGTGCCTATAGTTAATCCCATGAGTAGATCATCATAGCAAGGAATAGGAGTTTATACACCCCAACCTCAATCAACTACTTCCTCAAATGTGTAACTTATAGGATTAGGTAATCAAACAATAGCTAATGTCATGCCTCAATAATAGACTGTGATGAATCCTACTCCTCCTTAATAGGTAATGAGTAGTATTCCATAATAACAAACACAATCTAGTATATCAACAAAATAGAGGATGGATACATTATCACCTCAATTAGGGGAAACTAATGTTCCACCTCACTAGGTAGCGATGAACATACCTTTTCAATCATAGACTAATATGCCAGTTCAAAACCAAGCAATGACTAGTCACTAATGCATAAATATTGGTGAACAACATATGTCAAATTTTCAACCTATTTTCACTTCCTCATAGGGATTCATGTAACAAAGAGGTCCCCATATTTCTCAAGTACCTAATAGACAACCATTGGTTTAAAATGTGCCTCAAATTTATAGATAGGGTCTTGGTTCACAAGTTCCCACTCCACAACAATGTTTGATTAGTTAGCAGCACATCCCTTTTCAACTAAAATAGGCATAATATAGTTATATCCTACCATCCCAACTGCAAAATCCTCTGAGTCAAACCTTTATTACCAACCCAAACTAGAATATTACATAACCAAATGTACAATTTCAAGTACATCGTAATTCATGTATTCATATTCTTAGTCCATTCCTTAACCAAACAAATATACCCCAATAAGTATCTCCATCATACCCTAGTCAAAGTGTCCCATTTGTGACCTCCCAACCATTTGCCCAAACTAATGTTCTCTCAAACCAATGTTCTTTCTAGTTTTCTATCTCAAGAATTGCAATAGATGAAGGATGTAATTGCTGCTATTTAGGTGGGGAAATAGACTAAAAAGTTAAAATTGGATGATGTGTGTTCCTATCCATTCAACATGGAGTATTTGTAGATACTATTTCCTCCAAGATATGAATCACCAAAATTCAACAAATATAAATGGAAAGGTGACCCTAAGGCTCATTTAATCAAATTATTTATCACATGTCAACCATTGGCATATAGTGACATATACCTTTTGTTGTTGTTTCTAAGGAGCTTTGTTGGATAGGCCTTGGAGTGGTTTTTTAAGTTGCCCAAGAATTCAGTAACAGACTTTGATGATCTTTATGATAAATTTGTGCAACACTTTTCCTATAATCTCGAGCATGAGATTTCATTAGTGGACTTAACACAAGCACAACAAAAAGCTGGTGAGAGTTTTTCAAGTTATTTACAATGATGGAGAGCCCTTGTAAGATATTTCACCAATAGTTTACTACATAAATAATTAGCTACTATGTTTACTAAAAATTTGCATAGTGAGATAGCTTACCATTTAGAACTACAATGTGCACATACGTTTAAAGAGATCATTGATAAAGGTTTGTTGATTTAGTGGGTGTTCATCAATAAAAGAGTCATCAAACTTAATTAAAATAATAAAAATCAAGGTACCAATTAGGGAAATGGCCAACATCAACATCATATTCAATTTCAAGCCTCCTAACCAACATAGGCCACTAACCAAGAAAGACCAAAGCAATTCAGCCATAATAGGAATGTTGTGGGAAATAAAGTAATCGAATCCCATTATGTCCAAATAGTGAAAACATCATCTATACCTCCTTTTCAGCTTATTCCTACCTAGTAACCTCTCTAACCAATACCATAAGCACAATAATCGATACCTACATAATAAATATAGTAACCTTTACCATTGCAAACCCATCCTCCTAGGAAAACCGTTGATGCGCTATCGTCAGACTGCAACCAGGGACTAAATTTTAAAACCTCTTATACTAGACACATACGTCCCTTACATACAAAATCATAAAAATGACCCTGCAGAGTCCATAGTTATGAACCTGCAGAGTCTGTAGAATCTGGAAAGCTTTGAGAAATGGAGAATTTGAATGCACTAGGTCAAATTTATACCTATGCAAATACATACCATTTGTCATGGTCTCATACTTAACCCCCAATCTGGCAAGTGTATCCCCAGGCTGCACAACATATGATAAGTAAATAGCAGGCAATCCATTATCAGTAACCATCCTTGTTCATACCCAGTCTAAAGATCTCCATTTGAGACTATAGATTTACCATATTCATTCCTTACATATTGAACAACTCCACTTCACAAAACCTTTAGCAAAGTTGACACCCACATATTTGATCATAGGCTTGATATTGTAAATTGATGCCTGATCCTCTTGGATTGGCCCAAATGTAGGCTCTACCACTCAGAATTACTTGTCTATGTTCACCTCACCCAAGACTTACACACTCTTTCAAATATATGAAGTCTTTCTTCCCTATTCCATTTTCTCCCAACATTACAACAATCTGTAAATTCTCCCTCCTTTACAATAAGCTTGAAATTACCTTGAGTTCTTGACATGCTTGGGTATTTGTAGTGTGCATAGCTTTTTATTTCTTCTAAACTTTCCTATGGTGTCTTTGTAAACTTGAACATCAATGATTCATCTCGCCTCTGCAACTTCAAACTCTGCCAGCACCGAAGAGGTAGCCTTGGGACCGAAGGCTCCAACAGAAGAATAAAACCTTATAAACTCGTTACCTTCTTTTGCGTTGAACAAGCCTTCACTCTGCAGACAGTGTTGCACCCAATATCCAAAATCCCCATCAAAACTCTTTCCTTCATCTGAATTCCCATCACCATCAGATGTCTTATCTTCATTTAATCCAAAATCTCCATTAGACTTTTTCTCCTCATCAGGGGTCTTATCAAGATCAGACTTCTACTCAATCTGTGGGTTATTGTCATCTCCCTTGATGGCATCTTCTGGCAGATCTCCAAGGTTGTCTTCAAATGACACACAACTATCTATTTTTTTCTCTTCTTTTTTTAAAGAATCTCCTCCAAACCTCTATGCCCAACTTGGCTCAAGGCAAAACAAATACAATTTCTAATTTGTAACAACATACCCAGGTTGAAATATTTTCAACCACTCCTCTATTTTCTCAATAGCACTAACAATTAATTTTTACCTTTACTTTTTTTATAATTACTCCTCATTAACAACATTTTAGAGGAAAAAATACAATAAATTGAAATTTGAATTCAAACATGACTTGTAACCATGTCTTGCCTGAAGATGTATGTAGATGTTCCTGCATCATACTCTCCCTCTAGAAACAGATATCTCCCCAATGTTTTAGTATTCACTCTATGCCTAGATCCCAAGGTCTTGTTGCCAATACTAATGCTTGTCTTTGTTTGGAATAGTCTTTGTCCTTCATTTTGCTTTTCTTCCTCTTTAGATATGTCCTTCTTCTCATTTCCTTTTCAGCTGTCATCTCCCACTTCCATGCTTCTTCCTCTTCATACATGTCTTTTAGATCTTCTTGATCTTCTTGGTTCAAAAATTTGTCCATTGAACTATGGACTTCATTCATCTCCACAACTTTAACACCTGCATACAAAACATTCAAAGCCACCTTAGAATCAAAAGCTTTAGTCGATGAAGCCTCTTGGCTGCCTTCACATTCTTGCTCCTTGATCAAAACTGTCTTTGCCTCTTTGCTTTGCTCTTGTCTTGTTTCACTCTTCCCAATGGTGTCTTCACCATGGCTTGTATCTTCATTCATCTCTCTTGAATGACCAAACAGCTCCTCCAACATCTTCAACTCTTCCTTTAGTGAGATCTCATCTATCTCACCATCTTCATCAAACTTGGGCTGATCACTCACAAGGATTACTTGTCCTTCACTAGCCTTACTCTTCATCTCATCCTTTCTTGAGCTATCTTTATACAAACCAACTTCTTCATTAGTACACTTATCAAAAGCAATTGAAACACCATTACCTTGTGTCTCTTCAACTTCTCTTTGAAGCCGTCTTGTTTGTTTCTTGCATTCAATGAGGCATTGCTTTGCTGCATACTCTCCCCTTTCCTCATTAACCAACCATTTGGAATTCTCTCCTTGCTGCATATTAGTCCACATTGCCACTTTCCATTTTTCATTTCTCATGAGAAGATCATTAAAGGATTTAAAAACATCATCATAAACAATTTGTTTACCTTTTACCTCTTTGGTATACCTCTCAAGCATCCTGTCTTCATGGAATGCCTCTTCCATACTCACCATCTCACCTTCATTCTCTTGGTTGCTTGAATCACTTTCAATCCTCTTCCATTGACTTCTTGGTGTTGCTGTCTCAACACTTACATCTTCTCTCTTTGCCTTCTTAGGCACCCATACTTGTTTCTCCTTCTTATCATTTGTCTTCTCAAACCATGTAGGCATACTGCATCCATGCTCTTTTGACAATACTAAAAAACCAACTTTGTTTGTCCTTTTATTTTATTGTACACCTACATTCATATTAGGAATATGAGAAAATCCAATCTTATAAGGTAAACTTGCCTGCTTGCTTACTTGTTGCTTGCTTGTGTGCTTCACCATCCACTTAGGCATTATGTATCCATGATTGATTGCTTTATGTGAGGACTTCATCTTCCTCTTGCCTCTTCTAAACTGTGTATTAACATCTTCATGCTCACAATAACAATCAAAATCAGATCTTAACACTTCATTTACCTCTTTGATAGCTTGTTCCATGGAGCAATCTTTCTCTCTCTTTGTGCTTTATATTTGCTTCTTCCACCATTTAGGCATCACATATCCATGGTTAATTGGAAACTTCACCTTTCTCTTTGCTTCTCTAACATGCATATCAATAGTTTCATGCTTATAAGAAGAATCAATTTTTGAACTCACCTTTACCTCCTTAATGGGTTGCTCCATTAGTTCTTTGACTTGCATAGCTTCTTGATTATTTGTACTTTCTTCTTCCTTTGTTCTTGACTATTTTCTTGCCTCTTCTTGGCATTCAATAGCATCATGGAAGTCATCTTCATCTTCCATCTCTTCTCTTGCTTGTATGGAGTCCTCAACACCTTCCTCATGCATTAACCAATGCATCTTTTCTTCTTTATCAATAAAAAACTCTCTTCTCTTTCTTGCACATTCACTTGTGCACTTGGTATCTCTTTTTACACAAATCTCTTCATTCTTCAAGGCCTTTCTCTTGACCTTCACAAGGCTGCTCATACCTGCAATTACCCATGCAAAGACAACATTAGATATAAAAATAAGAGACCACAAGGTCCCTATGAGTGCTCTCTTCATCAACACTCTTATCTTTTCAAGTGCTCTTCTTGGCACTTCATCTTTTTTTTTTCTCTTCTCTTGTTCTCCACAATGAGAACCTTCTTCTCCACCTCTTTTTCTTATTGCTCACTTGGTAACCTAATCATCCTCTTGCCTCTATGGGCTTCTCTCTTCTTGGAAATCTCATTTTGCCTTCTTCTCCTCTTCATTAGGAGATCTATTGGCCACTTCCACCTCTTCCTCATTGGCCATACCCATGCTTTCTTTTCCATCTGCATCCAAGACTCATATCTATCTGCAAACTTAGCTAAATCTCTTTTCAAACTAGCAATCTCTTTATCAATTTCAATACTGGTCATACCTCTCTTCTTCCCAATGCTTGGTTCCTTCTTGGTGCCCTCATGTACCTTGCTGCTCTACTCTTTTCTCAACAATATCTCCATTTTTGAGATCTTCACCCAAGTCTTTTCCACCTTAGTCTCTTGATCTCTGTAGGTCCACTTGTCTCACGCTAGCCTTTCTCCTTGACTGGTCTTTTGACAATCTCCTGGATCTCACCTAGGCCTTTTGCATCCTAGTCTTTTGACCCTTTTCTCAATCCTGCAGCAACTCTTTATACAACACTTCAACAAACACAAGTCACAAATCCAAGTTTACTTTACCTTGGGTCACCATTTATTGAGCTTCCATGAGCTCTTCTCTCTCTTTTCCAAGCTTTAATTAGCTTCAAGACTTCCTGTTCTGTTCTCAAAAAATCTTCAAAACATAGACTTTAAACCGAATATTAAATCTTACTCATACCTTTCCTCAACAAATCCCAAGAGCTTCAAGCTCTGATACCAAAATGATGTGCTGTCATCAGACTGCAACTAGGGACTAAATTTTAAAACCTCTTATACTAGACACATACGTCCCTTACATACAAAATCATAAAAATGACCCTGCAGAGTCCGTAGTTATGAACCTACAGAGTCCATAGAATCTAGAAAGCTTTGAGAAATGGAGAATTTGAATGCACTGGGTCAAATTTATACCTATACAAATACATACCATTTGTCATGGTCTCATACTTAACCCCCAATCTAGCAAGTGTATCCCCAGGCTGCACAACATATGATAAGTAAATAGTAGGCAATCCATTATCAGTAACCATCCTTGTTCATACCCAGTCTAAAGATCTCCATTTGAGACTATAGATTTACCATATTCATTCCTTACATATTGAACAACTCCACTTCACAAAACCTTTAGCAAAGTTGACACCCACATATTTAATCATAGGCTTGATATTGTAAATCGATGCCTGATCCTCCTGGATTGGCCCAAATGCGAGCTCTACCATTCAGAATTACTTGTCTATGTTCACCTCACCCAAGACTTACACACTCTTTCAAATATATGAAGTCTTTCTTCCCTGTTCCATTTTCTCCCAACATTACAACAATATGTAAATTCTCCCTCCTTTACACTAAGCTTGAAATTACCTTCAGTTCTTGGCATGCTTGGGTATTTGTAGTGTGCATAGATTTTTATTTCTTCTACACTTTCTTGTGGTGTCTCTTCAACCTTGAACGTCAATGACTCATCTCACCTCTGCAACTGCAAACTCCACCAGCATCAAAGAGGTAGCCTTGGGACCAAAGGCTCCAACAGAAGAATAAAACCTTATAAACTCATTACCTTCTTTTGCATTGAACAAGCCTTCACTCTATAGACCGCGCTACACCCAATATCCAAAATCTCCATCAAAACTCTTTCCTTCATTTGAATTCTCATCACCATCAGATGTCTTATCTTCATTTAATCTAGAATCTCCATCAAACTTTTTCTCCTCGTCAGGGGTCTTATCAAGATCAAACTTCTGCTCAATCTATGGGTTATTGTCATCTCCCTTGATGGCATCTTCTGGCAGATCTCTAGGGTTGTCTTTAAATGACGCACAACTATCTGTTGTTTTCTCTTTTGTTTTTAAAGAATCTCCTCCAAACCTCTACGCCCAACTTGGCTCAAGGCAAAACAAATATAGTTTTTAATTTGTAACAACATACCCAGGTTGAAATATTTTCAACCACTCCTTTATTTTCTCAAAAGCCCTAACAATTACTTTTTACCTTTAGTTTTTTATAATTACTCCTCATTAACAACATTTTAGAGGGAAAAATACAATAAATTGAAATTTGAATTCGAACATGACTTGTAACCATGTCTTGCCTGAAGATGTATGTAGATGTTCCTGCATCAACCGTGCCTACACATCATGTCTATAGTGGCCTAGGAGAACCTATTGAATCTATATTTCATAAGCTTGTTGCCACTAATCTAATTAGTTTTCCTATAGCAAAGCATTATCCACAATGAATTCCTTATCTTGATTGGTACCGTGAAAATGAATTATGTGACTATCATCAAGTCAATAGGTATAATTTATGAAGATGTGTCCAAATCAAGAATTTAATTGAGAATATTTTGGAGAATGGGGAGATAACATTGGAAAATGGTGCTTCCACTTCTATCAAACTCTTAAGATTTATCAAAACCCCTTTCCTTTACATTAAAATCAACAATAACAAAATAATCAATAACAACGATAATAATGGCCAGTGCAGTAGTAAGACCAATAGTATCAAAATCAAAGGCCAAACCAACAAAATCAACAAAATCAATAGTAAAATCCATAATGACAAAACAATGGATAAAACCAAGGTCAAAATGGTAACAACCAACAAACCTACCATGTAGTTTTACATGACTACAATAGGGTTGTAGGTCATATTATAGGGGTTAGCATTAATACCATCTCCATTAATCCTAGACCAAGCACTAATCAACCTAAACCATTGCTAAATAACACCATTCAACCAAATTACATAGATAATCCTTCTTTGACTTGGGAGTGCATACAAGTAAACTAGTAAACTAGGACTTCCCCTTTTGGACCTTATATCAACAACTCATCCTTGCCATGTGACCACATGTAAGTGCACCAACAATTGAGACTTATCTTGTCTACTCCCAGATCATTTCCAACATCAGTTAGAATTAATGGTCCAGTACTTAATCTTGATTATGTAATCACAACTTGAAGGTTAAAGATTACTATCCCAAGCATATAACCATCTACCACTTTGCCTATCACCCAACCAACTGTTCAGCCTCGGAATAAACCATTCACAAATGATTAAGAAAAGAAGTTTGATATTATGGAATAATTGCAGAAGACACTAACACAATTTTCTATTTTATATTTTTTGTGAACATCAATAATCCATAAGAACATCTTGAATGAGTTTTTGACCCAATCCTCTATTGCTAGTGACATATCTCTTGATAAATTTCAAGCTTTGGTTGGACACCTAGCTCCAATCCAATAAGTCACATTCAACCAAAGTGATATGTCTTCCCTTGGCCCACTCCATAATAATCCATTATACATAGAATTTTATATAAGATGGCATAAAGTGAAATGTGTCCTTATAGACAATAGATCCAGCCTCAGCATAGTGTCTCTAAAGCTCATCAAGCTTCTTGGGTACATAATGGTAGATCTCTAGCTAGAAACCATAACCATCAAAGCCTATGATAATCAAAAAAGAGAATCACAGGGCACCATTAGTCTACCAGTTATCATTGGGCCTTTGACCCATGATACACTTTGTCACGTGTTAGATCTTGAGTTATCATATAATATGCTTCAAGGTAGGCCTTGGTTACATGAAATTCATGCAATCTCATCAATGTTGCACTAATGTATCAAGTTTTCCCACTCAGAAATGGAAGTGAATATTCTATAAGATTTACATCCATATGAACACTGCAAGCATCTTGAGGCCAAATTTCACAGCTATAATTGTCATTACAACATGAATCTAAGTTCCAAGTAGGATAAAGGAAAGACTATACTTATTGATCCTTCATCAGATAATTGCATAGATCCTAATACCTTGGATTCCCTTTCCCACATGCCACTACCTGAAGCTTCTAATCATTTCACCATTTTAGATAATAAACCAAGAGAGTATGTGACCCATGATATATTTCATATTGCCAATCTTCCTCAGAATCCAAAAACCTTTGGGTGACCTAAAGTCACCCCACATATGCATTGGCCACAAAATAACAAAGATAAGGGACCTGTCACATTTGTACAAGCATCTAGCCTAGAACCTAACCCTCTTGAAGGGGACAAATCATGGCTATAGAATGACAACCAATATGATTGTTATAAAAATTCAAAGTATCCTATTTCCAATACGATCTTAAAACATCATAATTATGAAGGAAGAGGCCTTAGACTAAATTATAAAGGAACCATCAAGCTAATTTTCATGACTAAGTATGAAATACCTTATGGACTTAGATTTTAACTGCCTAGGGTGACCCCACATATCTTATTCAAAATCTATCACCAGTGATTAGTGATGATAGTAATGCCATTTGTACCCTTACCCTAACCAATCATCATAACTCATTACCATTATATTATCCCCAACTAATAGCCTGGGACCAATAAGAATCCAATCTATTGATTGATGAGCTCTAGAATGATGATGCATTATAAGAGTTCTTAGGCCTTAGAGACAACATTCTGTTGGGAGATCACAAATTAGGATTCTCAATCACATTGGATCCTATGGCCTATTTTAAAGAGTGAGTGAACACCCTTATCCAAAAAATAATAATTAAAACGTTGAGGTCCTGAAGTGAAAACCTCTTTGAGGCACTTTTTAACTAGGGAAAAAATAAAGATAAAGGCCAGTCTAGTGGTGAAAACCTATTTCAGGCATCATTAGATGGGGATGTTCATTATTCTTCAAATTTAATCTAAGATACCACCAATGATGAAATTTCCTATGGATCCAAGTTTTTCTTTGAGAAACAATAAGTATTTGATCAAATTCATTAAGAATTTTTAACTATTTTTATCACATGGCTAGATCTCCCATTAGGGCACTTAGATTCATCATGCCTAGGAGAAGTTGAAGAGCAAGTTCTAATAGAGGACCCTAACATAATTCAATAGTTCAAGTCATTGCCTACTATCCTAGAAGATGGTTAACCCTTCTAGTTGAAGATACAATAGAGGTCAATATCAAGACTCCATCAGACCTACAATAGATAAAATTAGGTGTATCCCTCACTGAGGAAGAACATGACTACAACTTTGTTGAGAGAATTTGTAGAAATATTTGCATGGGACTATTCTGACATGTCAGTTTTAGACCCTACCTTGGTTATGCACCACCTTGTGGTTAATCCTAATGCCAAACTGGTAAAACAAAAATTGTGTAAGATGCATCCTTGCATTGATGTATTGGTAAAGAAGGAGGTGGAAAAACTCTTAGAAATAGGATGTATTTGATATATTGATTACTTAGAATGGATATATAATTTTGTACCTATTAGTAAAAATCCTAAAGGGATCCAAATTTTTACTAATTTTTGAGACATCAATAAAGCTTTTCCTAAAGATGATTTCCCTTGCCCAATATTGATATGATTGTTGAGTCCATAGTAGGTTATGAAATGGTTTCACTCATGGATGGATTTTTAAGATACAACCATATCATAATAGCACTAGAAGATCAAAATAAGACAAAATTAACCACTCCATGAGGAACATTTTGTTATCAAGTAATGTCATTTGGCCTTAAGAATGCTAGAGATACATATTAAAGGTCCATGACTATCATATTCCATGATATGATGCATGATATTGTTGAAGACTATGTCGATGACATATTAGGAAAATCCTAAACTTGGGTCAATCATCCAGTAGTGCTACATAAGATATATAAAATATTACATGAGTACAAAGTCAGACTCAATCCAAATAAATATGTGTTCAGTGTAACTTCAAGCAAATTACTTAGCTTCATTATATCTCATAGAGGTAGTGAAGTTGATCTAGCTGAAGTCCATGTTATAATCAAGATGTTACCACCAACCAATTTAAAGCAAATCCATCATTTGTAGGGTAAGATCTAGTCAATCGGATGCTTCATCTCTCAATTAGAATACAAGTGCCATCCATTTACACACCTTTAAAAGAAGGGAGTTTAATTTCATTGGGATGATCACTACCAAATAGCTTTTCAACAAATCAAAGACTATCTTATTAATCTGCCTATTTTATTACCTCATATGCCAGGAAAGCCATTCTTGTTATACCTATCAACTACTGGCCATGCTCTAGGGGCACTCTTTATTCAACATGATGACAATGGAAAGGAACACACTATATAATACCCAAGCCATACCTTGGTTACATATGAACATAACTATGCACCTATTTAAAAAGCTTGTCTATCCATGGTCTTCGTAGCTCAAAAAATATGCCATTACATGTTGAATAATAAGACCATGGTCATTTCAAAAGTAGATCCACTCAAGTATCTACTATAAAAAAATAGCTTTGTAAGGTATAATGGCTAAATGGATCATGCTTCTCAGTGAGTTTGACATAGAGTATGTCAATCAAAAGGCAATCAAAGGACAAGTTCTTATAGATCACCTTGTTGAAGCACCTCTCATAGATACATAGCCACTCACATTCTAATTTCCTGATGAATCCATCATGACCATCATTGACACACCCCTTGAGGAGTAGCCTTGGAAGCAATATTTTTATAGATCATTTACTACACATATATCAAGGGAAGGCCTATTATTTATTTAACCACATGGGGATTTAATCCCTAAATCATTCAGAATCAACTTTCTTTGTATAAACAACATGGCTGAGTATGAAGCACTTGTTGTAGGACTTTAAAAAGTAGTGAATTAGAATATATCTCGTCTCCAATTTTATGGTGATTCTCAGTTAATCATCAATCAAATCATAGATCATTTTTAGACCAAAGATGACAAGCTGTGTCTATATAAATCCATGGTCGACACTCTTAAATAGCAAATTGCCAACATTTAGTTTGAGCACATACCAATGGCTAGTAATAGAACTATAGATGCCATGGCTACTATTGGCTCTCTGATTTGACAAATAGATAAAGGTAGAGAGTATTATTTCCTCATCAAGAACTTGTCAGCACCAACTCAATAACCTTCAACCATTGTCATGATTTGTGATATTGTTGGTCCTAATTCTATCTGGTACTCAAACCTTTATAACTACCTTCATGACCAATTTATACCACCTAACCTATCTCAAAAATAAACTAAATCCTTCATTCATCATTCCACTCATTATACTCTACTAGGATCCACCCTTTATCATCATAGTTTTGGTGGAACTCTACCTTATTGTTTAACTTTGATAGAGTTTACACTAGTGTTAAGAGAATTTCATGGATTATGTGGATCCCATTCTAATGGGGCAATCCTATCCAAAAATTTCTTGTGTACTAGTTATTATTGGCCCATAAAGGACATTGATGCCACTACATATGTAAAAAAGTGTGACAAATGTCAACGGCATGCTAATTTGATTCATGCCCCAGCAAAAAACTCTAAAATTGATGTTGACACCATGGATATTTTATACATAGGGACTTGACCTCATTGGGAAGATCAACCCCACTTCATCTAAAAGCCATAAACATATCCTCACCACCATTAAATATTTCACTAAGTGGGTTAAAGCTATACCCCTCACTTATGTGACCAAAAAACAAATTTCCAAATTCATCTTCAACCATCTCATTTTCCACTATAGTATTCCCTCTGACATTATATTTGATAATGGAGGATAATTCAAGAATAAAGATGTAGACTACCTATGTACTAAATATAAAATCACACAACATTTCTCTACAACATATTACCCTCAAGGTAATGGCTAGGTTGAGGCATCCAACAAAACCATTTTCAATATTCTCAAAAAGATTTTAATGATGCCAATCATGATTGGCACCTCCATATTGTTAGGTTGTGGAGCTAAAAGCTTCACCCAGATGCAAACATGGAGGTTGTTGAGTGTCACAGTCACCGATGTCAGCAGGATCACCGACATCGGTCATGGGTAAGTGTAAAGGGAAACTGACATCGGCAGGAGTCAGCTGACATCAGTCACCTCCAGTCAGATAGGGACCGACGTCGATTGCCTGTGCGGTTCTAGAACTAGTTGTTGACAAATAGTTAGTTAGTTAAACAGGTTGTTTGCATGTTAAAGACTAGTTTGAGTCTTGAGCCGCTTGTCTAATTATTGTATGAATGGGATCTATATAATAGACTCATGGGCTGTATTATAAAGTGTAGAACCAGAAGAGTTCTTCCATGGTAGAATCACAAGGGTTCTTCTAGGTATGTAAGATCAGGTTTGATCTGCAAGTTGTTGCAAGATCATGGAGGAGATCTACATGTGGTAAGTAAGATCAGGTTGATCTACAAGAGTGTGTGTGTGATGGTCAAAAGTAGATCTATGGGGGAGTAAGATCAAAGGTAACAGCAACACATCAAGGAGCAAGATTGGGGGAGATCTACTTGGAATACTGATTCATACTCAGTTGTACTGGCAGTATTGATACTGACTGGTTGAGGTGAACAACAGCTCTGTGTTAGCCGTTTGTTGTGACCTATATTGAGAGAAGATTACTCTTGAGGGAAGATTACTGGTATGCCCACGAAGTGGATGAAAGAGTGTGATCTCTTTGTTGTAATTTCATTCTAACTGAGTTGAATACAATTGTGTGTTGCCTCTCATATTCTGTGTTATTTCTCATTGATAGTTACTTGTACTTCTGGTATAATTCTACATGTTTAGTTGCTTATACAAAGGTAATCATATGTGCTTTTAATTATGACAAGTTGTGTCGGAGCTTTGGGGAACCTAGGTCCTGTCAATTGGTATCAGAGCAAGGTTGGACGTTCTCAGAGTGAGGTTGACTAACAGGTGGTTCAGATCTGGTTAGTGTTTTTGATTGCAGGTCACTCTCAGGGGTTTCTAATTGAGTGGGAGTATAGCAATGGTAGAAGAAGGTAAGCTGAGAATGGAGAAATTTAGACACAGGCATAGCACCACAGGGTGTGTGGTGGTTGGTCTTCAAGATTGAGCCTGAAGAGGAATACAAGCCAGGATACAGATTAGACAATGTACTGGTATAGGTATAGGTGCAATTGTTTATCTCCAAGTGGGAGATTGTTAGGTTGTGGAGCTAAAAACTTCACCCAAATACAAACATGGAGTTTTTTGAGTGTCACAGTCACCGACGTTGGCAAGATCACCGACATCAGTCATGGGTAAGTGTAAAGGGCAACCAACATCAGAAGGAGTTGGCTGACGTCGATCACCTCTAGTCAGATAGGGATAGATGTTGGTTGCCTGTGTGGTTCAAGAATTGGTTGTTGATGAACAGTCAGTTAGTTGAATGGGTTGTTTGCATGTTAAAGACTAGTTTGAGTCTTGAGCCGCTTGTCTAATTATTGTATGCATGGGATCTATATAATAGACTCATGGGCTGTATTGTAAAGTGTAGAACTAGAAGAGTTCTTCCATGGTAGAATCACAAGGTTCTTCCAAGTATGTAAGATCAGGTTTGATCTGTAGGTTGTTGCAAGATCATGGAGGAGATCTACATGTGGTAAGTAAGATCAGGTTGATCTACAAGAGTGTGTGTGTGATGGTCAAAATTAGATCTATGGGGGAGCAAGATCAAAGGTGACAACAACACATCAAGGAGCAAAATCAGGGGAGATCTACTTGGAGTACCGATTTGTACTCGATTGTACTGGCAGTATTGATACTAACTGGTTGAGGTGAACAACAGCTCTGTGTTAGCCATTTGTTGTGACCTATATTGAGAGAAGATTACTCTTGAGGGAAGATTACTAGTATGCCCAGGAAGTGGATGAAAGAGTGTGATCTCTTTGTTGTAATTTCCTTCTAACTGATTTGAATACAATTGTGTATTGCCTCTCATATTTTGTGTTATTTCTCATTGATAGTTACTTGTACTTTTGGTATAATTCTGCATGTTTAGTTGCTTATACAAAGGTAATCATATGTGCTCTTAATTCTGACAAGTTGTGTCAGATCTTTGGGGAACCTAGGCTCTGATACCACTTGTTGGGGATCAACCAACAAACTTGATTACTTTTATGTAAGCAAAACATGGAATTAAACCAGAATTGAAAGCAACTAGAATCAAAAAAGAGCAAACAATAAGAGATATAAGAAACCACCTTGAAAACTTGTGTTAAACTCTTTACAAAAGGAATACAATTGAAGAAACTTCTTTTCTTCCACACCTCTCTCAGATGTACAAATCTCTTTCTAGATCTCTTTCCTTCAAGAGCTCTCTCTCTCTCAATTACAATCAACTCCAACAACCTGGATTGATTCACATATACAATTCTTGTATTGTTACTCTACAATAGTAAGTTATGAAGATCTATCCCTATTATATAACTTTAGGGATCGTGAGCATACAATCATAACCATTAGATGCACCTCCTAATCAAGGGCTCAAAATAGTCCTACTAAAGATAGAGATGCAGACTTAAGACTAACACTTAATCCTAGCATGCAAACATTTTATTCTATCCATGAAAATAGATTCTGGACGCATAGGTGACCAATGTCTGTCCCTGCCTATCTGCCTATGATTGACGTCGACCGATCCATGACCAACGCTGGCAGCCTCTGGTCCATTCCTGACCATCGTCGGTGACTGTGTGACTCCTACAACTTCTGCACTCACTCATTTGGTGAAGCTTTTAGCTCCACACCTTAACACAGATAGTTATTTCCCTTTGGGCATACTGTACCAATCATCTTACCCCCATAGGAGCCACTCCATACTCACTTGTTTATGGTACTGAATCCATCCTTCCCATTGGGGTCAAATTTCCCTCATTGCACATCTCTTTCAAGCATGCCCTAGATGATCATGACTATTGAGTAACTTACCTATAAGAGTTAGATCTACTTGATGAGAAACACATAGTTGTGCTCAATAATCTTTGAGCATATCAAAACCATCTCAAAGGCCACTATAATTAGTGTGTTAAGTATAGAACTTTTAAACTTGGGGATCTTGTTCTTAATGAAAACCAAAATAATATCACAGCTAAGAATAATCATAAATGGAAATTCAAATTGAACTAGATAGGGCCTTTCATCATTGATATAGATTATGGATCAAGAGAATACATGCTTACCACACTAGATGGAGATGAACTTATTGAGCTGATGAATATTATTCATCTCAAGAAGTACTATGCTTGAATGCTAAGGTGTATTTTCTATAAGGACCATTTTAGTTATGCCATTTTATCACTATTATTCTTTGTACAAATACCATCCTTATCCATCTTTATCTACCGTATCCACTTTCTACTTCCATTCTATTAGCCTAGTGTGTTTTAAAGCCTAGTATATTTGACCTTGGTTTTTTCCATTCATTATACTTTTTTAGCATCAAGGTATCTGATCAATTTCATCAATTGGTTCAAGAACTTTAGACAAAGATTATATTTTGGGATAGTGTGACATAAGTTTCTATAGTTACATCCTTCATTTTTATTCCTTTTTGACCATCGTTCTTGCTACTAATTATAACAAACTTTGGGAAATTTAGTATCTTTGATCTATGCAATTATGTCCTAGTTATAACCACCTATGGGTAAACTAGGGGAAACATTAAGCCTTGACATACCAACTTTCCACTTCTTGTGTCATACTATGCCTTTTTAACAATTGTGCTTATTTTATTTGAATTGACTGCTACACTAGTTGAATTCCTCCACTGTAATGGTAGAACTATAGTGACTTGAGGGCATATTCTAGGACTATGTAGGTAATGCTCAATACTTTTTGAGGTTAGCTCAGTTACCCTTTCACCATGATTTCACCATTTTATGATCAACTAAAGCCACACTCTCACTATTTTGTGAGCAACCTAAGCCATGCTCTCACTATTTTATGAGAAACTTAAGCCGCACTCTCATCATTTTACAATAAATCTAAGACATGCTCTCACCATTTTGTGAGCAACATAAGCCATTCTCTCACCATTTTTTGAGCAACCTTAGTTTAAACACTCTCAGTATTTTGTGAGCTTAAACTTTTTAGTGTCTCATCATTCTTGATCAAGTTGAGATACTTCAAAAAATTCTAAAAACATTTGAAAAATCATTAGAAAAAAAAACATTGACCACTTCTTTGACTTAATTATTCTAGGAACCCTTACTAATTTACAAGCAAATCACTTGTCATTTAGTTTACCACTCATTTTTGGCCATTTCCTCTCATGCACTTTCCATTTTTCAAGACCATTCCTATTCTTCTATCACATCCATTCTATTTTTTTTCCTTAGTTATCACATTTTTACCATTCCCTGGGAGAATTACATTTGGCCTAAAGTTTTTTTATTGGATATTACATCCATAAAACTATGTAGGCAACATCCACTTACCTAGAGCATATAAAGACAGCTCAACCACCCCCTTCCTTTTCTTTTATTCCCTCATTTTGTTCATTTGTTAAGTTGTCACCTATTTTCTAGGAGCAATGTTCGTATGGTTTCTATTGCATTATTTGTTTGTTTATTTCTACTTATTTTGTTTGTTTGTCTACCTGTTTATTTACTTTCAACACTATTGCTTTGATTTAGTTTATGTGTGTTCATTAGGTGATTGTTTACCCACACTTACATTTGAATCCATACATATTCATATGTTTACATTATCATCATGGTTTCTATCATTGGTGCATTATTTTCTATTGAGTATTAGATTATGGGAGTTAATCCTTATACATATTTTGGCCATGTCCTCATGATGTTATACCATGATGCCTAATGACGTGTGCTACAACAAACCTCAGCTTCAAGAAGTCTATTCATCAATGGTGGAATATCTTTGACACTGACATCTTGATTCAATCCCAACCATATCCCAAATAGAGTAATTCACCATGAAATATTTTCAACCTTTATTAGTTTGGACACACATCTCCCTACTAGTAGGTTATTCCAATTCTTTATTACCCTCTATGTTAAGTTATCATCATCCTTGACCAAGTTTATCATGTTTTCCATAATCGAGGTCCAATGATTCTAATCACCTATGAGCAAACCATTGCACACCATCCCACCTACATTTCTCAATTATTATAACTACCTTTGGGAAAATCATTATGTTGTCACCACTTTACTTTTTCTACCCATATAGGGGAATGTTATTCTTTTTTTTCTATCCTAACTAGGGAAACTCTATCTTTTCAATGATTATAACTTGCTTTGGGCAAATCATTGTGTTATCATACCATGTTGCCACTACTAGGGTATAATTCTTATAACTAGCTTTGGGCAAACTACTACACACCATCCCACTTACATTCTCAATGATTTTGACTACTTTTTCAATATCATTATGTTTTCACCCCATCATCTTTCCTTTTTTTGGTCCCCTCATTTCAATTCTTATCAAGGGACCATTTGCCGACTTGCTCTTACCAACCATTCCCTTGAAGGGGCATCATATAGTTAGTTTATCATCATTGTAGATGTATGCATATATGACCTTTTCATTCTTTAAGAAGACATTATTGTGCTTATATCTTGCAATTCCTTTCTAAATAAGGGCAAACTATAGACACCTAAAACTAGCCACCGATAACCTCTAATCAGGCTTTTAACCAATTTCCACCTAAAATGCATAATTTGGCCTAAAAACACAAAAACATGCTAAATGATGTGAAACTAACATATTAAAGTTCCAATTTTAGCTAGAGTATCACTAAATAGGGTAATTAAATTTATGGGATAATTAACTTTGATCAGATCATTTTGAGTCAAAATGTCAAATTTGCACCTAGGTGCTCTAAATTGCTCTTTCCCATCAAATATTTTACACAAGACACATGGCTTTGTTATTTGTTGTTCTTAAAATCCTAAATGGGATAATAGTTTTGTTGACCATTTTTGGTCCAACAGGCCAAAAATTGATCCCTTCTTCCCCTGCTATTCTGGGCCAATTCATTTTTTTGATTTTGTAGAAGTCTAGAAATTTCTACGGACTCTGCAGGTGTTTTCTACCATTTCTATGAGCATAGATTTTTCTACAAACTTTGCAGGTGTTTTCTACCATTTCTATGAGCATAAATTTTTCTACAAACTCTACAGGTGAGTCCTTTAACACATGAAGAACTAGTTTAAAGAGTGCAAGGTTTGTAAAGCTTCTTCTGACTCTTGTCAAAAAATTCACAAGGAAGGCTAACATCTTTGAACTGTTGAAGCATTGAACCGGTTCAATGCTTTGGTTCATCACTTTGGTTCAAAGCCTTGGTTCAATCGGAAAGTTCATCACTTTGGTTCAAAGCCTTGGTTCAATCAGCAAATTTAATGCTTTGGTTCAATGCCTTGGTTCAATCGGCAAGTTCATCGCTTGGTTCAATGCCTTGGTTCAATCGACAAGTTCATCGCTTTGGTCCAATACCTTGGTTCAATCAAAAAGTTCATCACTTTGGTTCAAAGCCTTGGTTCAATCACTTGGTTCACTCAGTCGGTTCATCAGCTTGGTTCAATGCATTAGTTTAACATTTTTGGCTCAGTGTTAAAGTTCATCAGCATGGTTCAATCAAACGGTTCAAAGCCTTGGTTCAACCATCATTTGAACCATTGAACCAGTTCAATGGATTGGTTCAATGGTTGTTTCAAAGGAGCAATTCAATGTGAAAGGTGCAAGCCTCCTGAAGGGAAAGTGCCCTTGCGAAGGGTAGTTTTGGGTTCAAAAGCCCTTGCAGAGGGCAAGGAGCACTTCGAAGGCAGTCGAAAGATTTCAAAAATGCACAGAAAGTCTTAAGACATTGAATTCTTTTAGAATTTTGTCTGAAGGAATTCCTTATGACAAAAAGTCTGAAGGAATTTAGAGGAAGGCTGTGAGCTCAAAAGAACCTGAGGAGGACCCTGAAAGAAATCAAAGTAGCCAATTCTCATGGACTTTTTGTCTGTGGGAAAAAAGCCCACAGAAAAGGCTAAAGAGACAAAAGGCCATCGAAGGGCATGTGCCCTTACGGGGGGCCCCTGGCTACCAATTGAAGGGCATTTCTCTAGACCTAAAGGGATACTTCCCCTCCAGGAGGGTCCAAAACAAAGGGCGAGTTAAAGGAAAAGACCCAAAGGAATTTGCCAAGGATGGTGACATCTTGGAAGCCATCAACTTTAAGAAGATGGATTATCTGTTGTTCTTCAAATGGTGATGGGTCTACGAACATCATTTTTACAATAGAGAAGTAGCCATTTGAGCACCAACAAAGAGCCCAGAGAACAAAGAGAGAAAAATATCAAGTGTAAGAATAGGCAGATAGTCTAAGTGGCAAAGCGAGGCACCGATTCAAGAAGTTACTCTAGCAGGTGATACAGTGTCTATAAATTGATCATTAGGTGTGAATGGCTAATGGTGTGACTCATTTTTATTCATTTTACATTAATGAGTAGACAAGCCATGTAATCATCTTGAAGGAGTAGTCTTGTAAGCAGACAAACGACATGGCCCATAATTGCTTATATGATGTTTAAGCGGCTTGCTCTTCCTAATGATTAGAACACACATGGGTCATTTGTAAAAAGGGTGCCAAAAGGCCTCCTTCCTTCCTCTATATATTGCAAACTTCTCATTTGGAAAAGGATATTTCACATTTGTAAGGTGAATCCTTAGTAAATTTTCACCTGAAATCAATATATGCATTTTTACCTCTATTCTAGTTAAATACCTCTGTGTGTGTCTGAGTGTTAGTTTTGTGTTTAGTCATTGCTTCTTAATGCTTTCACAGGTTTAACACCAACACACCTAGTGTCTATAAGGTCCCATTCCTATAGGTGACAAGAAGAGTTGTACTTGGAAGCGTAGAGACAGAAAGAATCTACTATACAGTGTGTCCCTTCCATAGCACCTATGGTGAGTCTCTATTTTCTATGTGTTCCATTAAAGCCTCCCTGTTTAACTTCCTATAGTCTGGTCTATTTACCAATTGAAGTGTATGCATGTGTTTGTATAGTTCAGAGTGTGAGTGTGAGTAGGTCGAATCATTTGGTTCATCACCTCTTTTAGAGTAGTTTTGTTTTCCTGTAATCCTTCTCCTTTTTCATCCCCCCCATTATATATCTATGTATATGTATTAGAACTCATTGGAACAACTCAAATGCATCAAAGGGAGCTAGCCCTTACCTAGAGACTCTCCCCTCTAGCTTCACCAGTCCCACAGGCAAGAGGGGAGTTTCCATTTTGACGTGTGGAAGGTAGGAACACGGTCCCCTGCCTAGGGTTCAATCCACTACGTCAACAATTTTTGGCATGCCCAGTGGGACAAAGTTTTTACACTCAATAAAGTTTCAAGATTGATGTTAGTCCTGTTACAAAAAACCAATCATTTTTAGCATTTGGTGACTCCTTTGGTAAGAGCTTCATTTTTTTGTTCAAAGACCAGTCTGACCTCCTATGCCTAAAATCACCACATGGTCTACTACTAAGGGTGTTCCTTTTGAATTCATTGAGTTGACTTTGAACTCAACAAAGTGATTGAGGTTTGAAAGGACCCATTCTTATTCAGCAAACCACTTTCCCAAACCTACTGTAAAGAACAAATACGTAGCAAGGCTGTAGTTATATCCCGTCATAGCTATGGCACTACCCTTTAAGACTTTTCATGGTCAGAGCCCCTTGAATCTCCAGTGCTATGACCCAATTCCAGGAGCAGTCCTCAAAAGTGTGCCTCCCTTTGATGGAGAGGGGCCCATCATAGTTATTGATCACATCAAAAATATTGCTAACCTCTGCAATATTCACAATGTCACTGAGGAGAATATTGCAATCTAATTGTTGGCATTGTCTCTCAAGGGCAAAGCTCTCGATTGGTATGGGACTTTGACTGTAAATTCAATTGGTTCCTGAAATGAATTGGGCACTCACTTGATAGACCATTTTGGAGAAAAGAGTGACCACCTCTCACTTGCTGAGTAGCTGACTACCATGAAAAGAGCCCCACATGAATACATGTAGGATTTCAACACTTGGTTTCAGAAGACATGGGATAGAATCCCCATTCTGGTAAGACCTACTCCTAGCTATGCTTTCCTATATTACTTAAGAGCATTGAATAGTGATATCATTTTTTGATACAATCCATGGGAGGACATGTGCTACATGCTACCTATGACATAGCTATAGTAGCTAAAAATTGCTTAGTGCAAGCTGGGAAGATAGCTCCTAGACCCCATATGCCACTTTTTCCTAAAATGATGCCTCCAATCCAAATCGCTGCTCCCACCTTAGCTCTTCTACCTAGCATAGAAAATCTAGCTACTGCTCCATCCAATGAACTTCATAAAGTTAAGAGTCTATTGCAAAGTATGTCAAATGAACTTATGGCTCTTAAAAGGTAACAAGCTCAAAGCAAATGACCAAACCAAGGATACTAGTAGTATGGTCAAGCTCCTAGACCCCCCTTCCAAAATTACAATCAAGGATAGGGTTAGCTTACTTAGACCAGACCCTTTCAAGGCTACAACCCAGGTGCCCCTTCATCATCTAAGGTTATGGTGCCCGTTCAAAACAATCTGGTGCAAGAGCAGCCAAGTTGTTCAACCATGGGATATGGTCAGGAGCTAGCTATTTATACAAATGAAATGATGGGTTATTACCCAAATGTGCAAGACAATCAGGCAGCTACCCATTTCCAAGTTTTTGAGGCTCTAATGCAACCCATCACTAGCAACAATCAGACCTAGCCTAATTATACTCTCATGAATCACCTGGAAGGTGAATTTTATTCAGTCAATTATGTGGGTGCTGTAAACAATCAGGGTGACTGTGTTGCAGCCAACACAAGATTAAAAAGAGAGCAATGGGAGAAGCTTAGGCTACTGCCCAAATGTTAGCAAAACTTTCTTCATCACACGTAAATCAAAAGGTCCCAAGTTTCAGACCATTGGTTGTACCTTCAGCTCCTTGGCCTACACCTCAGGCTGTAAATATTCCAAAGAAAATTTAAAGAAAGGCAACCCTCAAATCAATGTTGTTGACCAGATGAAGAAGATGCACATGAAAATCTCCTTGTGGGATTCACTGTCAATATTAGGGCAAAATGACATGCTGCAAAAAGAATTGCATGATCTAAATGAATAAGCTATTCCAACAAAAGTTGATAATATTTTGATGATGAATGGATAGCCTTCCACCTCAAGTTAGGCCCAAAAAGAATAAAAATTTCCTCTTTTTTTATGTGTCCTTGGTCATAGGAGATATTTTGGTGCATAATTGCATCATTGACAGTGAAGCAAGCACCTCGGTGATGCCCAAATGTATAGCCAACAAGCTGGGCTTGAAATATGAAAGAATGACCAAGGGAGTCTTCTAGCTAGATGGAACCCTAGCAAAGATAGTTGGGGTGGTAAGAGGTTTGAGCTTGACGTTGCATGCTTGCCTAAATTTCTCAGTTTCTCATGATGTGGAAGTGGCAGATGTCCCTCCCTACTTTGCCATATTCTTATCCAGGGATTTTACATCCAAGATAGGTAGCTACTTAGTAGTGAATTGGTCTCATCTAGTTTTAAGAACCAAGTATGGGACTAATGTCAATATTAAATCAAAGCCACTCCATAGATATCATCTAGAACCTTACTCTCTCAAGGCAACAAATGGTAGCTATGCCATCACTGACCAGGAAGAGTTCCAAGTAGACCAATCTCCATCCTCTGCCCTTGAAGGAGTTGTAGACCTAATCTTAGATGAATAGGGAAGTGACAACTTCAAGCATGATCCTTACAAATTCATAGAAGAGGCAGGCCTTGGAATTTATTACACACATGAAGAGGGTACTTTTGTACCAAATCTAATGAAAGACAGCCATGAAAGCTCAGGTCTATGGTATCTTTTCTTTGATGGTTCAAAAAGTAAGTTGGGAGCTGGTGGTGGAACGGTGCTAGTTTCTTCTTCAAAAGAGAGGTATTTTTTAGCTTTTTGGTTCCAATTTTCTTGCACAAGCAATATTTTGGAATATGAATCCCTCATCCATAGTTTGGAATGGGTGAGGAAAAGAGGAACCAAAGAGCTGTAAGTGTCTGGTGATAGTGAGTTGATTGTCAATCAGGTAAGAGGCTAGAATTTGATGAATAATTCTCTACTAAAGTCTTACAAACATAGGGTATGGGACTTAGTGGAAAATTTCTTCACTTTCAATATTACCTCCATTCCTAGAGAGCAGAACAAGTAAGTAGATAGGCTGGCAACAATTGGTGCCCAGTTCTATATTCCTCAAGAAATAGGCTGAGACCACATCTCATGTCACTTGAAAGTAGTGATCCAGCCCACTGTACTTGACAACATCACCAACTAGCAGGTTTTCAATAGTGATCAACAAATAACACTCTTCTTATAAGAAGTGGAATTAGTTGCAAAAAACTAGGCAAAGCTGCTGCAACAATATGGCAGCCAAATTGCTCAACTGAAGAATAATAAGCTCCCCAAAGGTTTGGTCACTCTAGAGAGTATCTTCAATGGAGATGACCAATTGAGAAGTGATAAGGCATGCATTGAAACAAAGGAGGATCACCATGAGAAGGTGGAAATATTCAAAGATAAGCTACTTGCACTTGGGAAAGTGTGCACAGATCATGAAAGGCAGGCCTTCATCTTATTGTGCCAAGAATTTGTCAATATTTTCACTTTGGGGTATAGTGATTTGAAGGGTTTTAACCCAGGCTTGGCCCAACATACCATTGAGCTAGAGGAAGGCACCAAGCCAATCATGTAGAAGTAGAGACCTATCAACCCAATGATCGAACCTCTCATGTGGAAGGAACTCACCAAGTTGATTGAGTCCAAGATAATATTTCCAATCAAAGACTCTTCTTAATTGGCCAATCTTGTTCCTATTCAAAAAAAGAATGGGGAGATCAGACTGTGCATTGATTTTAGAGACCGCAATAGAGTCTCTTTGAAATACCATTATCCTCTCCCAAGCATGGAGCAGATCCTTCAAATGGTGATAGGCAGTGAGCATTTCTCCCTCCTGGATGGGTATTTAGGATACAACCAAATTTTGGTGCAAGACTATGACTAGTAGTAGACAACCTTCAAAACTAAGTGGGGAATGTTTGTTTATAGGAAAATGCCTTTTGGACTGTCTAATGTTGGTGCCACCTTTCAACGAGCTATGGACATGGACTTTCAAGGCCTGATAAATAATATTGTGCTAGTGTATCTTGATGATGTGACAATTTTCTCAAAGGAAGCCAGCCAACACATGAAACACCTCAGATAAATCTTTGAGAGGTGTAGAGAGTTTAATATCTCTCTCAATTTGAGGAAATGCGTGTTCACTATCCATGAGGGGAAGCTCCTTGGTCACATTGTTTCTTTGGAGGGCCTGACTATTGATCCAGAGAGAGTTCGCTCCATCCTGGAGTTGTCCTTGCCTAAGCACAAGAAAGGCCTACAAAGCTTCTTCGGTAAGATAAATTTCATATGGAGATTTATCTTAAATTTTGTGGAGATGATCAAGCCTTTGACCTCTATGTTGAGGAAGGGTGAAGAGTTCACATGGATAGCACAAAGAAAGGACAGTTTTGAAGAAATCAAGCAGGCCATAGCCTGGGCTCCCACTTTGATCAGCCCTAACTTCACCAAACATTTCAACCTCTACACCTTCAACAATGGAGAGGTAATCTCTACCATGCTTACCCAAGCAAGTGATGATAACCTTGAGTAACCAATTGCATTTTTTAGCCAAGGTTTTGAAGTCAAATACACATATGTGGAAAAGCAAGTCCTGGCGGTCATACGGAGTCTTCATAAATTTAGACATATGTTGTCCAATAGAAAAATCCCCCTCATGGTTCCACATTCTGGCATCAAGGATTTCTTGATCAACCAAGACCTAAATGAGAAGAGAATATAGTGGATCACTAAGGTGATGGAATATGATGTAGATATCACGATCACCAAACTGGTAAGAGGGAGAGGCATGTGTCAACACCTCACTGTAGATTAGACATCAGATGTGAGGAACCAATAGAAGAACCAACAATCATGAAGGATTAGACATCAGATGTGAGGAATTTCCTTCTCACTGGCGAGTGCCTGCACTCACTTGACAAGACCAAGAGAAGGTATTTTAGATTTTGGTGTCTCCCTTATGCCCTAATTGATGGAGTGATGTTCAAAAGGGATCTCTCAGGAGTCTTTTTAAGATGCTTGGACTCAAGTTAGGCTGATAGGGTGCTATTTGAGTTCCATGATGGGCTAGCTGGCTGTCATTTTACTCCTAGGGATACAACAACAAGAATAATGAGAGCTAGCTATTTTTGGCCTACTCTTTTCAAGGACACCCATGCCTAGGTATGAAAGTGCCAAAAGTGCACACTTTTTGATGGGAAGCAATGGTTGGCTGCCATGCCTTTACAGCCTATTCAAGTGGAGCAGTCATTCATGTAATGGGGCCTTGAATTCATAGGGATGATTAATCCTCCCTCTAGTGGTGGGCACAAGTGGGTTCTGACCGCCACAGATTACTTCACAAGATGGGTAGATGTTATTGCTCTGAAGGAGGCCAATGAAAGTGCAGTCCTAGATTTTTATGAAGACTTGGTGGTAAGGTTCAGGGTTCCAACAACCATAATCTCAGATAATGCATTAGCTTTTTTGGGAACTAAAACAAGTGAATGGGCACTGAGATATGGTATCTATCTCAGCACTTCATCTAATTACTACCCATAGGGGAATGGGCTGGTTGAATCTACAAATAAGAACTTGATCGGGATCATCAAGTGAACCATGGAAGAAAACTAGAGGACTTGGCATGCTAAGTTGAAAATAACTCTATGGAGAGATAGGGTCACCCCAAAGAGGGCAATTGACAACTTGCCATACACACTCGTCTATGGAAGGGAAGCTATGCTCCCCATTTCACTTGAGTTGTCAGCCTTGGACCTCACTTGTCAGCTGCAATTAGAAGAAGGAAATAGCATGGAGGTTAGGCTATGTGAGCTGATGGAACTCCAAGAGACTAGGGACTAGGCTATAGCTTTTATGACCAGCTACCAATAGCAAATGAAGAGACACTTTGACAAGAAATCTTCATCAAAGGGTTTCTCTAAAGGAGACATTGTCTTGAAATGGGATGAAGACTGAGCTAAGCCTGGAAAGCATGCAAAGTTCGATGCCCTATGGAGTGGCCCATACATAATCACTCAGCACAAGCAGCATAATACATTCTAACTCTCCAAGTTGGATGGTGAAGAATTGTATATCCCAGTTAATAGGATACATCTTAAGCACTACCACTGAGTTCTGTTTCCATCATGTATATATTTCCCTTACTTTTCTCCTATTTTCCCTAAGTGCTTTTTTGCACATGTTGGTAGTTTTCTTAGCTTTGTGTGTGTTTTCATTTCTTTTTGGGGTAAATCTTCATGTTTGGTTCTTGAATTTATCAGGTCTATTACTGATCTTTAAGTTACTTTTTGACTTCGTGCCCAATGGATTTTGACGCAACTAGTTTCTAAGCATATCAGGCATGATTCCCTTAGGATTCACCAATTTGTTGGCCATTTTTGGTCTAATAGGCCAAAAATTGGTCCCCTTCTTCCCCTACTATTCTGGGCCAATTCATTTTTTTGATTTTGCACAAGTCTGGAAATTTCTATAGACTCTATAGGTGTTTTCTACCATTTTTATAGGCATAGATTTTTCTACAAACTCTACAGGTGAGTCCTTCGACACATGAAGAACTAGTTCAAAGAGTGCAAGGTTTGTAAAGCTTCTTCTGACTCTTGTCAAAAAATTCACAAGGAAGGTTAACATCTTTGAGCCATTGAACCATTAAACTGGTTCAATGCTTTGGTTCATCACTTTGGTTCAAAGCCTTGGTTCAATCAACAAGTTTATCACTTTAATTCAAAGCCTCAGTTCAATCGACAAGTTCAATGCTTTGGTTCAATTCTTTGGTTCAATCAGAAAGTTCATCACTTGGTTTAATTCCTTGGTTCAATCAGCAAGTTCATCGCTTTAATTCAAAGCCTTGGTTCAATCAACAAGTTCATCACTTTGGTTCAAAGCCTTGGTTCAATCAACAAGTTCATCACTTTGGTTCAAAGCCTTGGTTCAATCATCAAGTTCATCACTTTGGTTCAAAGCCTTGGTTCAATCGGATGGTTCAATCACTCAGTTCACTCAGTTGGTTCATCAGTTCAGTTCAATGCGTTGGTTCAACATTTTTGGTTCAATGTTAAAGTTCATCGACATGGTTCAATCAAACGGTTTAAAGCCTTGGTTCAACCATCATTTAAACCATTGAACTAGTTCAATGGATTGGTTTAATGGTTGGTTCAAAGGAGCATTTCAATGCAAAAGGTTCAAGCCTCCTGAAGGGCAAGTGCCCTTGCAGAGGGCAGTTCTAGGTTCAAAAGCCCCTTGCAGAGGGCAAGGAGCACTTTGAAGGCAGCCAAAGGATTTCAAAAATGTGCAAAAAGTCTAAAGACATTGAATTATTTTAGACTTATATCTAAAGGAATTCCTTTAGACAAAAATTCTGAAGGAATTCAGAGGAAGGATGCAAGCTCAAAAGGACCCGGGGAGGACCCCAAATGAAATCAAAGCGGCCAAATCTCATGAACTTTTTGTCTGCAGGAAAAAAGCCCTTTGAAAAGGCTGTCAAAGGGCAGGTGCCCTTGTGGGGTCCCCTGGCTACCAAATGAAGGGCATTTCTCTAGACTTGAAGGGATACTTCCCCTCTGGGAGGGTCGAAAACAAAGGGTGAGTCAAAGGAAAAGGCTTGAAGGAATTTGCCAAGAATGGTGACATCCTGAAAGCCATCAACTTTAAGAAGATGGATTAGCCATTGTTTTTCAAATGGTGATGGGTCCATGAACATCTTTTTTATGACAAAGAAGTAGTCATTTGAGCACCAACAAAGAGCCCATAGAACAAAGAGAGAAAAGTGTCAAGTGTAAGAATAGGCAGATAGTCTAAGTGGTGAAGGGAGGCACTGATTCAAGAAGTTACTCTAGCAGGTGATACAGTGTCTACAAATTGATCATTAGGAGGTGTGAATGGCTAATGGTGTGACTCATTTTTATTCATTTTGAATTAATGAGTAGACAAGCCATGTAATCATCTTGAAGGAGCAGTCTTGTAAGCAGACAAACGATGTGGCCCATAATTGCTTATATGATGAATAAGTGGCTTGCTCTTCCTAATGATTAGAACACACATGGGTCATTTGTAAAAAGGGTGCCAAAAGGCCTCCTTCCTTCCTCTATATATTGCAAAATTCTCATTTGGAAAAGGATCTTTCACATTTGTAAGGTGAATCCTTGGCAAATTTTAACCTGAAATCAATAAACGCATTTTTACCTCTATTCTAGTTAAATACCTCTGTGTGTGTCTAAGTGTTAGTTTTGTGTTTAGTCATTGCTTCTTAATGCTTTCACAGGTTTAACACCAACACACCTAGTGTCTATAAGGTCCCATTCCTATAGGTGACAAGAAGAGTTGTACTTGAAAGCGTAGAGACAGAAAGAATCTACTATACAGTGTGTCCCTTCCACAGCACCTATGGTGAGTCTCTATTTTCTATGTGTTCCATTAAAGCCTCCCTGTTTAACTTCCTATAGTCTGGTCCATTTACCAATTGAAGTGTACGCATGTGTTTGTATAGTTCAGAGTGTGAGTGTGAGTAGGTCAAATCATTTGGTTCATCACCTCTTTTAGAGTAGTTTTGTTTTCCTGTAATCCTTCTCCTTTTTCATCCCCCCCATTATATATCTATGTATATGTATTAGAACTCATTGGAACAACTCAAATGCATCAAAGGGAGTTAGCCCTTACCTAGAGACTCTCCCCTCCAGCTTCACCAGTCCCACAGGCAAGAGGGGAGTTTCCATTTTGACGTGTGGAAGGTAGGAACACAGTCCCCTACCAAGGGTTCAATCCACTATGTCAATAGGTTCCAATGCATCTAACATCGCCTTCCAATTCCAATCCTGTCAAATTTTAGACTAACAATAAGATATTCTAATCAATTTGAGTAATTTATGCACAAAGTGCTTAATCATGCTTAAGAGCTAATTAATCCAAATCAAGGCCTAATTAATAAATTCCATGGAAACTTTTTGAATAAATTATTTTGGAAATGAATATTGAATATCTGCATTATCAGGTGACCTCATTTCTTGGGAAGACATCCCTAGGCCATAAATACCATAAATATCAAGATTCATGCCCTTCATGCCTCCTCAATGCCTTCCATGATGCCCTCCATGCCTCTTAATTTCCCCTTCTTCCATTATCATGATGAGGATAATTACAAACTTTATTCCAAAAATTGAATTAATCCTCAACCACATATCTCAATCTTGAGATGGATGGTTCAGGTTGATTCTAAATATTCTCAAAAAAATTATAAATAGGAGGCCTCACCGCATGAATTTTAAGACTTGATAATCCAAAGTTATAATGCACAAATTATTTCAAAAGCTTCAAGAAATTAGTGTTGTCATGCCAAATTGATTCTAATCTAAGCCAAGCCACAAGCCAAAGGTGCCAATGAGAGATGGAGGTAGCCAAGCTTCCATTGCCAAGGACTTCATGAGCACAAGCTAAGAAAGACACCATTACAATGGAATTTGGAGCATCTAAGGAAGGTGTAGTAATTATTGTGTTTAATTCCTAACTTTGTAGTTGTGTTGTCATTTTTTGGTTAACTAAGCTCTCCCTAGTATCCAATCCTAGAGATGTTATGCTATTAGTGTGTTTCTTTCATTTTGTTTTCATTTTAGAACTAACATCATACTAACCATCCTCTCTTGAGTAAAATTCCTAGATCACAACAAGTAAACCTTATGTAAGAAATGTAAACTCACCAAGTCAAACAAAAGACACATGTCAAAAAGATGGTAATCAAACATCAATCTAAAAGTAATAATAATCAGTACTTAAATAAAGATGGACAAGCAAAAATGGTAAAACAACATTGATGAATGAGAATTAACAATCCTTAATAATCAATGGAAAAAGGTGCATAAAAGGGAAAACAATATTGATGAGTGAGAAGTAACAAGCCAACCTCACTCAATAGCAAAAAAATTACATGAAAGTAGAAATAGACTCAGGTATCCACAAAAAAAAGTAGTAAAAAATGACAAATGGTAAAATAAATCAAGGTACATATAGAAATGTAGAGCCATGGTGCGAAGAAAAGTAATCCAAAGTTTCTCAAACATATTGTTTTGTTATAAAGATAAATGAAACTAAAACAAAGTAGTGTTAGTATATTTTTAAGATGTAAAGAAGAAGGAAGTCAATAAGAGGGAAAATATATTTATAAGAACATATACCTATTAGGGGGTAAATGAAATGGGTGGAGGGGAGAATGAAGGAAAAACCAAGGTAGAGGAACCTTTTATTGAAGTCAAGACACTCAAATTAGGTTTATCAAAAAATGAGGACTTTCAACTTTAAGGACTCTGAATAAATTCTCTTAGACACATAAGTCTGAGGTTAATAAATGAAGTATGTAGATCATCCTACAAAGGCTATATGCATGCAAATTAAAATTGACCTACCTTCCCATGACATGTTCCCCATCTTTAGGACCTCTTAAAAATCTACCAATCTACTATGAAGATTGGTTGCTTGTGTGAGAAAGTAGGTAGCACCATAGAGTGTTTTGAATTTTCCTATTTTAATCTACTAACCTATTGCACCCCAATAGACCTCGACTTTATCATGAGGCCAACTATGGAGTTTGAAATTCAATTAAAGATACGAGATGTGCTTGTAATCACATATTTTTATGTGATTTTGACTTTTGAGATTTGTATATTGCCTTTTTATATATCATTGCATTTTGTTTCAAATGATTTAGATTTTAACTTTCTTGATGGATTTTTCTATTCATCCTCCATATGGATTTTGAAAACCAAACATGGGTAGTAAATATGACTTTTACTTAAATACTTGGGACTTGGTTTCTAAAAGAGAGAGCTCAAAGAGCATGGTATCTAAGAATCTCGTAAAGGTAGGTGAAATAGAAAATTTATATTGACTTCAACCTTGTTTTATCCAATGTGTAATGAAAGTAAAGGAAATCAAGAGGAATGAAACATGAAACAATTTAAATTAATTCAAATCACAAAAAATGTGACAAAAGGTTAAAAAGGGATACAATGACAGTAAAATGCAATTATTTATCAAGGAATGAGGGAAATGGAGGAAAACATGCTAACATAGATTGTTGTGCAAATTCCATCTAACAAATGAAGCAAAATCTAAAATTGAGAATAAGGATCAAAAACTTGTAACCATTGCTAAATAAATTATAGAAAAGGAATAATGAGATGGTGATTTTATGAGGAAGACCAGGTCCTATCCATGGTTTTACACTGCAACTCATAAAAAATAAACCCATGAGGGTGCCAAAAAGTGTGTGAAAAATAAATGGGATAAGAGAAAGATGGTATTTGTGAGGAAGGTCAGGTCCTATCCATTGTCTTACACTACAACTCACAAATGAGAAACCCAAGGGGGTGTACAAAGCATGTAAAAAGTATGAAAATAGAAAAGATAAAAGTACATAATGAAGAAGATCAGGTCCTATCTGCAATTTTACAATACAACTCATGACAAAAAGAGGAAACCAAAAGACCAATAGAAAGGATTAAGGTTTTTAAAAAGAGATAACTACTATAAAGGGTGAGACCTGTGTAAGTATTATGCAAAAATTGTTAGATAGATAGCATATAGATAAAGTATGAAAAATAAGGGAATGTTTTAGGCAAAATAATTCTTGAGGAATTGTGCATTAGTGGGTTCCTTGAAAACATGGCCTTCCTTGGTTTTAAGGTGATAGGTACTTGGACCAAGAAAATCTTTGACTAAATAATGACCCCACTACTTTTGGACATATTTACCTTCTTTGTCATGAGTGTAGTCTAATTTAAGGACAAGATCACCAACATTAAATGTGCATACTTTAACTCATTTGTTATTTTATTTGGCAATATGGGCCTTGTATTGGTGATTATGTTGCAAAGTAAAAAGATGGTGTTCATTGAGGAGATCAAGAGCATGAAGGTGAGATTCACGTAATGCTTCATCGGGTATGATGCAATGAAGATATATACAAAGAGAGGGAAGTTTAACTTCTAATGAAAGGACTAATTCAGAACCATAGACTAGAGAGAATGGAATTACCCTAGTGGTAGTGCATATGCTAGTCTGATAGGTCCAAAGAGAAGGATAGAGATGAAGGTGTCAATCTATGCAAGTTTCACAAATTATTTTTTGGAGAATTTTATAAATAATTTTTTTGGTTTAGTTAGGTTTTTCCTAAATTTTCTCAATTTATCAATGTAGTTAGGTTTTTTCTAGATTTTCTCAAGGCATCTCCCTATAAATAAAGAGGGCCTCTTTTGTAAAAGGATCTTTTAGTTATTGAAGCAAAGCTCTACCAAAATTGAAAGGCATTTTGAGACTTTGAGGTCAAATTGTAAATCAAATTTTATCAAGTGAATGAGAAGGCAAGTGACCTTTTAAACTTTGTGTTGAAGTAACTTGTGTTGTATTGAAAATTTTTCTTATGTTCTTTTCCTAATGCAATATTATCTATTTGATTAAATAAGTAGTGTGAGTGAAAATAATCTAGGAGATGTGCTAGAGTTGATTGTGGAGACTTTGTGCTACAACAACTATCTTTAGTTTGTGTTTTAGTGTTCTAAAATAAAGGATATTGGAAAGGCTTTGAACTACTTTTATCTTTTATGATCATATACTTTGTTGTAGTTTTTGGTAAATATTTTTGGGCTGCACCTCATTCTACTATGTTCTAAGTTATAAATCAACAAAATAAGTAATGATAGACTTTGTGCTCTCATGGGTTTCTTGGTTTTTAAATCAACTATCAAGAAAGTGTTATTTTATTTTGTAAACATCATTTCTAAAAAAAGAGAAATAAATGATGTGGTCTCACCCCTAAATTAATATTTAGTTTAGATTAGTTTGTGATAGTTTATAGGGAACCTCCCCTTGCTAAGAGGAGAGATTTATCTCATTACACTGTGGCTGATATAACCATTTTGCCTTTAGTTAGTTGACAACAAAATATTCACCCAACAAAAACAAGGGGTTTTATTTTTGAAATTCCTAAGTTTTTGATGTTACTAAGGAAGTTGAGATTCTCAAGCATGAAGTATTTTAAGAATAGATTCATCACTAGGCAAAGCGGGAAGAGGACCATAATACTCAACATTTACTTCAAGATCAAGAATTTAATTACCATGGTGATCATATTCAAAATGTATTTGATATACATCTGTGGCCTTGACATCTAATGTAATCTTGGGAGTACGAGAAGTAGATGGATTGGATAGGATTGGTGTATCATTAGTTTATTTAATAGGATAAAAATTGGATGTAATGATGGGATCTATAGGTGGTAAAGAAGGTACAAGAATTTTTGGAGGTTTAGAAGGTAGGAGTTGTTTTATCACCCAAAAAGTATTAAGAAGTGGATAATGAACATAAGGCACATGACCTTTGGGATCTAATTAATGATTAATGGAAATGGTATGGACATCCTAATTCAAACCATGTATTTAAGCTAAAATTGTCTAATAATATTGAACATCCAAGTCTCAAGATTGAGATTGAGCCATGATGTACTTATCATCATAGGTTTGACAAATGGTACATGCTTGAGATTTAGGGGGAGTTCTAAAAATTGAAATTTTAATGTTACTAAACTTTCATGGAAACATGATGAGAGGATTTTATAATAATTTGGCCACTCCATAATTATTGCAAGTGAAGGCATATTTTGGTAAAGAAAGCTCTTAAGAATTGCATTAAGGGGAAAAAATAATGATCTCATAAATGAGAGGAATAGTGTGAACATGAGGTTATAAGGAAGGAGGAAGCCACTCCGAGATATAAGGAGGTATATTAGTAGTGTTGTAAGTATGTTACAATTCATTAGGTTTATCATCATTTGAATCAACGAGAGTGACTTGTAAGTCTGGATTGATGTTGATTTACTCAAATAAGCGATCATTATTGATGGTAAGAATGGTAGGGATGTGATATTGAGATTTTAGATTAGGAATTTAAATACTCCAAGGGTTGGGATCATCCTCATGCTTATACTATTTTCCATTATGTAATAATTTGATGCATTGGCTATCGAAAGAGGTAATAGCCCTCATTATATAAGTCCAAGGGTGATCGAGGAGTATGTTATAAGATATGGGTAAATCAAGGACCATAAGTTTAGTTCCAACAATAATAGGTCTAATTGTTAAGGGAAGACAAATACAACCAAGTGAATTTTGATTAGTTTTATCAAATACATGACATGTAAGGTGGGTTTTCTTGAGATGATCCTTGTTATAACCAAGTTGTTAGATAATCTAGAAAGATGTCATATTAATACTAGACCCTTCATCAACTAAAACTTTACAAATAAGGGTAGTATTAATGGTTATTTTAATGAATAATGGTGGATCATCGAAAAAAAAAATGATCTCATCATTAATCATATCCTCTTCAAAAAATTAAATAGAAATCTTAGAAGAAGGACAAACAATTTCAATGGTATGCATGTTGGTAGGTTGAGGCTCCATAGAGTGTGGTTCTTCATCTATAGGAGATGGATATTTGATTTCTTATAATTCTTGCATAAGGAACTTATGATGATAATGGGAAGTATAAACTGACTACATAAGTGGAATCTTTCAAGGCATGGAATTAAGTTCTTCAAGAAAGTTCCAATGGGATTTAGAAGAAGAACTAGTGTGAGTTTTAGAAAGTAAGGTAGATTTTTAAGGAATAGAATTTGTTGGGGGTTTGAAAGAAGGAGGTGATTCCTCAGGGGATTCTAAAGCTAAATGAGTTATTATATTATCTTTGAGGAATTTTTCCTCCAAATATGGTTTCTTAGTTTTATGATAGGATCTTTGTGAACTGGTTTCCGACTATAATTGACCTTACTTGTGTTGACATAATGAGAATTATTGTAATATTGGTCATATTTGGGATCAATATAAAAAAATATCCTTGGTATTTTGTTTATTATTAGCTATGTAAAAATATTTTTGGTCATTAGAAGAAGAAGCTTTGGAAGCTTGTCATTTTTGAGAAGTAGTGTTATAATCTTGATGATGAAGTTGGATCATGTCTTCATGATTGAAGGAATCACCAAGCACATAGGAGACAATTTTTTTTTTAATTCATCGATAAGTCTCATGGGAATGACCAATGTATTCATAAAAAAAACAAAATTAATTAGGGTAATACCACTTAGGAGGATTATTAGGATAAGTAAAGGGTTTAAAGGGCGGTAAGAATTATTTCATTTGTTGCACAGTTTGTGGTGTGTGAGAAGATGGGAGTGTGTCAGATTTAGAAACTCCTGGTTTGGTTTGAGGAGTATTTTCAGTCATGGCATTGGTAAAAGTTTGAAAATATCTTTTAGAGAATTTGGTATTAGGTTTGAATTGCTTCATGAGGAAGTCTTGACATTTAGCTTGGTTAAGAGCTTCATTAAGTGTTTGGGGAGCAAAAGTTTAAACCTTATATTGAAGAGGAGTTAAATAAATTATAAAGAGTTTAAAAAAATTATCATAAGTCATGTTATGGTATGCCTTATGGGATAGATATTTCCATCTTTTATTAAAATTATGAGCTGATTCGGTAGGAGATTGTTTAGCATTGATGAAATGACTAAGACAATTTTTAGGAAGATCATTATGTTAAAACTCTTTGACTAAAAGATTGACTAAACCCTCAAGTTTCTAAATGGAATGTTGGGTAAGTTGGTTGTACCATTCCAATACATCTCCAGTGAAGGTTTTAACTATAAGTTTAGTTGTGGCAAAAGTATTAGTTTGGATCCACTCTTTATAAAGATTGACAAAGAATTTGAGAAAGGATGCAAGGTCTTTAGTCCCATCATACTTGATAGTTAGAGATATATTACCAATATCAATGGACACAATGAAAGTAGATAAAGGCTCATTTTGTATGATTTGAATCATTTTTTTATTCATGATAGGTTGAGGAATAACATTTCTTGAGGCATCTCAAGAGGTGGAGGAATACAATTTAGATTGGCTTGAGGATTGATAGCCAGAGGTTGATTAACCATATTGATCAAATTACATTGCAATTACATCATTTGAGAGGTGTTATAAGTTTTCATTATGTTCATTTTTTGTATGAATCGTGCAAGAAGTTGAGTCATATAAATTGGTGGGTTGGTGTTTGTAGGAGAACTCCCTAAATTGGTGTTAGGGGAAGGGTTATTGGAAGGTGGATTATTAGTGGGATAATTAGATAGACTTATGTCAATTAATCCCACATTATGTTGAAAACCTTGAAGATGAGAATTATCTTGATAGGTAAAAAAATGATATGATCCACCTACTTTATCTTGAGGTGTGATTTGAACCATGTTACAATCCATAAATGAAGGAGGGGAAGAGGTACTCCAAGAGTGAGGGTTCTCTTGGGAGGAAAAGAGAGGGAGAAATAAGTCTCATATAGTGTTTAAATGGATTCCGGTTATCCAAAAATATTTTAATAGGTAATTTCATGATGTTTTAAGAAAATGAAAAAAAATTATAAGGAAAGAAAAATAGAGAATTGGTTTAGATAGGTAGGAAATCAGTAAGAGTACAAAGTCGACTAGGTTGACCTAATACTACAAACTGGGAAAAACACAGTCTGATAATGATATAGGGTTGACTAGGTTAACCTAGTATTGTGACCTGATAGGTAAGAGGGATACAAAGTTGACCAGGTTGACTTAGTATTATAGATGGAAAGAAAAATAATCTATAATAGCTGTGTTGATCAAAATGATAGTTTATTGAAAATAGGGAAAGATTTTGCAATTTACTTAAAATAAGAAGTGAAAGTAAGCACAAAAATAATTGGATCAAAGATAATGACCCAATTAGGGTACACACCACAAAACTTTTCACCAACGCTGGCCAATGTAAGCTTTTGTAATACAACATACAATGAGCAAAGAGCTAGTATTCAACTGACAAGTAAATACTAAGTGGTCATCTTGAATGTTGTTAGATTATTATAAAATGTAATTTTAAGTGTGATAGAGAAGTTGGTTGAAATTAGGGAACTATAAAGCAATCTATATATGGTTTCAATATGTTTTGGTTGAAATGGATCTGTGTTGGCAATGGTACTAGCTTGGTATTGGGGCCTACCCCCTCACTTCACAATCTCGTAGGGATAAGGGTGTTGGGTGTTTTTCCAATATATACCATTAACCATGTGTTTATTCTTAGCTAGAAAAAAAAGGTCAGCTTCCACCTTGGTGATGAAATCTAAGTAAGTTGGCCTTGGAAAAAAATGTTTAAATACATTTTGAAATTATGTGATTTGGGAGTGTGTGCAAGAAAGAGAAAAATGGTATAACTAAATGGTATATTTTTAAAAATACCTAATTAGACTATGTGATCTACTCTACACATGTAAACAACTAAAAGTAAAAGTGTGAAGTAATTACTAGCATATAGTTGTTAATTTCCAATTTAAAGCATAATATAGAGTCAATTTAAATGACACTATATGCAAACATTATAAAATAGAGTCAACAGGGTCACTACTATACTATAGAAGCAAGAGTCCTTAAGAAATAAATCAACTAGGTTGACCTAATTTTATAGACAAAAAATATATTATAGAACTGGGTTGATTAGGTCAACCTAGTTTCTTATATGATTGTAGTTTTGAAGACTCCAAACTTTATAAAATAGAACTATAAGGAAGAAATGAATTGAAAAAGAGAGAATGAAAGGAACCTAGGTGGGTTGGAATATGTTGAGGACTATGAAATTTATGTTGAAGTGTCTTGAATGTTACTTGAAAATTCTATCAACTGTCTTGACTGGGTCGACCTAGTTCTATAATTCCCTATTTTTTGAAGCCTATTAAGATGACTATACTGACCTAGTCAACCTAGTTTGTTATTTGGAAGCTGATTGTGATATTAGGTCAACTTATTCGACCTAATTTTTTATTCTATAGCTAATTAAGAGACTAAGTTGATCTGTTCAACATATTATATTGTCTAGAAGTTAATAAGAGCACTATGTTGACTTGTTTGATCTAGTAACCTGTATCTGATGATGACATGCTCAAAAAGAATAAATTCATTTTGATGTGACTATGTGTTAAACTTGCATACAGAAGTTAGAAACTATATCAGCCTTATCAACCTATTATGTCAAATATAGAAAAATAATAAGATGAAATAAATGAAAACCATAAAATAAAACCTACAAGGGTTAGATTCACATCAAGTTCACAATAATGTATGCAGATAAAAATGCATCAGTTCTACAAATGAATCCTATCTCAGAGAAGATAGATCCTAATTACACTTTCATTTAGTGATGCATTAGATAATTAGGAAGATGACCAATATGGATCTAGTAGACCCAATTAGGGGATCTCTTACCATAGTAATATCACTAGGGAGGGTTTCAAAGCCTCCAGTCAAGAAAAATCATGCAATAACCTGAACTAGGTCCTGTGTTTTCATATTCACTATACTAATAAAAAATAAAGCAAAGAAATATAATCTAGTGCTCACCAAATATTGTGGAATGATATGGGGGTTAGTAAACCAATGAAAGTAAGCATACATAATAAAATCCTAATTAAGCTATGTATAGGTAAAACCCTAATGCATGGAGAAGAAGATTAATATTATTCAAAATCCATTACTTATACTACTTATATCTACTAAAGAGAGGAGTAAAGTTAGAGATACTTACCTGGAAGACATGTCTATCAAGATTCAATCTCTCCTTTGGCCAAATATTCTTTTTAAGAGGTTGTTGTGGTTAGTAAGGATCACTAAGAAAGGCTAAAGTATCCAAGAATTCTCCACAAGACTAGATTTTTCTCCAAATAAAACCCCTATGCTAAGACTCCTCAAGTATAATGGTGGAAGAGAAAATTGTAAAAAAATACAAATGACTAATAAATATTGATGTCTCTTTAATAATGGAAAAATGGGTGTGTTTATATAGGTGGATATACCCCTAAACCCTTCTAAAATTTTTAGTTGGCAACGTTGACCTAGTTGACTTAGTATCATTATTGATAAAAACTCACTAGGTCATGGGCTAGGTCGTCCAAGAGTTGACCTAGACCCTAAATGAGTTTTACCAATAAGAGTACAAGGTTTATCTAATTAAACTAGTCATGTAAACTATTAAAAGGGGTTTTAGGTTAGGAATAGGGCTAATGAAGGGGTCAAATGACTGAAGGAGTGTGCAAAATAGGATTCAAAGCTTAGGGGAATGTTTTAGGAGCTAGTTGGATTGGTAATAAGTGTCAATGAGGGTTAATAATCCTACAAAGCACTAATGGTCTACCCACCCCTTTCCCAGTACATCCCTTAGGGTATGCACTCAGAGAGATTGAGACTCGATGGGTTCCTGTAAGATAGAATGCATCAGTATTTGATAAAAGTTTGAAACTATATATATATATGTTATGAGTAGTGTATAAATATATATTTTGTATATTTATATGTGAACTTAGGTTCACATACATATATATAGTAGGTATGAATTTATTGGATGAATACCTATTGTTATATTTTTGATTAAATATTGAAGTCAAAAAAATAAATGTTAGGGTGTTACTATTTTTATGAGATAAAGCATCTCAAAATGTATAATGAAAATAAATATTATACTTTGGATTTATAAGTTAATTTATTATTGTTGCTTCTATAATAGAATAGTATGTGCCATATGTTTTGATCTGTTGATTTTATTACATTATATTTACTTATGGAAAGTAGACTCTATAGTATTAGTTTTTAATTTACCCATTAGGTAAATAAACTTACTTGTTATGATTATTATTTATGTGATGAATAATAAGATTAATATTCATTCATACATTTGATGAACTAAATGTATGTAAAGTGAGTATTATTGTAATTAGCTTAAGTTATAATTTATATTAGAATAAGTTGTATGAATCCATTGGTTAAAATATTGGTAATAAAATCTCACATTGCTGGTACTAACTAATTAGTGAGATATATTTCGCTAGATTACTTAGCACCACCAATGTCAGATGAAGGTAATCCAATCAAGTGGTGTGTATGAATTTGACTGATCTTAGAGATTAATAGCTATTTGAAAACTTTGGCCAAAGTAATGTTTAGATATAAATTGTCATTTTATATGTATGATTTACATGCTTGTGTGATATCATGTTATAATGTATTTTATTTATGGTACACATCATGTAGTAGAAATCTTGTAGCACACGAGTACTAACATGTCTCTCTAGATTCCCACATCATCATTATCTACCCATCCATGAAGGAATGACCATTCCCTATTTGAGGGAATATGCAGGGGATCGATGGTTTATGGTTGGTGTGAAAAAGTGCTTGGATGATTTTTTCCCTCCCCACTATAGTACTTACTTGAAGACTACACTCGATATTATCAAAGATACAGGAGTTAGTGTGACTCGGTCTCCATGGAGCATTGTATCTATTATTGTATTTATGTTGAGGCATAATGTCTAATGGAAATGTAACTGATTTATTATTATGCATTGATAGTAGTGGTTGTATTATTGATGTTACACTTTTTCTCTCTTCACATTTATTGATGTATATACTATGATTTTGATATATTTCCTAAGCTACAATAAAAATATTTTACCCAAAGTTTGGAGTTAGTTTTTTGAATTTGACTTCAATATTCTTCACACCTATTTTTATATTGATGCAAACTTCATTTTACTTTGTATTAGATAATATCCTTGAACTTCCCCTCTTTTTAATGTACCATGTATCAATGAGAATGAAAATGGTGGTCAAATTCTTAGTATTTACCTTATTTGTTTTCCACCATCTTGCAACATTGATAACTAATGTATCATTTAGAGATTCCATGTGTCTCTTTTTATTGATTTATACTTTCTCACTTTGCATTAAATATACTCTAACATCACCATTTCATAATAATTTATGCAAGTTATTGTGTGATTACCCTTTTCCAAATTGAAATACCCTTTTGATCCCATGCTGTGTATTTTCTATTGTATTCTTATTTCTATGATAACATGTAACCTTATTTTTTAAATCATCTTTAAGTAATGTTATTATTTATTTTTTCATTTAATTTATAATTGTTAGAATGTATTTCTAATGTTTCTTATTTTCTTAGTTGTGTGCAGGAAATTTTTCTTTGATATCTAGAGTATTTCTATATTTTGCAGTATGGCAATGTTCAATGGTATCTTTATTTTTATCATTTTTAATAGTAGGTAGTAGACAAATTATGGAATAATTAATTAATTATGATATA